>VXBA01001650.1:7221-190646 GCA_013399895.1 Serilophus lunatus | reverse complement strand
CACGGCCCTGCCCTGTCCCCCCACACAGACCCTGAGCACGGCCCTGCCCTGTCCCCCCACACAGACCCTGAGCACGGCCTGCTCCGGAGCAGGCAGGACATACCAATTATCAGTGGAGCTGCTGCCCTGGGGAAAGGATGGGGTGTGGGGAAATCCTAAAGATTTGCCCGTTCTGCTCTTTAAACGAGGCCCTGCAGGAGCGGCTCATACACGGCCGGCAGGGCTTTATGTGACTCCATATGTTCGTGGCTCCAGATCCATCACACTCGTTAGAAAACAGGCCCCTTTCTACAAAAAAAAAACAAAAAAAAGGTAAGACTTCCCTATTTTGTACCAGGCTAGCCATACCTTTTGTTATTTCAATAAAAAATAAATCTCTGGCAGTCAAACTAACGAGAGGATTTTACAGGCTTAGTTTCATAACTGACCTTGGGATTTGGGGTGAGTTACCCCAGATTTGGGCACTCAGGAGCCCCAGGTTTCCCAGGCCAAACCCCTGTGCCTGGCTCTGTGCTGCCTGCTGAGCAACACAGCAGAATAAACCCCAGGAAATCACACGCTTTTTGGCAATCTCACCATCTCTTTGGATGGTTTTTTACACTGCTGCTTCAACTTGTTGTCACTACAGGTAATATTCACATGAATCATGGCAAGAATTCTGTCTCTTCCGACAGTCATGTACATGCTCACTGCACGTGTTTTGAAAAAAAATAAATAAAAATAATAAAATGTCACCAAATTACGTGCAAAATGCCCACTTATTCCTGCAGGCCCGTTGCCCAGGAGCCAAGGCTCAGATTCTCAAGGTATATATTGACCTCAGTTTCTATTTCCTTGGCCTGTGGGACCTCCAGGGCTCCAAAGCTGGTGGGATACTTCACTCCCACTGAACATGGCAGGATTTCCTGGATTTCCTGCAATATGAACTTTGGCTCCACTTAGCAAACATCGCCTGGAGTCACTGCAGTCGACAGACACTCAGGGCTACAGAGGTTCTTTTGTGTGAGACAAGAGTCTTATCCAGGTGGGTGGTGCCCAAAGTGCTTGGCTGATTAATAATGTGTTTCATAAAGTCTGTGCTACTCTGCTGCTTTGAGTCATGGGCTGAGGAGCTGGAAGGTGCTGGACAATCAGAGCTGTGGCTGTGATGAAACAGGGAAATCTCGGAGCGTTTGGGCTCTGAGTCAGTCACAGACTGGGATAAACTCCGAGTTTCTCCAGGTTTCTGTGACCTGTCAGGTGCTGTGGCCAAGGCTGTCCACCACAATGAAGGTCTGCCCTGTCCAGAGTGTGGTTTGCAATCTGCTCGAACCAACATGAGGAAAGACTGTATCCAGGGATTTTACAGTTTGAGGGTTTAAATCCACATGTTAGGGAATCCCTAATTCCATGGGTTAGCTAAGCTGCAGGAGTACTTGTGCCTACAAACACCATCAGTGACATTGGGAGGCCAAGATTTGGGTGTAAACTCAGCATTGTGGACATTTCCAGCCTTGTGGTGGAACTTTCAGGGGCAGTGACTGAATGAAGGAAGGCAGAAGGTGTAAGCAGAGTATTTCTGAGAGCATTTCCACATGGTGGCTATGGGACTCTGGTCTGTGTGCTACACTTGATTTGCCTAATGAAGCAGTCGACTCAGTTTTTAAGTAAAATTATTATTATTCTAATCAACAAATACACCTGTCACACAAACAAAACATAAGAAAGCCCAAGACAGTGCAGCACCTCTCAGAAAACTCACTCAGCATCTGTTTGGATTAACATTACCTGCCCTTTTTTCCACAGCATGGGGGCAGTTCCCAAATGCTCCCATTACAGAGGCCCCTGTGCCATCCTGTGCTGAGCTGCTGTGCAGCCCAGTAGAGCTCAGTGTCAGGTCTGCTTCCTGAAGTTTTAAAATTAAAGCTTCCTGGTTTACTTTTTCTGCTGATAATTTCATCTGATTATGTATAACCCTTACCCTGCTTTAAATAACTTCCCTCCTTTAATATACTCACTAATTGTTCCCTAGTTCTCCATCACCATTATTTTGACCAAATCATACCTATGTCATTTTTTTACCTCCACTAAGTTAATTCTTTCTGGCTTCTAGAGACAAAGACCATATAATCTTAAGAGGCATTCTGAGAGATCTTTGAGTTTGCTCTCTGTCTCCTGTATGGAAAGCTGGGGTGAAATCCTAGCTGAAAGTCTGTCAGCTGATTGTCTGCTTAAATTTGAAGCACAGTCACACCTCAGCCTGTGCTTTCTTAGTCAGCTAAATGTGTACAGCAACCATAACTCCAGTTCAGGTCATTGCTGGATCCAAAAGTTTATGGCACACGAAGTTCTCCAGGCAGTGTCACCACTTGGCAAGCCCAGGACCACCTCGTTGGTGTTCTAAAACACCCCTAAAGCCACGATTTGTTTTTAAACAGCAAGCACAGGGGAAGCAGAACCTCCCCTCGTTGAGAAGAAGCTTCACCCACCCGCCTGACATGGTGCTGTGCTGCCTGAAAGACACCCACACAGCTCCATCTCAAACCAGCCATCCAACAGCTCCTTCCCACCTCGGAAAAACCCTCAGCTCCATGAAATCTCCTCTTCACCAGCCTCTCACCCTCTCAGATCTTCATGCCCCCTCTTAAAGTGTGGCTCCCTGTCACTAGTTCATGCAGGGAAATTTTTCCAGCGGGAAAACGTTGTGTTTAAATGTAAGGAGATTAGGATTATTCTTTTTCCTATATCTCTCCAAAACCAGAGTAACACATCATTATTTATGGCAGCTTAGCATGCTCCATAAAGGAACTGTTGTCTAGAAGCCTCCAAAACTTCAGTTCCTGCAGTAAAGAAGTGTTTGAGGCAGAGGCCAAAGAGGGAGCAGGTGCAGGAGGCAGTGATTCCTTACATACAGTCCCGAGGCATTCCAACGTGCAAGATTAAATTATGTCTAATACTATAGACTTCACAGCCATGTGTTATAAAAATAGCTGTGCTGGGAAACCAGAAATCTCCACAGACATAGCCAAAAATAACCATATGAAATGCCTAGAAAGAGCAGATTCCCCAGAGGTGGGATTTCTGGAGTCCTGGAGGCAGTCCCCAGTACAGAGCATTATTCCCTGCAGGGAAAAACTTCCCCAACTTTTAACTGTGTCTGGATCACATAAATTATAGCAACTTCCAGAGCCTGCAGCCGTATCAGTGACAGGCCTATAAATCTGTCAGGGTTCTTGTATTGTCAGAATTATTCTGTGAATTTTGGTGCAAATTGTGTGCAGACAATGTGCTCTTTCAGGAGGCTCAGATCACACACAGACCTCGGGGTGGGAAGTTCTACAGCCCACGCTGGGCAAAACCCTGTCCAAGGAATAGGATTCAAATTCCCCACACAGAAAAGGTAAGAAAGCATTCAGAAAAAATAAGAATACTGACTAAAAAATGTCAAGACAGGACTGGCTTCAGGCAGAAGGAATAAAAAATTAATATTGAGGGACCTTATTGTCGGATGATCCACAGTTCATGCAGACTCTGTGCCCCTTCACAGCCAGGAACAGGAACAAACTGTCCGACTTGCTTTACTCCACTGGAAAGGAAATCTGACTCTTCCCACAGCAAGCAGCCTGGGAACGTCACAAACCCTGAACTATTCCTGCTTGACGAGCTACATCTGCTTTCAGAGGATCTCAAATCATTTCATAACCCGTTATTTAACATGGATGGTGCTGCTGTCAGTGAGGGGGGGGGAACAATTTGGGGCTGCAGAACTCCAGTCCCTGTGACAGGGGCACCTCCCCAGAGCTGCGCCTGGTTCTAACAACAAAACAGGGTGAGTGTGGGCAATTGGATGTCAGATAGAGTGGGTGAGGCAGCAGCAGCAGAGCTGCTGTCTCCTATCAGGGGTGAGATCCTAATTTGGGTTCCAGAGAAACTCAGTCCCACCTGGAGACTTAGAGCAGCTTCAGTCTATGCCAAGTAAAGCCTGACCCAAGACCTTGACCTGTGTGTCCAGCTGTTTTCTGGCATCCATAAAGATACAGATTATAGGAAAGGCAGGAAAGAATAAATTAGAAATGTTACGGTTTTGTAAACTCCATGGAAAGCCTGCAACGAGCTCCTTTTAGTTTCAGCAAAGTCAGCTTGGGGGCCCGAGCCAAAAACCATGAGTTTGTTGATGTACAAATCATAACATTTCCTCCATGTGGGAGAGTTCATAAATTTTGAGTTCAAGGTGTGTATCTTCTCATACCAGAGCCGTAGGTCTTGTTTATCTCCCTCTTAACTTAGGAGAAAACACAGTTGGATGTGACCTATGAACTTCCTAGAGCTACACCTGCACCTATGATATCTAGAAAACAGCAGTAATTGCACCTATCATGTAGAGATAAAGCAGATTAGTCCACAGCAGCATAAACAAGGGGTTCTGTGCACTGAAAATCTGCCAAAGGCAAGAGGGTTCTGCAGTTGGGTCTGAAACGGAATATTTCTCCTCAATTATCTTTGAAAGCAAAGTTCTGTGCTGCAGAAAAAAGGGAAGTTTTGTATGTGATCCAGCTCCATCCTTAGGGATGTTTCCCCACCTTTTGCCTGTCTGTGCATATTTTCTTTGACAGCTCACAGCCTGCTGCTCTGTTTGATGTAACACATGGATCCAGAGCTTCTCCAGCAGCAGAGGCACCACAGTTTGCCCTTATGGGCTGGAATTCAAATGAGAAGCCAGTTGCTATATTGCAAACCGTACTGAAAGCAAATATACAAATAAAATCTCTCCCCATCTCTGTTCCTAGGTCAGAATAACTTCGCACAGAGCTGCAACTCGCTGCTGGAAGCAGAGGCAGGAGGGAACCCGACCTGCACATGCTTGCACCATCTGCTGGCAGCATCTCCACTGACAGACACTCCCAGAACCGATTTTGTAATTCCTCTCAGACCTGGAGGGATATGTGCACACCTGGGGATGTGAGACCACCGTTATCAAGATTTAAGATTCAGCTGAGGACTCGTTTTTCGCCAGAGCAGAGCCACTTCTGCCAGGTTTTTAAGGAATTACGTAGCAAAGCCTCCATGACCCCAACACAGCCACATCAAGACAGGAATTGCAGAGCCTTCTGTGTCCCTGCAGGGCAGGACAGACCATCCTCTGCCAGCTGCTGTTGCAGTCAGCATAATCCAGAGCACCCCAAAAGAGATCCAGCCTCTCCAGCATGTATCCTGCTGCCTGCAGATGGCTGTGGCCAAGTGTTCCATCACACTCCAGGCAAAGCCTTTGGAGCAGATGGGTCTGTGCCAGCCCTGTAGTGTGACAGGTCTTGTCCCCTCTTCACAGAGCCATTCCCATTCCCTCCTGAGTTTCTGAACTCCCTGCTGGAATCTCAGCTGAAGAATGGGACCCAGTGATGCCTGTTGGGTTCCTTGCCCATCCCAGAGACTCAATACATATTAAAATTAAACACAGTGCTTTGTTACTGTCAAAGATCTCATAATGTGAGTGAAATAAGAATCACTCAAGTGAAAACGAAACTCGATGAAAGCATTTATGATGTTAAGGTGTGTAGAAATAGCCTGGTTCCTCCTTCTGCTCCTTCTGGTACAAGAAAGGGCTGTAAGTGGATCATAGGAGTGTGAAGTCCAAGAAAATGAACGTCTCCTTGTGCAGGCTGCAGTCAGGCTGCTGAGTTCACACCTCCAAGAAGACACATCAATAAATGCCCTTATTTGGCTTTTGAAGAGAATTGACAGCTTTATAGAAAGTAACATTTTTATCCATGGGAGCCTTGTGAAGCCAAGGGGTCGCATTTGACCCTTCAGGCTAGGGGACGGAACTGCAGGAATCCGAGAACTGCAGGAAATGTAGGTGCAGTTTATCGGGAGGATTACAGAGAAGTTGGCCCCTGAGTCATCAGGCACTAAACCACTACTGAAGCACAGATACTCACAGCATGGTGAGTCAGTGGGAAGCAGAGCACCCCTTGGACCAGAGGGACAAATTCCATATGACTAAAAATCCAGGAAACCAAAGCTAAGGCACAGAACAGCTGAGCCTCTCTCTGCCTCTCTCCTAAGAGCTTGATCACAGCGAGCCCAGGGTCATGAACAGACATGTGTCCACAAATCAATTTGTGGAAAAATAATAACTACTTTAGAGGGGATAACTGAAAGAAGAATTTCCCTATAAGTAGATTTGGAGTCTGTAAATGGGTGTCTGAATTCCAGCTGTGGCTGCACCACTGCCGACTGTGCTACAAGCAACAGCATTTCTTGTTCATCACAGAATGGTTTGGTGGGAAGGGACCTTAAAGCCCATCTTGTTCCACCTCCTGCCATGGGCAGGGACACCTTCCACTGCCCCAGGCTCCTCCAACCTGGCCTTGGACAATTCCAGGGATGGGGCATCCACAGCTTCCCTGGGCAACCTAAATGCTTGCAAGGACAAAACAATTTGTTTTTGGGAACACAACTATAGCAAATTAATTTCCCAGGCAAGCTCACATGGTTTGATGTGAACATCACAAGGGTGATCCATGTGCCTCAAGCAAGTGAAGCCTTTTCCATTCCACTTTGGAGATCACAGGATGTGCACAGCCCAGGGCAGCACAGGGCTGGCAGCTGTTGAATGAGTACCAGGATGGTTCCTGGAGGCTGTGTCATCTCCTCCTGGACACACAGGTCACATCTACCCTCCACACTTTTTCCTGACTGGGGTTTGTGGGGGAGTGCTGGGTTTGGTGTGTGAAAGGGGATGCACAGCCGAGTTTTATGATAATCATGGCATGATCCATAAAAGCCTCCTAAATTGGGCTGCTTTCTTAGGCTGATCTTTGTATTTCTGCAGCACCCAGATCTTTACAGAAGCATTTTGCCCCGTTCCTGCTCCCAGCCAAAAATTGGAAGCCCACAAGCATGGCAGCCCCGGGTGGGTGGGTGGGGCAGGATTTGGCATTCAGACCATACAAGGCAGCTCCTGTCAGCGCAGCAGAGGGGCAGCAGTTTGCAGAGAGTCTACAAAAATGGATGTTGGCACAAACATAACATCCTATAGAACAAAAATGATTTTGTATTGCCTTTCCAAAAAGGGCTTGATCACATCAGCCCTGCCCTGAACACGACGTAACTCTATTTTCTTCCCAGCACAGAGCAGGAGCCTCACCCCACTCCTGTCTGTCTGCTCTTGGGAGCTGAAGGGACAAACCCCACTCCAGAGCAGGCAAAGGTCTCCAGGAAGCTCTAATCCCACAACTGTAGGGAACAACTGTAGGGAAACCTGCTTCCCTAGGGACTCCCATCACCATCCAAACCGCTCCGAGGCATTACAGCCAGCCAGGAAGGTCCAGTCCCTCTCTTAAAAAACACACATAAAAGCTAAATCAGGTGGAGAAAAGCTGAAGGAAACCACATTCTTCTTGTCGTTCTTTCCCCCTCCTTATATTGACCCTTGCCAAGGAGCGGGCGCAGCGCTCCGGGCGGCAGCGCTGACCTCTCGCCGTGGAATTTCACCCCGTCATTTCTGCGGCACAAAGAAATCCTCGGAGCGGCTCGTCTGGCTGTGCAAGTACATTTAAGTGCCCGTGGCTTGACAAATAAACAATCCGAAAGCGCTTAGTGACTCACAACCTCGCCTAAGAATAGCTGAACTTTGCAAGATGGAAATCCATCGCGGAGAATATACGAGCGTGGGGCTGGAGGACACGCTGGGCAGGCGGGGAGGGAGAGGCTGTGGCTGCATTCCTGCCGTCCCCTCCCGGCTCCTGGCGAGCTGCGCCTCGGAGGCTTCTGCAACATTCATATGCATCGGCCGCGCTGGAGCCCTCCCCAAATTCACCTAATCTGCTTTTAAACAAATTATCAGGTTTCATTTATACAGACGGCAAAGTTCTCCTCGTTTATCCTGTTTTGTTTGAAAGCGCCGTTATTCTCCTGGATTGAAGAGGGGTCACGCGAGTTCTCCACATTTACACGTTTCACTTCTGAGTGCCCACAGCTCATGGGAGAGGCTCTTTGTCTTCCAGTTATCGAGCAAGTAAAACCTCAGTGACTGAA
Source organism: Serilophus lunatus (assembly GCA_013399895.1). NCBI lineage: Eukaryota > Metazoa > Chordata > Aves > Passeriformes > Eurylaimidae > Serilophus > Serilophus lunatus. The sequence goes on along the minus strand of VXBA01001650.1, from coordinate 182,630 downwards.
AAGGGGAACTGGCTTTGATTCTATTTGCTCAGAAATGGGGTTTTTGGCAGTTGCGTGTGCTGTGGAGCTGCCACTGCTTCACTTCTTACCCCCCACGCACCCTTTCTAGCACCTTAAGCCCAAGGAAAAGAGAACAAAAACAAGTTCAGCTGAATGCCTGTGACCACAAGAGCTTCCTGTAGGTGCCCGAAGTTTCTGCTGCAAAAGCCTCGTTGTTGTCACAGCGGCTCAGGGATTGTCGTGGCTTTGGGATGAGCCCAAGGGATGGGCAGTTGTTCGGCTGCATGGTCCCAGGAGCAGCAGGAGACGTGCTGTGCCTCCACAGCCACATCTGCACATCAAAGTAGGTTTGTTGTTCAGAACAAAAGAGAATAAAACAGTGTAAGAGTCACCCCCCACCTCCACCAGCCAGCAAGGCCAGAAAAATCCCTTTCTGATACCATGCTCCCTCTGTCTTGGGCATTGCCAGAATCCCCTGAGCAGCAGCAGCAGGGGTTTTCCTCATGGAGGGAAGCCCAAAGGCTCCCCTGAGATGCACTTTTCCCTTGATTCTTTGATCTGTTGTTCACATCATCGGGAAATGTGTTCCTCTCGTTCAGCACCTGAGCCCTTCATACGGGAGTGAAGGCAAACCAGTCTGGGTGCCACAGCCCCCAGTCACTCCTGAGCCGGACCATGGGGGATTTTATCCCTCCCTGTTTGTCAGGAGCCTGGGCACTGCCAGGAGAGCTTTGGAATTGCCTGGTGGTTGAGCAGTGGCCAGAGCCCAACCCTCAGATACCTCCCAAAGATGTTCCCAGTCAGAGCTGAAAGGTCTTGGGGTTGCTTCGAAGGAAGGGGAGATCCCAGTGGGCCACATCCATCCTTGTTGGATGCAGATGGAGACCATGTGGCTGTCCCCAGGATTCCTGGAGCTGCTGCTATCCCACGCTCTGGAACAGCTGGAGCTGGGATTTGCCTCTGTCTCAAGACAAGGAAAATCAAAAGCTTTGCCTAACGTTGAAGGTCTTATTGGGGGTCACTGAACCACTGATTTCTGCTTGTTCCCAGACCTGTCACGACAGTGACCTACTGCAGCTGGGTAGGACGAGCACATGGCAGCGGGCACATGGGCAGCCTCAAAACCTAAACCTCGAATTGCATTTTCTTCTTGCTTGCCATGCGACTGCATTAAGGTATAAGGGACTGATGTGAACCGGACGTGGCGGAAGGGCCGAGCCAGAGAGCAGCTGGTGCAAACGCAATTCAAGTTCTGCACCCCGAGCCCATCCCCGCAGACTTCCCTTCCCGCCGCTCTTGATCCGCATCTGTGCAAACAAGATGAGCTACGAAAGTATAAATAAAGCGCCAAACTGAATACCGCGGGCATGAGGGGACGGAAAAAACACCCCCAAAAAAGTGGATTTGTGACCTCCCCCCTCCGCCGCTCCTCCTGCCTCCCGCTGTCCCGCCCGCAGCCCATCCCCGTTGCCTCGGGCCGCCCCCGGCCCCGCTGCCCGGGGGAGGGCACCGGGTCCCGCTCCGCCCCGGGTCCCGCCCCGGGCCCCTCCCGGAGGAGGCAGCGGGATCGCAAGGCTGCGATCGACGGGCTCCGCTGGTCCAGGTACGGCCGCGACGGGCGGGGGCACCGGGACCGACCCGCGGGGACACCGGGACAGACCCGCGGGGACACCGGGACCGACCCGCGGGGGCACTGGGACCGACCCTCGAGGGGAACCGGGACCGACCCTCGAGGGGAACCGGGACCCGGCAGCCGCGGAGGGAACCGAGGACCGCTGCCCCCGCTGTCCCGGGGACCGCCCCGGAGCGGCTGGCGGGTACTCGGGGGTGTTGGAGGGTTTTGGGATGTTTGCTGGGGATGGATGCTCAGGAGCTTTCGGGAGTGCGCTGGAGGATGCTCTGGGGGTGCATCAGAGGGTGCTCCTGGGGTGCACTGGAGGATGTTCAGAGGGATGTTTCCAAAGTGCTCAGGGATGCTCCAGGGTGCTCAGGGAATAGGTAAGAGCGCTTTGAAGGGCGCTCCAGGGATGCTCCTGTGTGTGTGTGCTCCAGGAGTGCGCTGAGGGTGCACCAAGGGTGCTCTGGGGGTGCTCAGGGCCCCTGGGCACGGCATCTGGATCACCCGGACAGGAGTGCTTCCAGTGCACCCCTGGGTGCGGGGTGGAGGCACAGAGCGTGGTCAGCAGCGGGGAGAGGGCAGGAAGGCTCCGAGCCCTGGTGGGACCCCCAGATGTCACCATGTGAGGTCTGGGAAGGGCCCCCAGGCCCCGGGCAATGCAGCGGAATTCCCCAGGATCCCAGAGCAGCCAGAGTTGTATTTGGCCTCCAAGCCCAACCATAAGGCTCTCCCCAGCCATGAAGATGTGGCTGGGCCAAGCCCCAGCCCTGAGCGCGGTCACCCACGCCTGCCTCCAGCCTCTCCCCGTTTCCCTGCGGGCGTTCCAGCCGTGCGCTCTCAGGAACTCTTGGCACCGCAACTCATCTCTGCCTCTGGTGAGGGCTGTGCTCTGGTTCCGTCCCTCGGGGCTCGGCCGCAGGGCTGGCCTGGATTCCGAGCGGGGCCAGGCTGAGCCCCACGTTCTGCATCCTCGGGGGGCCAAGGCAGGGGCTGCTCCAGCGGCGGCTTTGGCGGCGAGCGGAGGGACGGGCAGCGCCTCTCCCTCGCAGGCAGCATCGCCTTTCCTCGGCACTGGAGGCTGCCAGGGCATTTCTAAACAGCCCAACTCTGCCGGGACCAGGCGTATCCCGTGCAGCTTTTGCCGATTTCCCGCAGGCCTGAGGGAAAGCTGTGGCAGGCTCGGGCTGTGCTCCAGCAGAAATGAGAGTGAGTGGGAACAGGGAGCTGATGCTCCGGGTTGGACCATCACTGAGATCTGTGCAGAAGAGGCTGGGTGCGCCATGAGGTCACTGATGGCAGAAAGTGAGTTGGATAATCTCAGCTGCAAGTCCAAGTGAGTTCAGTCACGGTCTGGATGCTCTGGGTGTGATGTTCACCGTGCAGAGATGGAAGCGGGGCTGTCCTGTGCAGGGGTATCTCCTTTTCCTGACAGCTCTGGGATGTGACACTGCCAGGAAGGGTTTCCTTTGTCCAGAGGCCCCCCAGAAATTAAGAACTTTAGCTGTGTGCCCAAATGAAGTTGGTGAACACCCAAAGCATTGCACATGCATGGTAAGGGTAGCGATCACAGCAATGGGCAGAGAAGGGGGGTGGTGTAAAAAACGTCAGCATTTGCCTTCAGACCCATGGCACAGTCTTTCTGGTGTTTTGTATTTGATTTGGGATGGGCTAAACATGAAAAACGGGTCTCTTCAGTGATTCCTGAAATGACAAATGAGAGGGGGGAGCCCATAACCTCACACTTACCATCGATTCTTGGTCTCTCTGATTGTAATATTTAAAAAAAATAAATATATCTGCTGAAATGACAGCCAGCTTGATAAGCAGCAACCTGGCCTGGGAATCTGTGGTTGAGGAGGGATCAGTGAATGGAGCCATTAAAATAATCCTGGAACTGGAAGATGAGATGTCAGGGAGTCTCTTGCTGCTGTGGGCTCTGTCAGTTTGCAAACAACTTGTGAGCAGGAAAACCAAGAAGGTCACGTTCAGCTCCTTTCCAGAAAGTCCTGTTATGGGGAATGTTTTACCTCCCAGGTGCAGAAGTCATCCCCTCATGCAGTGTCCCATTCCCACATACTCATTTTCCACCAAGCAGGAGTGTGATGTTGCTTCCCATCAAACAGCCTCTGTGTCCTGCGGCGTGGGCACCTTTCAGGAGGGGGAGATTTGGTCTCAAAACATTCCTTGCATCAGGAGTGGTGTGGGGATCCTGGGACATGGCTGGTGGGATGAACACAGGCTCATTCACAAGCTTGGTGCCAATTCAGGTCCCTCCCCTGGTGGTTTTGCAGCTGCCAAATATTTTGAAAGTTGCATTTTTGTCCCCGAGTGTTGCACGTCAAGTCTTGGGTCTTTTGAAGGAGGCTTTGGGAGCAGCAACAGGGATGAGTGTGGCCCCATTGGTGAGAGAAGGAAAGTCAATATGGAAAATTATTGTATTTTCCATTCAGTGCCCCCTGTGACAGGGGTTATGTGACTCTGCCTCACTCAAGAGCAGCGGGATGCAGATTTTGGTCAATAAAGCCCTGACCCCAACTCAAGGGACATGAAGGAGTCCATGACTCGAGGGCAGAAGTCCTTGACCAGGCTCACTGGCACACTGACAATGCCATGGGAGAGTGGTGGGGAGGAACCAGCTGCTGGGAGCTCTTTCTTCACCCTGTTGACTTTAGACGTTGCTGGAATTCACATTTCTGGTGCTGTGCCTTGGGAAGTCTCGAGTCCTGCCCATCCCAGGGTTTAAACAGCACATGAAAAAGTATATTATGAAAAGTATATATGAAAAGTATATTATTATGATAATATACTGCCAAAATGGACAATTTGATGGAGTCAGAAATGTGAAATATGGTGAAAAACCCACCCAGACAGAGGTCCCCATCCTCCAAATGGGAATATCTTAAATTATCATTGCAGCCAGTTCCTCTGCCTGTCAGGTTGAATGTGAGTGTCAGTGCAAATGAGAAAGCTGAAAATGCTCCAGTAATACGTGGCTGAGCTTGGTCCAAAACCTGGAGGAAAGTCCCTGTTTCCTAAACCCTCCAGATAGTCTGGGTGACTGATGGAAAACGTGGCTGCAGAGCTCCCACGTCCCAGCATCCACATGGAAATCACTGAGAGAGCAGGAAGGTGGCACATCCATCTCCTCTGCAGTCCCAGTCAATGTGGAGAGTGGTTTCAGGTGGCCTGAAAAAGAAATACTCCTCTTTGAAGAGGTTTTTAACCTGTCAGGGATGTGATCAATCTGAGTCTTCTTGTCTCCAGCCAGAAATCGATGTGAAATGGCTCTGTGTCTCCATGGGGGACTGCAGGGGTTGCCTAGGGGAGAGGAGAAAAACGGGCATGCAGAGCATAGGGATTTCCTAAAAGCACCTAAAAGTGCCCTTTTCAGCAGAGGAGGAGCTGTGTGGATGATGGGACCTTCCTGAGGTCAGATAAGACAGACACCGGGTTGTCAGTCGGCTTGCACAACCACAAATGCACTGTTTGGCAGTTTCTCAGGCTGGTGGGTTTGGAAAGCCCTGCTTGGGTGTCAGGGTGAGTTTTTTTTCCAATTCCATAAATTCCAGTATTTCATTTTCAGTGAGCACTGAGGGGATTGAACAAGGCCCAGCACCTTCCTTCCCTGTCCATCTCGTGTCTTGGCAAGCAGCAAAGTAGAAAGCCTTTCCCAAGAATCAGGAGTACCTTGGTTTGTTGGTTCCCCTCCACACCCAGCTTCTGCAAATGCTCAAAGGATCCTATTTTTCCTTAGAAAATGGAAAATTGTTTCAGTCCAGCTTGGGCTAAAACTCTGGCTCCTGAGCAGGATGAGCACAGGAGCCCCAGGGAGATACCAAGCCCTGGACAAGCCAATCACATTATTCTGGAGTGGATTGGGAGGGACCTTAAAGATCACCTCATTCCCTCTCCTCTGCTATGGGCAAAGACACCTTCCACTAGACCAGACTCCATCCCTGTTGTCATAAAGTTGGTACCAGCTTATTTGGCCACGTGGGAGTTACTCATTATCGTGGCAGCAAAGCTTGACTTGTCCCAAAGTGCAGGAGATGGAAACCAGCAGCTTGGAAGACACCAGAAGCCAGAGGAGGGCTGTATTATTTTCCCTCAAAACTTGTGGGATTGAGACAAAAAGAGTAAAAATTAGGAACAAGGCACCTCATATTTTTGTTTGCCTTCTGACTGTGGAGTGCTTTTGGTTCAGGGCTTCGGGTGGTTTTTGTGATTACCTGGCTCTGGGAAAGGAGACTTTAGGGAAAACACCACAGTTTTCAAGGCATGAGATAAAATCATGAGAATCAACCAAAGCTTTTGTAAGACAGTGGCTGGACTGAGCTGAAGGTCAGTCGGAAAGGAGGTTATCAGAGGAGGGGGTGAATGTGAGCCTTTCCCCTTCCTGGTAAGCTGTAAAGGAGGGAGAGAGTTTGGATATGTGATACCTCCAGGTTTCATCCTGAGCCGTCTCTAATGGAGATGCTGGCAGGAAGCTCACAACATTTATTATCCAGCAATAAGCAGCTTTAATAAAATCAGTGCCCACACGACCTTATTACAGGCACTGGAGAAGATTCCTGAAATGGCTCTTTAAGTACCACTGGCCACTGAGGGTTGCACACCCAAGGGCTGCTGAAAGTGATCATCTTCTTTATTAAGTGGCACTGGGTTAATGCCTCAGATTTCTTGTGAACCCTCTCCTTTCAAACACCAGGGAGGCCCCACATGCCTCCAGGATGTTTTCCATGTGCACAGCCCCCGGCTCCAGCCCCGTGCGCTTCCTCTGCTGCTTCATGAACACAACTGTGCAGAGAGGGTGGGAGGCCAGCCTGGACCTCTCCATCATCAACCACGAGCTGATGGGTTACAGGGGGAGCTTGCCTCTCCCCAGCACTCACAAATTGCTTGCAGCCCCCAGCTCTCCTCTGGAGATGCCCCAGGCAGGCAGCAGCTGAGGGAGCTTCCACCTGGAGTGCAATAAGATGCAGGGCTGGGGCTTCAGGGCACCCATTTCTATCAGCCATGTGCCCATCCACTGGCTCCAGGATGGAGTCTCTTCCCATGCAGTGACTGATTTTATATCCCCAAATCTAGTCCTGCTCCACTTCAGCCCATGCCATGGGTGATACAGCACAGAGGAAAGCCTGCCCAGCAAGTTGCCCTTGGATTTATAGCAGTGGCTCAGGCATCATCTGATCTCCTCACTTTAATGTTGAGTCTGCTCAGCTGCCTTCTGCCCCCTGGCAGGCAGCAGGGACCAGCCCAGCGTGTGCCCACATCCAGGCTGCCATTCCGAGGAATACCATGGGTCATGGGACTGCTGGCAACAATGGTTTCACCCAGGAAGGTGGCTGATGGGCTCTCGGGATGCAGGTCTCTTCCAGGAGAAACTCTGTTGGCTCTCACTTTGGAAAAGCTCACGACAACTCCTTGGAGTGCAAACCGAGACTTTAAGCCGCTTTTATTTAGTTAGTTAGTTAGTTAATCCCACCAAGTTTTCAAGCTTCTTTTTTCCTCCTGGAGGGAAACTCCTTCCCATGGCTGTGGCAGCCGGCAGCAGATCACAGCCCACGGCCGCACAGCACAGATCCCACCCGTGTGGATGTCCCCAGCAGACTGGAAATGGGTTATTTTTCTTCCTTTGCAGTGAAAACAGAATTGAAAAATCTGCACAACAAATATTCCCCAAGAGGCCATATTTATTCCTGGTATGTCCATTTGCAATAATAGCTCAGCTGGTTGTTGTGCAATCCAGCAGACTGCCTGGATGGAGCAGGTTTGGGTGTAACCCTTTGGATGCCGAGGGCAAACCCCGTGTCTCAGTTGTCCAGAGGTGATCTTGCCACTCTACTCAGCTCTAATGAGGAATATCTGGAGTGCTGTGTCCAGTTCTGGGCTCTGCAGGACATGCTGCTGGAGCCAGTCCAGAAGATGATGAGGGGACTGGAGCATCTTTCTAACAGAAAAAAACACTGAGGGAGCTGGGGCTGTTCAGCCTTAAAAAGAGATGACTGAGAGGGGTCCCCATCCATGTGTGCCAGTGTCTGCAGGGAGGGGGCAGAGGATGGACCTGGCTCTGCCCAGGGGTGCCCAGCAATGAGACAAGAGGAATGGGCAGGAACTGATGCCCAGGAAGTTCCAGCTGAATACGAGGAACCACTTTCCCATGCAGTGACTGAGCACTGAAGCAGGTTGCCCAGGGAGGGTGTGGAGTCTCCCTCCCTGGAGATACCCCAGAACCATCTGGACACAATCCTGAGTAACATGCCTGAGCAGGAAGGTGGGACTGGATGACCTCAGTTGCCCCTTCCAACTTGTATCACTGTGCAGTGGGTCTGTGTGGTGGAGGGGAGCAGGAGGCAGCTGGTGAAGCCCAGACCTGCCATCCCACAGCGATTCTGTGTGGGGAGGGGAAGACAACAGCCCCTTTGCCATTGGCCCTGCCAGCATCCAAAGAGGGCAGCAGTGGAATGGATGGGATGGCTGTTGAGCCACTTCGTGGCCTCTGGTTCCTCTCATCCATGGGAGAAGCCTGCAAAGCAAAATCTCTTCTGACAGCTGCAGTGCCTAATGTAAAACAGCAGCACTGAGGCCGTGACCTCAGTTCTCACGCTCAGGGGATGATTCCGGTGGTGCCCAGGTGAACCCCTTCCCTATTTCCCACCCTGCACCGGCCCCCTTGAGCAAAGCTATCAGAAGGCAGTTTTAAATCCGTCAAGCACCAACCCATAATTAATTAATTTGCATGTTTTGACTCCTTCCCTTCATAGCTCCCGATTAAAAGCTTATTTAAAGGGTCACAGACTTCTTCAGGCCCATGGGGATTAAATCTGGGAACAACTGTAGGTCGTATGTGTGTAATTGCAATAAGGAAATGCTCCAAATTAAAGCTTCCTGCTTGGTCTTTCCAGTGGGAAAACGAAACGATTCTTTCTGGATTACTTAAAAAACCAGTGTCATATAGAAATAGGTCTATTTTTTCCATGGGGCTGCTTTGTCTGGAGAACACAAGCGGCAGAATATGCTCAGAAAAAAAGATTCAGAAGCATAACTAAACCAGAAAAATTCTGCAGAAAATAAGCCAGCGTGCCCTTCAGCTGGTTTTGAACCTCAAGCTCAGTGGTTGCAGGAAGCCATCAACACCGAGCCACGGCCCTGGCGGGGTGCGATGGAGCCGCGTGGGAAAGGCGGCATTTGGGAAAGGCACTGGTTTGGGAAGGGCGGCATTTAACCGGCTGCACAAATGATTTGCCATTCCTCGGGTAGGAGGTTAACCCATCCGTGTCTCCGAGAGAGCTGGCAAGGGGCAAGCGCTGCTGGTTCTCTGCACGTCCAGATACTCTGCTTCCCGCAAAGGCAAAACTTTTCTGCTTTCCTTCAGAGTTAATCTGTTCGAGTCCCATTTGGTGGTTGCAGGGAGCTGGAGCGGTGCCAGCAGCTCTGCTCTCACACAGCGATAGGTTGTGGTTTTCCTCCCTAACATGAGCATTTCGGTGGTTCTGCTCGTTAAACGATGGGAAAGGTGCTGGCGCTGCTCCGTGATGTGGGTCCCTGGTGAGAGCCCCCGGGTCCCGGGGGATGCCTCCGCTTCCCAAGATTTTTCCCAGCCGTGGGAGAGGTTCGCGGTGGCTGGAAGTGACTGTACCCCTCTGCCTTTGCAAACGTGAGGTTGTTGTAAATTCAGTGCAGAGTCTGAAGGATTTGTCCCTGTCGCCAGCCGGGGGGGGCAGCAATCCGGGGTGCCCCGGGGGAATGCCAATGCAGGAGCTCGGGATGGGCGTTCTGTACACGCTACGTGTACCCTGCCCAGAATGGTTTGGGTTGGAAGGGACCTTAAAGCCCATCTCTGTCCACCCCCTGCCATGGGCAGGGACCCCTTCCACTATCCCAGGTTGCTCCAAGTCCCGTCCAACCTGGCCTTGGACACTTCCAGGGACTGGGGCAGCCACGGCTGCACATTTCCTCTGTGTCTGCTCTGCCAGCTGCCCCCCTGCTCCCCTGCCGACAATTTGGAGTTTGGATTGATAACCCCACTGCAAAGGGCTGGAGTGTTTTACCCGGACAGTCCTGGGAGTCCGGGGCCGTGGCGGGGGCTCAGCATCCCCCGACCGTCACTTGCGGCCGCATTCCCGCTGCTCCTGCCACCTCCCATCCCATCCAGCATTCCTCTGCTCTCTCCACCTCCCCATCCCATCCCATTCCCTCTGCTCCCTCCATCTCCCCATCCCATCCAGCATTCCCTCTGCTCTCTCCACCTCCCCATCCCATCCAGCATTCCCGCTGCTCCTGCCACCTCCCATCCCATCCAGCATTCCCTCTGCTCCCTGCACCTCCCCATCCCATTCCCTCTGCTCTCTCCACCTCCCCATCCCAACCAGCATTTCCTCTGCTCCCTCCATCTCCCATCCCATTCAGCATTCCCTCTGCTCCCTCCATCTCCCCATCCCATCCAGCATTCCCTCTGCTCCCTCCATCTCCCATCCCATCCAGCATTCCCTCTGCTCCCTCCACCTCCCCATCCCATCCAGCATTTCCTCTGCTCCCTCCACCTCCCTATCCCATTCCCTCTGCTCCCTCCACCTCCCCATCCCATCCAGCATCTCCCGGCTGGGTGTGACATGAGTGGCCGGGGCCGCGGGGAGAAGGCGAAGGGTCCCGTCCAACCTGCGCGTGGGAACGGGGCTTTGTCAGGTTGAATTACGGACATTGAGACCTTCCGCAGCTTTCCTAAAGCTACCGGTGCCTTTGAATTGCGTTTCCTCGGGAGAGGCGCTCATGGAATTGCTAATGCTCCAGCCCGGAGGGTGCAGCATGCGGAGGGCGAGCGCCGGCTGCGGCTGCAGCATCAGGTATAGCAGCAACCCCGTCGTTAATTATTGACTATCTCTTCAATAATCCATCCTGATAAGGGAGGCAGCCCCCCTGAGAGCCCAGGCAGCGCTTTGTGTGTCCTGGAAAAAATAACTGTTCTGTGGAAAGCAACTCATTTTATACACCGGGATTGAACTGTCCTCGGAAAGGTCATACGAGAGAGCCACGGGCTGCTTTGTTGGAAATCAATCCCTCTTTTGTGCTTCTTGGTTTAAACTTGTATTTGCTCTTCGAGCAAGGTCACTGCTCAGCTGACCAACTTTTTCCCTGCTGGAAAAGGCTGGGGTTAAACCGCGGCACACGTTTGCTGCTCCAAACCCTTCGCTGCCGGCTCCGGGCATGGCAGAAGATGCTTTTGAGGGAGGCAGGAGCTTCTGCTCCCCAGTGGGCTTGTAGGTGCCAGCGTGAGAAGGTAAACGCGACCAAATGCTTTTCCAACCATAGTTTTTCCTTTCACCTCGAAGTGCTGAAGCCGTTGCTGCAGTGCAGGAGAACAGGCAGGCAGAGCTCAAATAATGTTGTGTTACAGCTAACGAGGGTGTGCTGGTGAGTTATCTTCCTTCTTATAGGCTCAGGGTTAACTGTTTCAAATTCAAAATTGCTAGCAAGACGCTCTAAGAGAATGAAATTTGCCTATATTTGTCCGTGTGGTTGGGTTAATTTGTTATTTAAATGTTTTGGGGTGTTGTGGTGCTCTCCTTTCTGCTGGCTGGGGTGGATGGGGGAGCTGCTGGGTGCTCACATTCCCTGGAAAGTGGGACTGAGTGAAAGAGGGGTTAATGACTGCTGTAAAGAGCCAGTGATTGAGTCCAGACTAGTTAAAAAGACAGTACGTTGTCCCTGCAAAGGGGCTGCCCCTGGGAATAAAACCACTTGGCTCTGTGCTGTCACCTTCTCGTGTATTTGGCTTCTCCATTTCTGTACATATTTCTTCCTGCCCTGAGAAGAGCAGTGTAATTCCTATCTCTGTGTAGTATGGGTAAAAATCAGCGATGCAGTTCATGTGGTAGTGTCACCTTCCTGGAGAGAACACTAAATGTTCTGCAATTTTTATTTTATTGATGAGGAAACTCATCGAATACAGAACCAAACAGAGGGTCAGCGTAACAGGTTTTAGCAGGATGGAGACCCACCTGAAAGTCCTGCCCTGCCTCAAATTGTGGCCTGGACTCTGGTTGTAGGGATCTTCTTTCTACTTCTGGCAGATTGCTTCATTTTTTAATCTCATTTTTATTAGGTACAGGCATGGGAGAGCAGCCATGGGGTCCAAGGGGCCACATTTTTTGGTTCTGAGCCATCTGCTCTGTGCCTGAGCTGCCTTGGGGAGGGGACAGGAGGATATCAGCAGGCTGGTTGGGTACATTCAGCATCGTTTTATGAGGTGATTTTGTAAGTAGATTGGTCAAAAGAGAGAAGTTATAGTATCAATTTGGGCTGCAGAGCTGGGACCCAGCCAGCTCATAAATGATCCAAATACATGTAATTATCTAGATATTAAAAACCATCCTATTCACTGAGTTTCTCCCCCACTTCTAAATCAACCACTCAGAAGGGCGCAGTAAGCTCCACTCAGGCTGTAGCTGGGATCTACAGTTGGCTGTAATCGAAAAATTAAAGAAAAAACCATTTGAGAATGAGGCTTGTGTTTGTTTTGGCACGTGCTGTGTACTGGCAGAAGGAAACAGAAGGAATTGCTCTTTATAGAAGGAGTGTGGTTAACTGCAGACCACATCAGAAGCTGCTGGACAAGGTGTTTCAGGAGCTCACATGGTGTTGGGTGGGCATCAGTGTTGCCATGTGTGTGTGAACATTGAGGGAGTACCAACCCTGCAGGAGCTTTTGACAATTTTGACAATTCTCCTTGGGCTGGGACCTTCCTGACTTTCTCCACATCAGCAATAAACATGTCTACTTGATTAACAACTAACGGTTTCTTTAAAAGGTTTTGGTCTTTCAAATTATCTGGCATAGAGTTATTGAATTATTTGGGTTGGGAGGGACTTTGAAGATCATCTCATTCTAAACCCTCTGCCATGGGCAGGGATACCTTCCATTATCCCAGATTGCTCCAAGCCCCATCCAGCCTGGCCTTGAACACTTTCAGGGGTGGGACAATGTCCTATGGTAACAATGCAGAAGGATTTGACTTCCATTTTTCAGCTGGTCTTTGCTTGATAAAAGTTGTCTGGAGGCCCTTCGTGAGGAGCTCTGGAACTGTGGTCAGGTGCTAAAACCCTCACTGAGGCAAAATACTACACACAGAAAAGGAGTCCAGACTCTGATGGTTTGGTCCATGAGGTTGATGTGAGCAGGGGCTGGCTCAGGACAGGTTTTCCACTTCTTAGTCCTACCCTGAGAATCTTGCATAGCTCAGGGAGGCACTGGAGAAGCAAGGATGGACTTCCAAGCAGCTGTGGGACCATCCCTGTCCAGGAACCAAATTAGATACTTTAAGGAAAATGCTAAACAAACAACCTACTGTTCAAGAAACTCCCACTTCATCTCATGTAGCAAAAATCAAAACCAGACCTTCTCACTTTGAGCATTGTTTTCCTTCTCACACAAGCCAGGAAACCTCCTACAGAGATGTCCAACTGCCTTAACCTCCTACATCCTTCCCTGCCTCCCCCCTGTGTCTTTCTAAAGGGCTTGGAGGAGAGAAACTTCATCCAGGACCTTTCTTGGTTGTTCCCAGCCTTAATCTCTTGATCTCCAGGAGGGTCTTACCATGTCCATATGGTGGGAAGGAGATGGAGGGCAACACAGCCCAAGAAGGATGTGAGGTTCTCAGTGCTGGCTGTCAAAGATCTCCAGATGAGGCCCTTCCCTGTGCTGAAAGCCATTTGTCTGTGGTTCTGTGCATTTTGGTGAGGGTTTTTATAACAGTAGGGATGTGCTGTGAATTAATGGTTTTCATTTGAACAAGATTCAACATCAATTTTGAATCTTTTGTTGTTAAGGATTTAAAAAAAAGGCGACAGACCAGTCATTTCTGTGTGTAGTTTATATCCCTCTTCTCAGGGAGGCTGTGTTGTGTTGGATATCTCCAGCTTGCAGGAGTCAGTGAAGAGTCCCTATGCCATCCATCTCAAGTTATCCTAAATGTCTGTCCTTGTTTGCAGTCAAACTATCTGTAATGCAGGGGATGTTTTGTAAGAACAGCTACCTGGGATATGTCTGGAAAGAATAAATTGTTGCCATTGGAAAAGGAGCTATTGATTTCAGCAGCCTCAAAGCCCATCGTAGACACCACCAGGCTGCAGAATATGAGAACGAGGAAGGAGGTGGCCTGTGAAGAGGTGTAAGGCTTTAAGGTGCAATCAAATTCATATGGTTGAGCTTTTTAAAAATAAATTAAAAGTATCCATTTCTACTTTTTGTCAAAGGTGAAGTGATTTACCAGCCTTAGCTGTCAGAAGATGCTTCTTAAGTGACAGCCCAGTTAAATCCCACCATGGAGAAGACTGAAGGTATGGAAGCTACAGGATGTTTATTTGTTCATTTGTTCCTTGAAAAAAACACCTCAACCAAGCCTTGGGGTAATGTCCTAACCAGAAATGCTGTAAATAACCTGTTCTCTATAGATGTGGGGCCAGGAGATGAAAAATGCATCATTCATGTATTATGCAGACTTCCTAAACCACAGCGAAGCATGGTCCCAGCTTGAGAGCAGCACATCTTTGTCCTCCTGTCCTCTGTGGTGTGTCAGCAGGACAGAGCCCTGCTCCCACCATCCAGGCTTTGCTCTTGTGCCCTGTTACCCCATGTGGTGTTTTCCCTCTGTCCTTTCTCCGACTTCCACGTGCTGCTTCCCATCCAAACAGCATCTGCATCTCAGTGGTGCTCTGTGATGGGCAGCACCCAAAGCCCTGCCAAATTGTCCTGGTCCTCAGCAGCTGCTGCACCAGGATGGAGACACAGGGATCAGCCCCAGCCCCTGGTCTCTCCTGCTCATCTCCCTCCTCATCCTCACTGAGCACAGCGTGTTTGCTCAGAGGTGCAAAGCAGCCCAAACCACTGTGATTTCAGGGACTTGCTGCATAAAGGATCAATGATGCAGCACTTTAACTGTTTAGACCCTCAAGGTGAAAATCTGGGGGCTGTGAATTGTTGCAGGCTGGAGGTGACTGTATTAAGATGTGTTAAAGCAGGAGCCTTGGGCTACGGGGCTGGAGCGGTGGCATTTGCCTGCACTGGCTGGGTGGGCAAACCCACTGTCACACATTTTGTGGTGATTTGCCTCAGTTAAAAGCTGTGCCTGGTGCCGTGAGCCGGTCACCTTGGATTGCACGTGTTCTGCATGGATGCAGATGGGAATGGCAGCCCTGGCTGGCCCTGGCTGGGTCCACCCTCTGCCTGGTGCCACATCCATCCTTTTGAAGGAATATTTTGTGACCTGGTGTTTGCAGAAGAAGTGATGCAATGCAATGATTTTCCTGCTTGGTGTGCACGGCACTGCTTATGCCACTGAAAAGTTAAAACCTAACTAAAAGCTTTGAAGAATGTCGTTGTCACAGATTGGTCCCACCTTCTGTTGTTGAGCTGCATTTGTTATACATCAGGCAGCTCTTTATATCTGCACAGACACATAGCTCTGCCTGCAAAACCTGCTGTTTGCTTAATTGCCAATTAGACCCATGATTTCAGCAAATTTTCAGCTTCCTTGGTGCAACAATTATCTCATTCACCTCTGGAACACCAGATTGGAGCTTGGCGTGTGTCACTGCACCCTTGTGCGGCTTCACCATGAGCTGCAGCCCCTGCCTGCCTGAAAATGAGACGAAAAGAGCAAAAATATCTCTCCTTTGCTCTGAACGTTTTTTTGTTTTGTTCCCAGAATTCAATCATCACCTTTTTTTTGGGTTGTTTCAGCAGATGGCCAGCCACCCAAACCTGACGGGGGCAGGGAGCAGCCCCGCGGGCTCCCCTACTCCCTGGAGACGCCGTACGGCTTTCACTTGGACCTGGACTTCCTGAAGTACGTGGATGACATCGAGAAAGGGAACACCATCAGAAGGGTGCACATCCACCGCAAAGCCAAGCAGCCCAAATTCAGCACCCTGCCCCGAAACTTCAGCCTGCCCGAGAACGGCTCCCGCAGATGCACGACTGCTCCCAGCAAGAGCTGGACAGCGACCTGCTCCTTCCCTCAGCGAAAGGCATCCCTGGGGGAGGAGGCCCCCCGCGCCCTCCTGCCCACCGAGGCAGCCCCGCTGGCAGCCGAGGAGCCGAGTTACCGGAGGAAAGCCCTTCTGGCAGAGACGTGGCGGCAGGCGGAGCTGGGGTGGCAGGAGGGCGAGCTCCGGGGGCGGCCGCAGCTGCTGAGAGCCTCCAGCATGCCCGATGCACTGCCCCCCGGCCAGACCCCGCCGGGGGATGGGAGGGGACCCTCACCTCTCCGGCCCCCTGCCCAGCACTGCCAGGACCAGGGCGGCTCCGACGGCACCTTTCGCCCCAGCTCCGACAGCGCCGCGTTGAACCTGCCCCGCGAGATGAGCTCGGAGCAAGACGTCTCTCCACGGCATCCCAGTGGGGTTATCCCGGGGCTGGTGCCACTGCAGCCCCCGTGGCAGAACCAGCATCCCATGGCACCCCAGCTGCAGGTGGTGATGGAGACTGGAGGCGAGGAGGGCGATGCTGCCGATGCCAGAGGTTGCTCTGAAGTGCCTGGGGCTGAATCAGCATCACCAGCTGCTGTCCAGCTTGCAGAGAACATGAACCCTGGAGAAAGGGGGCTGAGTGTCAGTGAAATGGACCTGAACGTACTGAAGAAAGGTGAGGAGGGGAATGTCCAGGCTGGAGAGGACAAGGAGAACGGTGGTCCCCAGGCTCTCAACACTGGAGAGCCCGGTGGGGTCACAGCACTGAAGCGGCAGATTGTTGATCTGGAGGAGCAGCTGGGCAAGAAGCAAGAGGAGCTCAGGCAGGTCAAGGCAGTGCTGGAGCAGCAGGATCATGAGATCAAGGAGAAGGAGAAAAACATTAAGCTACTGGCCAGCTCCAAAGCTCAGCTGGAAGAGCAGCTGTGCCAGAAGTCCAAAGAGGCTGAACTGAGGTTGCGGCAGAGCCGTGGGGCTCTGCAGTGCCTCGATGCTGCCGTGAACACTGACCTCTCCCAGGTGCCTGGGGTCAGGCAAGCCCATGATAAAGGCATCAATGTAAATATCCCCCTCTCCACCAGATCCATAGGCTGCAGTGCCCACAGAGCAGACAACGTGAATGCACAGGCGATGGAGTTGGGTGCTCAGAGAGAGCAGGGAATGGCAGCAGACTTTCATGTCAGCGGCAGTGGAGAGGGACCTGGACATTTTGGTGAAGGCAGCATCGAGGCTGGACTTCATGTTGCCTGCTTCACCGAGCTGCAGATTGATGAGCACCTCAGTGATGACAACCGGAATCACCGGAATAACTGCGACACCCAGGGCCTTGCTGCTGAAAGCAATCGAGGAGGCAAGGCAAGCTCTGGAGAAGAGAAAACTCAAGAAGGGCTGGAAGAGGAAGGTCCCCCTGGCCACGAGGATCTCCCAGCCGTCGACCCCATTGGCCAATACGTTAAAAAGATCCAGGAGCTCCTGCAGGAGCAGTGGCTGTGTTTGGAGCACGGGTACCCCGAGCTAGCCAGCGCTATCAAACAGCCAGCCTCCAAGCTCAGCTCCATTCAGAACCAATTAGTTAATTCCCTAAACTCATTGCTGTCTGCCTACTCTACACAAGGGCCTGTGGATAAGGAGAATTCGAACACACAGTATCAACAGTTGGGTAAATAATATTGGCATCAACATGTCTGGGCCAAATCTCTTCCCATTTATTCACGTGTTGAGCAGGGGGATGTGGTGGAACAGTTGTCAGTCAGATCAGAAATAGCCCCTCCTAAACATGATGCGAAAGACAAAACTGCACAGCACAAGTTATGGATCTGAAATTGGAAAAAGCAAACAAAATGATGTAGGAGCTGATAAAGCCATGCAAGATCAGCTTCCGAAAGCAGCTGTACTTGTGGCTGTGCCATCAAATAAACATTTTTTTAATTTGGATTGGACATCTCAGTTTGCAGGAATACAGGATTGGTGCTCATCTGGGGTAAATCAGCATGGATTTCTCCAGAACCCAAACCAGTCAAACTAACTGAGCAACTAAGCCGGGAAAAGACCTGCCCCGCTCACAGATGTTCACCTAAAATGATTTTAGTTTATAGGAAGATGAGAATCCAATGCCTGTTCATTGTTGAAGGGAGTGGGCTTGCAAACAGACAAATGACCTATTACTTATAAGTAATACATAGAGACTATTCCAAATCCAATGGGAAGACTCATCCATGTAGTATTATAGGAGATTTATATAGGAATTTCTAGTACATTAGTACTGGGAAAAAACCAAACCCCAAAACATTATTACAAAAGTAAAATCTACTTATATTCATAGGACACATATATAATTCCCAGTAAATTCCTTTATATTCCCGGTCCTTGAAGATGTTTGAGACCTGTATTTAAAAGTGGCAGGGCAGGGTCAGGTTGTGGCCAACTGCATCCATAGTTTTACAAGACATAAAAAGACTCTCATAAGATGAAGTCAGATGCTCACAGTTATGATTTCTATGCTAGAGGTTGGGAATTATTATTGCTAATTATGGCACATCTGCTTAATTAATCTATTATTTTGTATTTTGGTAGAAAACTCTCCAACCACAAGTCTTAAATCCATCATGAAAAAGAAAGGTTATGGTTTCCATGCAGGAGGCAATGGGACCAAAAAGAATCTTCAGTTTGTTGGGGTAAATGGTGGGTAAGCATCCGTTCAGAAGATAAAACTGCCTTTTAACCTGTGATCTCCTCTGTGTCACTGGAGAAGTCATCCTTTGCCCCCCTCTTTTCTCCTCCAAACCTCTTGATTAAAAGGCCAGTTGAAATGGAGGCTCTTTTCTCCCTTCTTTAATCCAGCATTGATAATCTGTGCATAACCTTGTAGAAAAGATGTTGGTGTTTTCAGAGCAGCAAGGGACATGCTGGGGACTGACACTCTCTGCACACCCATCTCTTGGGGCTTCATCCAAAACCCAGCTGGGGAAGATGGGAATATTCCATGGGAAGATTCCCACTGACTTTGGTGGGTTTTGGAGGAGGTCAGCATTGCCTGGGTGGGCATGCTGCCACTAACCTGCCTCTACACTCCAGCGACAGCCAACGGAATTTGACTCAGGGCCTGGGATAAGAATATTTCGATACAAAAGGAATTAACTCAGGGTGAAGGAGACATGTACTTTAGGTTGTACTCCAACACCCTGTTTCATGTGTATCCAATATCTAACACTTCTTGGCCTGTAAGTTAACCAGAGACAACAGCGTGTGCTGTAGATTTATGTCTAAGAGCAGCACTGGCACATTTTTTTACCAAGGAGTGCGTGTGCTGCATGAAGAGTGCAGGACATGTTCCACTGTCCCAGGGCCGTGCAAGCAACTAAACAACTACATGTGCAAGTTTGGGTGGTGGTTTCTGCTCACATACACTCCTCTGACTTCCCAGTTGTTTGGTTCATCGGGTGTTACTCATTCTAGTTGTGCAGAGCTGTTCTTCCAAAAGGGATACAACCTGTAGGGAGTGGAAGAATCTCTACTAGTTTGAGAAAAGCTTTGGGATCCGTCAGAGCGAAATGTTCTGCTTTGTGGAAGACATTATTAATACTTTTAGACAACCAGAGGAGAAGTTTCTCTAGCAGGGCTGCTTGAATGGTGGACTCATGCCTGTGCTGGAGCTGCAAACAGTTTTTGTCCAGTGGTCCTCGGGGTTGCCGACACGCCGCCAGTCCCACCTCACCACAGCGTGCCGGCAGCTCCCAGCAGAGGGGCAGCACACAGCCCTTGCCTGGCCATGCTCAGGCTTGTGCCATGGACATCCCTCTAAACGTGCCAAGTAGTCCCTGAAGTAACCCCTGCCTGTTGCTCATTAACTGCTTCTGTCACGCTCCTGCTGGCTTAAGGAGCCAAAAAAAAGACTAACCCCGAGTTTGGCTGCTGCTCAGACCTTTTAACTTGCTTATTGTCACTCCGGGCTTCACCCAAGGCCCATTGGAGTCAATGAGTCTTGGTCAGGCCCCGTGGCTGCAGATGGGGAAGGAGTGGGTAACATGTGGTGTCCTCAAATAGCTACGAAACGACCTCAAGTGAAGACACAAGTTGTGAAGACAGCCCGTCAGACGGCGACACGGAGAGCGAGGCAGACAGGAGAGGCGACGATGGGGAGCCCACACCAGTGGATGATGGAAATGGAAACCAGGGGGCTTCCTCGGGGACCCTCTCACAGGAGAAGTGTGAGGACAATGAGCAGCAGGAGCCACGGGCAGAAGCAGCACCTCGCTCTCAGCAGGAGGCTGACAGGTAACCAGAACCAGGAGATGATGGTGCCATCTGTTGTGTTCCCGCAGCCACAGAACCCACGGCACTGCAGGGCTGGGGCTGGGGCTTCATCTGCTCTCTGCAACAGCAGCACTGGCCTCTGTAGACAAGGAAAAAGGCTTTAAAAGAGCTAAATATTTTCTGAGTTAACACAGAATCTAATGGGGATTGATTTGCACTCAACTGTGGAAAAGACTGAGTCATATTTGGTGAGCGTTAGCTCATTTCTCCCCTCTCATGAGAAGTTTCTTGGTAAAGTTCTGTGCAGATTCAGGAATAAGATTTTTTTTTCCACTCTAAAGATTCTTGAAAGAGACGAATTTGACCACATAAATCTGTGATTCTGGACTTAAAGCCTTACTTAAGTGCTTAGCTTTGTACCTAAAATCTGTGTCAACTTGGGACAACTTGTGTCCATAAAGTTAAGCACTTAAGTAAGTGTTGAACATATTCTGAACTAAACTGCATGTTCTCCTCCATACCTCTTTCAAGTTCTGTCCTGTGATGGATGTACCCTTTTCCCTCCAGATGCAAACCCTCCAAAGATTTCCTTGCCAACTGCCAGCTCCTCAACGAACACCTATCAGAAATCTGGACCACAAGTGACAAGTATCTGGTACAGATATTTTCTAATCCCATTTCAGATACAGTTCAGTTCAATGGATAGGATTGTCCCAATGGCGCATTGCAGTCTGTGGTCTACCATGCCACAGAATGCTTTGTGAGGTGGGGGGGTGAGATGACATCTGAGTCAGTTTTAGAATAGCCAAAAAGAATGGAAAAGGAGGGGTAAAAACCAAGATGAAGGCTTTGTCTGCTTACTCACCCAAGTTACCACAGGAAATTCCTTTCCCCCTCAAGTTGTAGCAGTAATCACCAAACCACAAGCTAAATACTGGCTGAGTGATGCCAGAGCACGTGGGGTGAGGGGCTGGGGCAGCCACTGCTGTGCAGGGACCCCAACAGTGGTGGTGACACCTTGGTGTTTTCAGCGGCACGTCCTCGGCTCCGTCTGCCAGGAGTGGTTCCAGGTGTCCAGCCACAAGTCTTCCAGCCCAGAGGTGGTTGCAGCGTATCTCAAGGCACTGGGGGCCATCCAGCCCCAGCTCCTGAAGATGATGGTCAACATGACTGACAGGAATGGTAACACAGCTCTTCACTACAGCGTTTCCCACTCCAACTTCCCGGTTGCAAAGCTCCTGCTGGACACAGGTAGGAAGAGCCACTCTGCTCAGCCATGGCTTTTGTTGGGGATGGGAGTGGGACCAATGGGTCATGGTCCCAAAAGGTTATGAACAGAGTGTGCAGAGCCAGTAACAGGGAACAGTTCCAGATGTGGCAAACAGGGAATGAGGTCCATGGTCCTCCCATGGAGATCACTCAGGAGCAAAAAGGGATGGGACAGAGGTGGGGCTAAAGACCAACTACAACTGACATTCAAGGGAGCCATCTAGCATACAAGCATGGAGTCAAGGTCCATCCAGGAGACAAATATGGGCCAAGGTCCATCCAGGAGACAAGTGTAGGGCCAAGAACCATCCCAAATACACACATGGGGCCAAGGAACATCTGGTCTGACCTGAAGACCAGTATCCTCCCCCATAGCCCATACCTGGGCCTGTGGCAGTGGGATGTAGGTGCCCTCACACGTCTTGAGGGTTTTTCACTCTGACTTTGGGGTGGCTCAGGGTCCCTGTACCCAAGGGGGTGTCTGTCCCTCATGGCCCAGTCCAGGTGGGATATGGGGCCCTCCCCCACCTCGTAGTAGCCAAGGCCACATCGTATCTTGGGGCAGGAGGATCAGACCCCTGAGAATGTAACAACTGCCCTGAGCGCTGCGGAAAATCTCCATGTTAAACTATTGAACTTTCAGCTCGTGTTGCAATGAAAGAACAAAAATCTCAGCTGAGCTTGTACAGGGCAAAAATGTGCGCGTGCTCCGAGAGAATAAAGGCACTTTGGCCTTTTCTCATGGGCCAGACAATCAGTTAAATGTTTGGGAAATGGCAGATTATCATACACATCTATAACCCGATTGTTGCCGCAGTGGCGCAGAGCGGGAAGGGTTTGTCCCCTTCTGCTTCCGAGTGACTGAGGCAGCTGAGTCCCTGGGGCAAGGCTGGATCTGAGCCCTCCTCTCTCAGACACAGCTCATTCCTCGTGGTGGAGCTGGAAATGGGCTCTTTGAAGTGAAAAATGAGTGAAACAAAGCCAGGATGATATTCCGCGCCCATTGGGTGACGATCATCTTTCTGCTGCTCCCTTGCCACAGGAGCCAAAGCAAACAGCCCACAGCTCCATGACCAGCGTGTGCTTGAGGCATTAATTATCCCCCTTTAATTTTTATTTGTTGTGGTCTTCAAAGTTAATTGGGTTGACCTCGGTGGTTGTAATTAACTGTGGCACCAGGGGCCGTTTAATGCTGTGTTCACAAGCCCGAATATTTAGCACAGATAAATCTCAGTCCTGTATAATTATGGAATAACTCCTGTTTCTGGGAATATGAGATGCCACATATTTTATAACTCACTCTCTGCTTCTCATTCCCTCTTGGTGAATCCATCTCCTCCAGGTGTGTGCTGCCTGGACCTGCAGAACCGTGCTGGTTACACAGCGGTGATGCTCACGCCACTGGCGGCCGCCGAAACCCGCCAGGACATGGAGGTGGTGATGAGGCTGCTGAAGGAGGGGGATGTCAACCTCAGATCTGCCCAGGTGTGTCCCCGTAGGTTGTTTGACAACAGGTGGATCACAGCTGTAGGTGGATATTTATTTGGCAAAGGCATCCTGTGATGGAGCCCATAGAGATCTCAGGTTGGAGGGTGTAACTTGGGTTCTTTATGCTGCACCTGCAGTGCCAGGCTGAGACTCAACAGCAGGTATTGGGGGTGGAGCTGCTGCTTCCCGAAGGTTCCAAAAGCAACCTCAGCTCAACTGCAGCATGGCCACGCAGCAGCTCCCTGGGAAGGGATAAGAGAGCTGGATAAAGTCAAGAAGCTAAAAAAAAGGCTGAACATTTTGCAGAACAATTAGTCTGAGATAAAAATCAGAAGTGACATCAAGGAGGAGCAGTGAGAGGTGCTCCCAGAGTATGGGAGCCCCAAGTTTGCTGGCTAGCAGGGACTTCATCAGAAAGTCACACATTTTAGTCTCAGGGATGACAGTGCCTTCATCCATCTCATCTCCCAAACTGCTGTAAAAGTTAGTCTGTACCTAAGTTAAACTGTTCCAGAGAATTTAGGGGATCCATATTTGGGGTCAGCTTGGAGCTGGGCAGTGTGGCCATGCTGCTGGAAGGACCTTCCACATGGCCATGGTGCCAGTGAGTGGGTATCTCTTGTAACACCTGCCCAATGTGATTTAATAATAATATGGAATACGATACGCACCATTAATATGATTTACTAACATTATTAGTAGTATGTATGTTCTATGCAATAATAATATGCAATGTTGTGATATATATTTATGGAACATGAGTTAGTGGTTGGCTTGGCAAGTGCTGGGTTAACAGTCGGACTCAATCTTGGAGGGCTTTGCCAACATAAATGATTCCATATGTACCATAATATTTATTATTATTATTATTATCTCTAAGAGCCTGAATGAGCAGGGCTGTGGGAGGTGGTGGGCAGGGGCGTTCAGCCTTTCTCTGTGACCTTGCAGGGAGGCCAGACCGCGCTGATGCTGGGGGTCAGCCACGAGAGGGACAACATGGTGCGAGCCCTCCTGTCCTGCCAGGCCGATGTCAACCTGCAGGACGAGGAGGGGATGACAGCCCTGATGGTGGCCTGTCGACAGGGCAGCCTGGACATTGTCAGGCTCCTCCTGGCCCAGCCCGGCTGCCAGGTCATGCTGACGGACAAGGTGAGGCTCTGGCACCACACCGGGTCCCACCCAGTCTCACTGTAGCAGGGAGGGAAAGCTCGTGTGGGATCAATCAGGCAGCAATCCTTAAGGGGTGTTTTTTAAGCGAGGAAGTGCAATTTCAGTCCATTTTCTAAACAGGGGGTCACTTTTAGGAGAGCAGCCCTGGTTCTGGTGCTCGCTGTACTGTGGATGGGGTGGCTGTGACAGCATCCTGCATCCCAGTCATAGCCTGGGCAGGAGCAGGGGAAGAGCCCAACCTGATGTAAGCCTAAAAAACCCAGATGAAATCCTGGACACGTGGAATCAGCAGAGCTTCAGCTCCATGAAATGAGCAGCAATTAACTCTTCCCTCAGAAGGGAAGCCTCTCAGTGGGACAGGGCTGGGCTGGGAGCAGCATGGCTAGGTGGGGGAAATTCCTCCTACTGGGCCACATGGCTGCGTTTAGAGTTATGGAACCGTTTTTTAATTAAACTACAATTTTGCCTAAGACAGGCGGGAGGGCACCAGAGCCGGGGGAAGGCACAGCAGGGGTGTGTTTGGCGTGGCTGGGGCTGAGGCCCAGAGGGAGGTTTGCAGGACGGTGACTCATTGTAAAGCAGGGAGGAGGAACTGGAGGGAAGGAGGTTTTGGGGATGGAGCTGGGAGGAGGCAGGGATTTGGTGATGTTGGACCTCCTCCCTCCCTGCAGGGCGGTAACTCGGCCCTGTCGCTGGCCCAGGGCGCTGCCCACGGGGACATCGCGGCGCTCCTGAGAGCCCACGTGGAGCACAGCGCGTCCCTCTCGGCGTGACCCGGCGGGGACGAGGAACCGGGATGGGGAGCTGCGAACGAACAGCTCCTCCTGCTGTGGCAGGGCTAATGCAGCGGGTTCGCAGGGGAGGAACCCTGCCTACATTATCTGCATAATGTTCCCCATGTCCAGTTCTCCTCAGTGATCCCTCTAAGCTGCACCCGGTGCCACGAGCAGCTCCAAACTCTCCCATCCGCTCCTCCCCATAGAGTTTTGGCAGGTGAGTGACTGAAATGAAGGAGAAAAGCACATTAGAAAAGAAATACTTAAGTCTTTTGTAACCTTAGATTATGGGTGTCCTTTTAACCGACTACTTAACTGCGTCTCATTTAACTTGTAAGTTTGTGTCCTAATATTTATTATCAGCTCCTCTGTAAGTAGTGGCAGGCAGCGATTACTCAGTATATGTAACAACAAACACAAGCTGGACGGATTATGGAAAGCATAAAATCCTATTTATGTTTGCTTATGTGGGTCTGATGGAAGAATTAAAAATTAATGCTCTAGGAAAATATTTGAGTATACCAGACCCAAACACACAGACATTGTTTTGCCTGGATTTGGAATTACCATATGGCTCTTGTTTTTTCCTAATTAAGTTTGAGCTAACAGGGAACTGCAGCCCATTGACATGCTCTGTGCGTCACGGCAGGGTGGATCAGGGTATTCCAAGCACTAGGAGATCATAAGATTCCCATCCCAAGATGTGTCAATATTGTCCAAGACTTCTATGGACTGACAGATGCCTTTTGGATAAGCTTCTGCTCCCTTGATTTCCCCCTGTTCTCAACTTTAATATGCCCAAGCTCCTCCTGTGTAAAGCTGTGCCCTGATTTAGGTGCTGGAATTGGATGGAACCAGGGCCTCCCCCACAGAGCACCCACAGTGTCCAGCATCACCTCAAGTCACACGTGGGGCAGGGTTTTCTTAAATCCTCTCCTGCTGACAAAGAGGGAGGGAGGGGTTTTCTAAACAGCCTTGTGCTGCATCAAGAGCCAGTGGATGCTCTCTGTTAGCTCTGGTGGAGCTGGTTGCCACCACCAGTGGAACAAACACAGATCTCCCTACCACTACGAAAAGCAACTCTCCTAATTAGCTAAGTAGTCTTGTTTTTATTACTCAGCAGAAGTAAATCCTGGACCACTTTGGTTGTTTTAAGTCAGTTCATATAATGATAAAGTGTCTTTTGAGCTGCCCTGAGCCCCAGTTCCTTCCTGCCTTGCAGGGAGGGGAAGACAACTCCTCTGTTTTCCATGGAAATCTGCCCTCTGCACTGTTTTCTTTCCTTTCTTCATGTTTTCAGTCAGAAGCATTCACTATCTCAAACATCTATCTGCCTTTTTTATTTGTATCCCAAAATGCAGTTACCTCCTTTATGTATAAATAAACTGAGTTAAACCTTTGATGCATTTTCTCCTGTGCCTGTCTCATGGCTGTGGCTTTTCTGGAGTGACTTCACACACCTGCACAACACTAAACCAGCTATTTCTGAGGTGTTTCTTCAGATCAGTGACCCTCAGGGATTTTTTTTGCAGGAATTCCCTCAGTTTGTATTCCAGAGCCAGGATGAGCATCACTACCAGGCTCCAGCTGCAAATAAAAAGAGCCATAATATCATTTTGTGACAATTTTCAGAGTTTTTTCCCCTGACAGCTCTGGAACTGCAGTTGCAGAGAGGAGTTTCACTCTGATTCTTGCTGCTTCACAGAGGGAGGTGAACTTTGCAGCTTCAACATAATAAATATGGGAAATATTCTGCTAAGGATCAGAGTGGCTTTGGGAAGTGCCTGCCTCCTCCTGGGATCCCCCAATTTGGAGATAAGGGATGTTATTTTGGGAACATGCTGCAGCTCTGCAGAGAGGCACCACAGACTTTGATGCTTTCCCCTGACCCCCCTCCAATCCCCCTTTCCCTTCTGTTCCCATCCTCCCAGCCCAGGCTGGTTAACTACATCCCCAGGATATTTATTTTCATTCCTTTGCCTCGTATTTCCCTCAAAGCCCTCCTCAGGGAGGAGCAGCTCCCATAGGGTCATCCCCTGGAGCAGCACTGCTCATGTGGACTCTGAGGGATCATGGATGGGTTGATGTTGCCCCTGGCATCTCCCAAGTGGCCAGAATCCCACTGTCAAAGTACCAGACTGCACAAAAATGATGGAAAACCATCTGTGGGATCTGTGCAAAGAGCCAGAGCCAGCCTTAATTTATATATTTTATATAATTTATATATTTCAATATCACAGGAGAGATACAACTAAATATAGGCACAGAGAAACACATCCCCAGTGCGAGCACTGTGCAAAACAAATGGAGACAATTAAGGCACAGCAAGGAAAGAAATTAATCTAATGATCTTATATGGGCTCAGCATCCATGAGCCGATTAGCTGTGGGGGGAATGAATGACAAGAAACTCGGCTGAACATGATTTTTCCACTCTCCTTATGGCCATTTCTAGTGTATCCCCTTGTTTTGCTGCAAAGAAAAGTGCAGGGACTCTGAGAGCTCCTGTGAAACGCCTCTGTGGTCATGGAGAACCACATCACCCTGTGTAGCCCTCAGGAAAGACAGGCTGGGAGGGCTGGGGGTGTTCAAACCTGGAGAAGAGAAGGCTCCAGGAGACCTCAGAGCCCCTTCTAGAGCCTGAAGGGGCTCCAAGAGCTGGAGAGGGACTGGGGACAAGGGATGGAGAGAGAGAGAGAACAAGGGGAAATGGCTTCACACCAACAGAGGGCAAGGCCAGAGTCATGTTGAGTCCCTCACTCCGGGCAGCTGCCTCTGGGTGTTTGGTGCCCATGCCCATGCCACAGACAGCACACAAAAGAAACAGCCGGAGGCTTCCCCTCCCCTTCCCGAAAAGCGGATGATCCCAAAGTGTTCCTCCCACCGCTGGCCAGCTGCCAAGCAAAGCCTCCCGGGGGCCGCAGGGTCGGAAGGCACTATCCCGAAGTTTGAGGGGAGAACACATGGAGATGCTGGCCCATCCCCAGGAGCAGGACAGCCCCTGTGACCACCTCCATGCCATCCCGACTTCAGCTGCAAGACATGTGAGCAATGAAACCGCCCGGTCCGTATCCAAACGTGTGGTCGCCGTGATGGGCAGGACGGACGAAGGGCTGCCTTGTGCTCGGGGCCGGGGCTGTGGGGTGGTGGAACACCCTGCGCAGCACGGCCTGCCTCTGGAAGGGGATAACAATGGGAAATCAGGCTCCAAACATTCCGCAGGGGTGCAGATGGGTCCTCAGCATTGCCTTGAGATCACACACTGCAGAAAAGGGGGTGAAAGAATTGCTGTAATTTGCTGACGTTGTCCAGGATAATTTAAATGTCGCAGTTGGGTTTTGTTAAAGGTTAACTTGTTTCTACAGCTGTAGATACTGGGTATCCTCAGCTCACTTTGCTGGGAGGATCCTGCTCCCTTAGGGGCCAGGAGCCCTGACTGGGAGGACACAGGCACAGGGAGAACAGCAAGAAATCTCCATCAGCCTCCCAAACAGAACCAGAGCCACATTCACAGCACAGGGAGAGAGCAGAACACCTCGACCCTACGTGACTAGTGAACACGACCTGCACAGTTAATTCAATCTGTGGGGCCACTCCCAGGTGAGGGATGTGCCTTGGCTTTGCTTCTTCAGCATCTGTGGGCAGCTCCTGCCCATTGCCTCCTCTGAAGGGTGACAGCTGGGTGTTGGGACCATGCTGGGGGAGAGGCAAAACTGATGATCAGCAGTTTCCTTAGGTCAGAATGGAAGCACAGGGTACAAAACAAAACAAATTCTGCTTTGGTTTGGGTTGGAAGGGACCTTAAAGGTCATCCACCTCCACCCTCTGCCGTGGGCAGGGACACCTTCCACTATCCCAGGTTGCTCCAAGGCCTGTCCAGAGAAAATCAGCTCCTGTGGATTTAGCACCCTGAAACTGCCCCATCAGCAGCTGGGATGGTGTCAGTTCAATGACTCACAGCAGAATTTAATATTCTTATTAGAGAGAAATGTCTCAACAGAAAAGGCAGATTTATTTGCTGCAGGGGAATGAGCTGCCACAGGGTCAGCTCCGTGACTGCTCGTCCACTTTGGGGTCTGTGGGGTCCAGCTGGTCCCCAGCCCCCTGTCCTGTCCCCATTGCTCTGTGTGGAAGGGCCAACTGGCCCTACTTTTGCCAGGATGGGAGGCAGTTATCAACAGGAGTGAGATGGGACGTTATTTCCTTTCCTAGCAACCTCTCATCGTGGTACCAGGTGTCTCTTTTTTGCAGCACCCACTTATTCACGGGGGAGAAAGCCAGCTCAGAGTTCGGGAGTTTGCCTTTCCCGGTCTGGGCTGAGAGGAGGGAGCATCCTTGGTGCATCCCTTGCGGCAGCCCCTCTGGTGTGGCCATCATCCCTGGGCTGAAGGCTGCAGACATACAATATTTTGGCAATTGCTCCATCTAGCGCCATTTCAGCGCAAAAAGCATCAGGAGCGCAACACTTGGAGCTGCCGCGGCTGCTGTGCTGGGGCCTGGGCAGCTCTCCCTGGAGGGCTGGAGAGGTTCCACGAGGATATGCCACGTCCCAGCCCTGCTCCAGCTCTTACCCTGCAGACCAAGGGCCAAGAATCTTCGCTTGCTTTGTCCTGTTTCTCTCCCCTTCTCAAAACGGGACCATGGAAGCATCTGCCCTGGAAAACATACTATTCCTTATGAGCGTTTTCAACTACTGAGAAATCCCTTAGGTTGGATGTGTCTTGGAGCAACCTGGGATAGTGGGAGGTGTCCCTGCCCATGGCAGGGGGTTGGAATAAGATGAACTTTCAGGTCCCTTCCAACCCAAACCATTCTGGGATCTAGTGATTCTATATAAAAAAGGACTAAAGAGTTTATGCTGCCACTGCATATTTTCCTTTTTCTTGTGCAGAAATTAGGAATAAACTCTGCTTCAATCCCACCAGACTAGGGAAGGCAGCAGAGCCCTTAGAACCCACTTGGAAAGGTCTAAAATCAAAGTCAAGGTGATCCTTGTTCCTTTTCCACTTGGGATGCTGCAGAACATGATCATCTCATTTGTTGCCATCCTAAAAGGCCCAGCTGTCACAGGGATGTGCACATTACAGAACAGAATGTCCATTGCTACAAAGAGGGACAATGATCATGCCAGTGTTTAACCAGGATGTAAATACAGCTGAATTATATGGAGAAGGATGATAATGGAATTATATATCAATGCTCAGCACAACAGTGTAAAAACTGATGTTTTATACACGTGTGACATTAAATTCATTCCAGCTCTTTCAGGGGAAGGGACACTAACTGCTCCATCTCAGCATAATCACATTACCTCAACAGGCTCTATGTATGTCACACTTCCAGGGTGGTAATCACCATGTGATTAATTACAGGGAATTTAGAGGCATTATAGCAATTCCTTATGCAGCAGCATAATGTGATGGATCCCCTCCATCCCTCCAGGCTGACCCACTGTCCCCACTGTCCCACTCACCACCATGATGGCCCACCTGAACATCGACTCAGGCTGCACCCAGTGAGTGCTTCTGAAGCTGTGCTTGGCTGCAGGGATCATACCTGGACAGATGATGTCCCCTGGTAAGCTCCCACAGCAGGGAGGACACAAAAACTTACAGCAGCTAAATCCCAGCCTTTGGAAGAAGTCTAAATATCAGCATACCTTTGTTATGAGTTGACCAAGAAACGCAAACAGCCTTAGGATGGCTCCTGGTGATGTCAAGGATCTCTCTGATGTCACTGAGAACTGCAGGTTATTCCATGTCTCTTCAGGTGAGGAAGCTGATGGAGGGCCTGTGAACAGCACATGGCCCTCCTAAAAGCAAAGGCTCTGAGAGCTGAGTCCAAAAACCAAGGCAGGAGAATCCTTAGGACAAGAGGAAACAGCCTCAAGTTGTGCCAGAGGAGGTTTAGATTGGGTACCAGAGAAATTTCCTTCACGGAAAGGGTTGTCAAGGCTGCCCAGGGCAGCGGTGGAATTCCCAACCCCAGAGGGATTTAAAAGCCATGTATTTGTGACACCTGGGGACATGGGTTAGTGGTGGCCTTGGCAGTGCTGGGGGAACAGTTGGATTTGGAGGGCTTTCCCAAACTTAATGACTCTGTAATCCTATGTGTCAGTTAAAATGGTGATGACTGGCACCTCTGAAGGGCTGTGAGATGCCCACTGTACGGATGCTCCTCCTGTGAGCATCCTTTGTGTTGATTTTGATTCCTCCTGGCACAATTACCATCACTCCTCGCTTTCACCTTCACCCCGTTTTTGCTGCTTCCATCGGATCCTCTCACCTGAGCTGTTCTTGTTGGTGTCCCCCTGATTAAAAATTAATCCAGATGGGTGGCTGTAGATTCCTGAGGGAGAACACGTGTCCAGGGATGGCTCCCTGTGGCCAATCCTGCTACCTGGCACCACAGCCTCCCTTGCTCCAGCTGCAACCACTGCTCTTGCTCCCTGAAAAAAGCAATCACAGCCCTACTTGGAACAGCAACCAAATACATCTCATGCAAAAGCTCTTAACAATGACTTAAATTAAAAAAAAAAATAAAAATAAAACAAATGCACAACTGCTTATGTAACTGAGCTTTATTTAGAATCTCTGAAGTCATAAAATGTCTCGTTTTACTGATATACGTAAACATACAATCAGGAGGTTTAATTGCTTTTTTTCCCTTGCGCAGAAATAAAGTTTTAAACAAACCAGAGCACCTCAACCCAGACAAGCATAATGCAAATTTAATTATCTGACTTGGTCCTGGACATGGAGCACACGCTTCTCCACATGGTCACTGGTTTACCAATTAGTTGCAATATAATTTTTGGCAGTAATATATTCAACACACAAAGTGCAAATTACAAGAAGCAGAAAATGTTCTCTCTTCTTCTGAGCAACGAGAAGTGCAAAATATCTCAGCCTGTAAATTCTATTATTTATGTCTATCAACTGTATGTGCATCACAGGCTACTAAATAGCCATGTAAAACTTCATCCATTAAATGTGGCAACATCTTAAAGTTGGAATGCAATGGCTATAAAAACATAGGACAGAGGAATCATTCCCTTTGGTTGATAAATGCCATACACTATTTCTGAGGGGAACTCTTCACATCTCACCTTTAACTCCTGCATACCCTGGACAGTTTTCCAACCAAGGCAGTTTTTTAAACATTCCCCAATTTGCTACATCTGGAGATATTTGTGTGCATCTACAATCAAGATTCCACTAACACTTCACTTGGCAAATTAAATAGACAGTGGGAATCCATAGAAAACAAGAAGTCTCTTCCAGGCACTATTAAGGGAATACCCACCTATGGTTCCAGCAGGCTAAATGCACTTTGTGATTACCTAAAGTTATGGAAAACTTTCCAAGAGAGTAAGGAAAACCCTTTTCCAAGAGAACTAACTGCAGCATTCCTGTCTAAATGTAGTTCACCTCACTTCAGGGCCTCTCCTTCTATGTAAAATCCAGAAAACCACACTAAAACACCTCTGCAGCACTCAGTTATTACAGTGCAGATTTTGAATCATCTTTCCATTTAATTCTTGGACTTTTTCACACAAAATAAGCAGCTGGCCCCACCCCCACTTTCATTTCTCCCAGCTACATCATCATTATAAATTATACCAAACAGTCCAAATCAGACTGGGCTGCTTCCTCCCAAACCCTCCTGCTCCTCTGCAGAGGGAGATTAACCCACAATGCCTTGCACTGCCATGAATCTGCCTGCCAAATTCATTTGCTAAATCACTAAGGCCACGGTCATATAATCATTGCAGGAATGGCTGTAACATGGAATGAAGTTGCTAATTTTTCGATGAATGTTCCTGCATCCCACCTCCATGGTGGGACTGGCCCAGAGCAGGACTGGCCTCGGGAAGGCTCCTCCTGGGCTTCAACACACTCAACCAGGCTTGGCTTAAACCAAAAATAAACTTGCTGAGGGCTTCAACTGAGCTGTCCAATTCGCTGGAGGGGGGTGAGAACCATCATCCCAAACTGCAGCAGCCGGCCGCTGCCTGGCGGTGCCTGGGATTATCCAAAACTGAACAGCCCCAAGAGTGAAGCATCCTCTGTGATCCGTGAAAGCCTCTTCCTGCCCTATCTGATCCTGGGAAGACCCTTGGAAATGTAAATCAGTTTGCTGGTTTGGAAGAACTCCACCGAGCCTTAAAGACACAATGTGCTGAGGGACCGCTCACCGTCATTCCTGGAATTACAGGATCACATTCCTGCAGCAAACTTTTTGTCTTCATTAGAGTTTCAGGATGAACAATTATGCTGCAACTTGGCACGACAACAACTGCCTTTGTATGCGACATGCCTGGCATATATCAGCACGTTTCTTCTTAAAAAATATAATTAGAATAGAATGAGCTACGCTGTTGTTGTTCATGCTGCCTAAATATCTGAAAAGGCTCAAACATTTTAAAAGCCTAAAAAAATAAATTTCCCTCTCCCCTCGTTTATTTTTCATGCTAAAGGCTGCAAATTGACACATCACAGTAATTACCTCTGACTAACTTCCATAGACCTACCCATAGAGATAAACATGAGAAGTTCACATTTGACTATCAGACTTACTGTGCCGAGCACAAATAATTTCCCAGAGGAGAATTTGATATTTCATCATTTGGAACAGTGGTAATTTAATTACATTGCTAATGTTTTCTGGCATACTTGAAAGAACAATTAGCATAAGTAAATCATGACTGAGATGACAAGTCACTCGGCATTTATTTCTGCTCATCAGATGAGATCAGTTGATGATCTGAATTCTCTTTTGTGTGTGAATTGATTCCAGGTTCAGCAGTTGCAACCGGGGTTCAGACAAGTGGGGATAAACTGATGCATTAAATAAAGTGAAACGGATATTGTTCTTTGAAGTTTCTTAATTAAACTTGTCCAGCGAAACCTCAAAAGCCACCAGAAGTCAGGGAGGGGGAGGAGAAAGGCTGTTAACTGTGGAAGGCTAAATGAAGCTGGAGATTCACACTACCCTCTCTGGCAACGTGGAGGAGGGGGAAATACTGACTCATTTTTGCCAGGGTTTGCTTTACATCAGGGCTGAGCAGGATTATTATAGCTCTACTGATGTTCTAAAACAATTGTATTTATCTCCGCGAGCGCGGTGACATTCACGACAAGACCGTTAATGTCACCGTTCCTTTCTGGCGCTTCAGAATGGCCACAGCTTGTTCATGGGTGACACCTTCCAGGGCCTCCCCGTTAACTGCCAGGATCTGGTCTCCACGTTTCAATCTGCCGTCGTCTGCAGCTGCTCCCTGCAATGGAAAACCAGGTGTGAGCGGCAGGACTCGCGGCCCTCCTGCCCCTCGGAATGCCCGGGTGGAATGAGGAGGGATGGAGCACTGGAAATCCCACCGTGACTGGGTGAAATGACAGTGCTGAGGTTTCCCTGCGGGTGCTTCAACTGGTCGCTCACCCTGCAACCCAGCCCCGGGGCAGAATTGGCTCATCCCTGAAAAAAGGCAAGGCGAAGCCTGGCTCTGGATTTTACAAAGATGGAGAGGCTTGTTAAAGCAGCGTTTCAATGCACTCCACACCCAGGGCTGGGGAACATGTTAAAAAGTGGGGAGGGACAGGGATGCAGACAGAGCTTGTACAGCAGGACCACCTGGGACTGCCCATAGCAAAGCTCTGCTGAAGAAAGGGCCTCAACTTGTGCCATTTAGAAGTTCAAACTGAGTATCAGGGTAATTGTGTTCACCAAAAGGTGGTCAGGCATTGGAACAGGCTGCCCAGGGCGGTGGTGGAGTCCCCATTCCTGGAGGGAGTTAAAAACCTTGTGGATGTGGCAGCTGGGGATATGGGTTAGTGGTGGCCTTGGCAGTGCTGGGGGAATGGCTGGACTTGGTCTTAGAGGGTTTTTCCAACCTAAACAATTCTATGATGGTCCTGAAAAGCTCCCACAGAGCTTTAGAAATGGCTCTTCTCTTCCAGAGGCCTCAGTGCAGTTCATTTATATAAATCCCAAGCCCTGCTTGCCCAGAGGTTGGTTCATGGTGTCTGTTTCTGCTCCATGGCCCCCACCGGTGACTGCAGTAAATTTAGCTTCCATTTAGGGTTTCTCAGCCATGCTCACATCTAGAAACTTGTAACCCTAAGCATCCACTGAAAGAAAATATTGTAATAATTGAAAATTGTCAAAAGACTAGATATTTGTGGTTAGAGCCCCAGAATAACAGAAGCAAGAGACATGACTGCTGTTCCACCTTCAAAGTTTTCTTCATTACATCATCTACCCTGCTGACAAAAGGAACAGCAAATAGTCACAGGACAAGCAACTGTTGGTGAAGGATCACTAATTCCCACTGTTTTCCTTTCCTCCCTCCCATTTCCAGAACTCTCTTCACGTGATCACACCTGATGTATTTTGCTGGCCCACACTGAGCTCATTGAACCATTCATCCCCTTGCTAGAAAGGGGCAGTTCTCCCTCCTCCACAGTAGTTCCCACTCTGGGGCTACGCTGTACTGTGGTTCTTCCTCAGCCTTGAGGGCCAGAGCTCTGTTTTATCTGGCAGGGACCCCCAGTTTTCCCCACACACTCATGGCTGGGGTCAGAGATGGGTTTATTTCTGATCTTTAGCTGAAGTTTATCCACAAGATACAGCACCTCTGCAACTGCCTCCCTCCTGCACACTGGGAAAAATGATGCCTCCATACTTCTTGGAAGGTTCTTTGAGATTTACAGGTAGAAAATTGCCTTATAAATATTTTCATGTACAAAACCAAGTTTCCCCAAGTACATGGAGCAATTTTGCTGAGATGAAGTATCTTGTTTAGGCCAGCAGGAATATGAAATACAAACTGAGAAGCCAGCTGTGAGTTCTGGGTCCACAAACTCACATCAATGTACTCAGATAGTACATTTTGCTTTCTACTACATGATATATTACCCAAGCCAAATCTTAGGTTTATTTTTAAAGATAATACAGAAAAAGGGAGAAAACAAAAAGATACCTTGGCAAATATAGTCTTGACATAAATGGGCAGGTCTCCATGGGGACTTCCATACCCCCCTACAATACTAAATCCCAGTCCATCAGAGCCTTTCTCCAAAGTAATAATCTTAGGCTGAGGTGCTCTGAAAACACAATAAATATCACTTAGAAAAGCAATGTCTGCCTCTGGGGGCTTTAAGCAGAAGGAACACTTAGAGAGACATTTATCTATCACAAATTTTTTCACACAGTCAGAAACCATGACCCTTACACTGAAACACTCCTGCACAGCCCAGAGTTCAAATGTTGCTCCATGTGCTTCAGCTCCTCACTTGGAAAATGCTTGTTTTTAATAAGAGCTCACCAGGAGCACTTGTCTCTGAGGCAGAAGTGAGACTCCCCTGATCCGCGGGCGCTGCGTGTAATAAAGGAGTTTGTTTTCTTTTCTGTCATCTTTACTCTGCCTAACTGGCAACTGCAACCATTTCCTTACAGCATAATTTTATTTTATGGCCTCAGAGGAATGGATCTAACAGGAACACTCAAGTTTATAGTCTCAGCTCTACCCAGGCTCTGTGGGCTGTTTTCTGACAGTCCATATTTGACCCACATCCTCATAACCCCAGGGTGCATCACTTGGAGCCTGAACTCTTCAGAGGCTTTAGCATCCTACACTGAGCAAAGGAAGAAATTTTTTTGGTGGTATTTGGACCATTCATGTGAATATATCAATCTGATATTTGAAATCAGTAATTTCTACATATGTAGAAAGAACTCATTGGGACAAAAGCTCGTCAGGCATTGGAACAGGCTGCCCAGGGCAGTGGTGGAGGCCCCATCCCTGGAGGGATTTAAAAGCAGTGTGGATGTGGCACTTGGGGACATGGGTTAGTGGTGGCCTTGGCAGTGCTGGGTTAAAGGTTGGACTTTATGATCTCAGAGGACTTTTCCAACCTAAATGATTCTATGATTCTGTGAAAGCTGTTTAGCATCTTCCACCTATCTAAAGGTGTAGCATTTTTAGGACATGCACCTACCCAATTCTGCTTCAAGTTTTCACATCCAGATTTCCTTAATGCTTTGATATAAAATAAGAATACAAATCCTTCTGTGAAGCAAGCAATTCTCCTTTGAGAGCAGCAATAAAAATAGTATCTCACATTGTAAGACTAAAGAATGCAGCATAAATAGCTCAACTTTTACACTCAAACCCCCTGAGGTAGGGCAGCAACTTGCATCTCAGCTCCTTAAAATAAATGGAATGAATCAAAGAATGAAAATGAAGAACATAATGAAGCTGATGAACTGAAATGAAGATCAAATGAATTTCAAAATGATAACTGGAATGCTTTAAGCTGCCCTAAAAAACACATGATGGAGAATGATGCATGGGAGGGCTTGATCTCTAACTTCCATCACCACACGCAAGTGCTGCAAGCAGAAATTATTTTAATCACATTCTTTTGAATTGTAAAGCTAAAAAGATTCAAAAGACAAAGAAAGTTCTGGGACATGTTTTGAAAGGTCTTTTTAACACATCTTCCCTCAGTGTGCCAATAACAAATTACTTCAAATTGCTACGATCATAACTCCCTCCAGGCAAGGAAGTCAACAGACAAGGGCAGAACTACTGAGTCAGCACGACATTGGAAAAGAAAAGAGGTACTTTTTTTTTTTTGGAAAAAAAAAGTAGTGCCTGGAAACACATTTTGTGCTTCTTTACTCAAGCAATTTCTGTCAGCAGGTGAAGATGGATGTGAGTCCATAATCAGCTTGGAGAAGGTCACAGTTTTCATTTTAAAGGTGATGGAAAATTAGAGAAAGAAGCAATGGGAGAGACCTCCTGTAGCACCCCAGGCTCTTCCCTTGCATGAAATCCACCTCAGTTCTGCAGGGGAGCACGAACTTACTCGGGATCTTCGGAAGGATGCTCCGAGGATGAGTTCAGGGTGCACCCTGCAGACATGCTCTCCAGCTGGGTGGCAATGGCACTGATGTTGGTGTCAGCCACAACCTGAGCAACAAGGACCAAGAAAATACTATGTGTGTTCACTTAATACCAAAACCATCTTGGCTAATTATGCAGAAAATAGACAATACATTGCAAAACTCCATTGTTAACCTTTTTCCAAGTAGATTTTAAATAGAAGTCCTGCTCTCTTCAATCTCCTACTAATTCAATACTTTCAAATAACAGATTCCACCTTTCTGGAGCTTAAAAGCAAACTTTGCTCTGAAGCTTTCTCTTGCTTCAGACCATCACTGGGGTGCTGAGCACAGTCTTCCTGAATAATCTAGAGAAAGCAGTTACTTTGTCAAGGAAATCAAGTCAACATAAGGGGTGAAGGATCAGACTTGAAAATAAAGGTCTTCCACAGAGACCACGACAGCCTTTAACAAAATACTGATTCAAGGGGCTACTAGGCAAAGCCCCTGCAATATCTCAGATTTGTTTCTTTGCTGAGCAGGGAACTTTTCTGCAATTTTTAGCATGAACTTAACTAACTGAATTGTTAAATTTCCCAAATCTGGTTCCTCTATTACTCTGAAAGAATCCTGAATGATTGAGGGCTGCAGCACCCTTTTATGGATGCAGGCTGGGGGTGTTCAGCCTGCAGAAGAGAAGGCTCCAGGAAGACCTAAGAGTCCCTTCCAGTGCATAAAGGAGCTCCAAGAGTTGGAGGGGGATTTTTGGATATGGGAATGGAGTGACAGGACAAGGTGAAGTGGCTTCCCACAGGGCAGGGTTAGATGGAATATTGGGAAAGAATTCTTCCCTGAGAGGGTGGTGAGGCCCTGGCACTAACTTTTTTTTAAAAAAAAAATCTTTCATTGATGCTAATGTTTTACTTTGCTTTTTGTTTTTTTCTGGAAAAAATTCGAAGAGACCACTGTGAAGTGGTTTGAAGTACTTACAGCTGAAAGGACATCAATCTCCCAACAACTATATGCTGTGGTTATCCCCTAACTCCATCTCCCTCTGAGGAGATATTCTTCTCTGCTTGACGTTTACTGCTTCAGCTCAGAGACAGTGAAAAACAGCCAGGAAGTATATTTCCAATATTTCCTCTAGCTATCTATGGCCTTATTTCATCAAAGTGAAACAGGTAAGTACCTTTTCAAAATAAAAAATCCCTTCTATAAATCTTCTGTTTCAAATGAATGCTCACAATTCTTCCATAACAGTATTTCCCTCTTTCTAATCATTCGGAGCCAAGAGGGTGATAGAGCCAAGAGGTTCTCATGCAAATTTTGCATCCCAGGACTCAGGTTCCAGGATGCTCTGAATGAAGGGGTCCAGTAGACAAGCACCTGGCTCAGCCAGCAAAGACACCATTAAGGTTTCCTTCCTGTGGCATTAGGGCGAGGAATGCCAGCCAGGATTTGTCGTGTTTTGTTGTTCAATAAAATGAGGGCAAAATAAATCTATATTCAAAAATCTTCAGCTGGCAGTAAGAACGTATCAGAGTTCAACAACCTTGTAAAAAAGCTTCCCCTTATCTCATTACTACACCTGCAGAAAAGAAATTAAATTAAACCAAAGCATCAAAACAGCCGAAAGGGATGATTGTTCCCCTGAGACCTTAATCTCCCATTTGCAAACAGCATTTGCAAACTCCTTTACCATCCTTCCCAGGATGTTCCCATAATAAGCCTTTCCACACCACTGAACTCAATTATCTAACCTTTCAAAG
This sequence comes from Serilophus lunatus, assembly GCA_013399895.1. Taxonomy (NCBI): domain Eukaryota; kingdom Metazoa; phylum Chordata; class Aves; order Passeriformes; family Eurylaimidae; genus Serilophus; species Serilophus lunatus. Next base: position 143,435 of record VXBA01001650.1, on the reverse strand, counting down.
CAGTTTGCCATGAAGTGGTCTAACCTGATAATAAATAGAATTACTTAATGACACATCAGTCATGATTATCACAGCGATAGAATTATTTCATTTAGATTTGTTTTAATAAAAAAGGGCAATTTGTTGATTGAGAAGTATGTGGGGTTGGGGTGTGAGGCATACCTATCACCACTCTAAGGCAGGGCCTCCACACTATCCCCAGTATTAAAATACCACATCCCACCCTCATAGAACAATCTTTTAAGAGAGCAAAATAGACTCTATTCTTTCAGAATAGACCTGTGTCATCTGTAAAGACTATTAAGCTCATTTTAAGGCAGACAGCAAAAATATGGAAGAAAAAAGGCCAACTGACAAACCCAAAGACATTTTTAGAAGAATCTCTTTAACCCAAAGACATTTCTAGAAGAGTCCCTTTGTTTATGTGAGTGACCAAATGGCAGTGGGCTCCATCAGGAGTATTTTTAAATCCTTGATGAGGTGCAATACTCCATATTACAGCTTTCAAGATGAGCAATTTTGGATTCTGCAACAAGCTTTCATTTTCTATTCAGGGAATACTGTTGACATGAAAAGTGAAATTACTCCATGTTAGTAACAATATGATAACTATAATTTAACAGAGAATCCTCAGCTGGGGTATATCTGTGTGTTTCCTTTGACTCCAATGTAGCTACACAAATACACCATCTGCTCTGGAACTGGCTCATCACTTACTGGGTCAGCAGTTCATGGACAGACAAAACAAAGAACAAGCAAGTCTAAAACTGAGCTTATTATCATTTAATTTCCTTCCCCCTCCTTTTTTCTTTTCTTTTTTTTTCCCCATTTCTGTTGTAATGCAAGCAAGAAGCTTGCAAAAATCCCTCAGGATGTGTTCCAATCCAAAATGCTGTGATGATAAAGAGAATTAGAGTAGATTTTAGTGGTGTCTTCAGCTTGTTTTCCAATTGTTACAATAATTCTGTAAACGAGTAGAATTTTGAATTCTATCTGGCAAGAATTTTTCCCACTTCTTTGTGTAAACACAAAAATAAACTAAAGATGAATATCTTGGCAGGCAGCAGTTAGAACCAATGTGGCAGAAGATGTCTAGCAGAGAAACACAGCAGTGACAGCACTGTTTTTTCTCTTGAGTGTTTTTATTTATTACCTGTAGAACAATCAGTTCTAGGCAGCACTGTCTTAATGATGATTTTACAATTTTTCCTAAATGCTGCTAGAATTTCTTTCAGGAACAAGGAAAACTGTAGGCAGTTGGGTCCCAGTCTTGTTACCTCATGCACACGCACACACACACAGAGAATTTCTTGTTCCTACTTAACTTCAAATTCAAAAAAACCCCACAACTTGGAAGCTTGTTGATTTATCATGTGTAGCAACAAGTTATTCTGTTCTCTTTGTTACGCTTTATATAATCATGCTCACAGCCTGCATGAATGGCAATAAAGAATTTTTGAATGGAAATGATTTCTTGCTTTCATTCTGTGTAATTCCCATCAGCAAGCACCCTGCAATTCTGTGATGCCTTGTGCCAGTGATGCTCAGGGGGTTTTTTTATTCCTGAATGCCATTTATCTACCCTGATGCAGCTGCATGTTCAATTTATCACCATACCTGCAGGATAATGCTCCCATAAGCATTCTTTAGTAGATTAACAGCATCTGCATGAGACAGCCCATCCAAAGGTTGCCCATTAATACTGACAATCCGATCTCCAACCTAAAAGTACAACAGTAATGGAAAATTACTAGCATTAGGGAAAATTAAAATTAAGAATGCTTAAAATTCCAAGTGAACTTGGCACTGCATAGTCATGCTTCTCTTTTGCAGGATCCCTTTTGTGAGGATTCTGCACTGCTAGTGATCATTTCCCATTCTTCAGAGTAAGGACAATACAGGTATTTTAGAACTAACAATATGATCAGAGAAACAAAGATGGATTGTATTTTATTCTTCCCATTTGCAAGCAGAGAGAGGGAGATTTTCACTGCTGTCTTCCCATCCATAAAGGATTCATTTGTGTCTGCACATGCAGACAAGTTCATATTCTTCCAGACTGTGTAAACACAAGCTGAATGTTGCATAGTAAGGTAGGAATATCTGAGATTAATCTAATTAACCTGGACGACTTCTTCTTAGACATAAAAATGACTGTGACCCTGGCACTTAGTGCTATTGTGTAATTCTATGGGAGACATAGCATGAATGTAGCAGCATGTCCTAATGAATCTCATGGGCCAAAGCCTATGGATCTGCATAATGAGTTCTTTTCAATTCTCATGATTCCTTGGAACTCTCTCTAAAACTGGAAGTGTTCACTACAGTCATCCCTGGAAACCCACATGTGCTGTGGTTCCAATACAAATGCCTTATTTTGGTGTTTCTTTGTAAAGGCCTTAAGAACAAATAACTAACTTCTGTTTTCTACCTGGTCTGAGCTCTAAATGATACCCAGTCTGGAGTTCCCAAAACACCTGTGCTTTTCAGAGAGCCTGCAGCTGCCCTGCCTGGGTTTGGATGAACATACAAAGACCACTGCAAATGCATTTAAGCTCTTTCTCTTAACATCACTGTTCCAATATGGCAAACAACTGTTGCTATTCCAAGACATAATATAACTAAAATGGGAAGAGAAGCACAACTCTGGTTTGTTTTGGTTTTTTTGGTTTTGATTTTATACAAAAAGAGGCAGAGTAGTCTATAAGACATTATCAAAGTGATGGTATATATAGAAGTGTTTGAGGCTCCTCCTCTGTGGGACACATGGCAGATGAAACAGGAAATACTGAGGACTCTCTACTCACTCTGAGTCTTTGGGTCCGTGCAGCCACACCACTGGCTTGAATCATAGCAATGAAAATAGGAATATCTCCCAATGGACTTCCCTTCCCTCCTGCTATGCTGATTCCAAGTGCATCACTTGGGCCCTGAAAGAAAACAAAACAGAACACCTGAAACTGGGGCAACTTGTAGGGGCCAGTGTTCAGGGTATGGCAACAACTGAGCCACTTGATTTGTAGAACAGAGAGAAAACAGGTTTGACAGACACAGGCATCCTCACACATGCAGGTCCCAAAACACACCCAACATCCAACTGCAAACACAAATAATAACATTTGACTTGTGAGGAATGCTATGAAAATGAGCAACTTCAGTGAAAGGAGCCAGCTTTATGAATTGGTATAAAATAATTCACTGACCCTTGTTATCTCCACAGTCCTTGGGCCCATATCGGCTCCTACTAATAAAGAAACAAACAATTAGCTTCTGTAATTAAGAGATAATATAATTAAGAGATAACACTGTCAGGTGACAATGGTCCCTTGCTGCCTAGGCAGAGTTATCACCAAGCAGGAGTGGAGCCTTCCTGTGCCAAACCAGGCAGGGTTGCTCACATGAGGAGGAGGAGGAGGAAGGATGAATACGGGCGTAATCCCTCTGACGGATGTCACCGTGACACCCATTGTAGCCCAGCCACAATCTATGGAGCAGCAGCACTCTGCCAGCCTGGAGAACAGCCCTATTGTGCCTTCACTCAATTAAAGATTGGCTTATTATTCCTCAATCACAGTGTCCCTGCACAAAGGGCACATGGCTGCTCTGAGACCGGTGTGGTTCCATTGATTTTTCTCTTCCCATTTTGTGCTGTATTGGTAAATAATAGACAGGCAGGAAGTTTGGCTGGTGCATATCCAATCACAGGGAAAGGGAAGAGGAAAGGAGAGTAGGGGAAGGGAAAAGAGAAGGGGAAATGAGAGAGGTGAAAGGGGAAACAGGAAGAAGGTTTCAGAGGCATCGTTCAAACCGGGACTGAACAGCTCTGGGCTCTGCTATACCAACCCCTACTTGTATCAGCTTTAATTAAACTATTTTAAGAGCCTTTTAGAAGGCAGGCAGAATTAGCCTCTCCCAAAATTCCACGATTCTTACTACTCCATACCACCATTTCTCATGGCCATGGAAGTGTGCCTGTGCAGGTACTTGCTGTGGGTGCAGAAAGCAGGACTTCCAAGGTCTGTGGCAGTGGAAAGCTCAGCTCTACAAATCAGTGTATGAGGACATGCCCTTTGAGTGCTGCAGGGCCCTGCCTGACAGCACAAGGAAGGCTGCCCAAAAGCCACCAGCCCCCTCCAGCATGTGCAAACTGGCAGAAGAAATGTCTTTTATTTATGGTCAGACATGAGCAAAGATTCCCAACTCCTGGAGCAGGTTCTCCACAAAGTACTGTGTGTTGTAGGTTTAACACTTAAATCTGCAACTTGCAAACTGGGCATTGTGACTTTCTCATTACAAAACACCCCTTTATACACTCAAGAGCAACAAAGATATAAATGAAGTGGTGGCAGCTTTATTCCCTGAGAAAACTGTTTCTAATGCGAGAACCATGCCTGTGCTAAGCCTCTGATGAGGGCGTCAGGGAATAGCAGGGCACAGGAATTCTGCACTTAAAATAGAGGAGCCATTACTCCTCTGGTAGACATAAAAATAATGTCATCTGCTGGAAAGTGGGTTTTAAAACATCAGTGAGGCGTCTTCTGGGAGGCACAGCAGGAAAACCAAGTTCCAGTATTCAGTTTTGCTTTTAAGGCAGCCCAAATATAAGGCAAATAACACGTATTCTGACAGCTGCCCAGATTGTACCTGAGTTTCTCTGAGACACATCTCCTGAAGATCTTTTTGTGCTGACAAAGTTCTGCAAGGTGGAGAGGACCGGAGCAAGAGCAGGGTGGAAGTGGCTGTGGACACTCTGTTGGCTCGCCTGAAGTTAAACAAATAAAACCCTGTGAGTCAAACTCAAATGTTAACTTTAAACCAGATCTTGCAACATATGGGCACAGCTGTGCTCTGTGCCAACCAGACTGGAAATGCCACATTGGCCACGCAAGTGCAAACCCCTTTGGTAGGGGAAACCTACCAAAATCTCCCCACAGAGGTTGAGTCACTGTCCCCGAAGGGATTTAATAGACATGTGGACGTGGCACTTGGGGACATGGGTTAGTGGTGGCCTTGGCAGTGCTGGGGAACTCTTGGACTCGATGATCCTGGAGGGCTTTACCAACATGCAAAATTCTATGGTGCTTCGCTCCCTTACGTGCACACCTAATGCCTGTGTAGTTCACACTAGGTCAGCTCTAGTGGGCTTGTTCCCCTCTTTGTTTGTTTCCAGTGTCTCCAAACCTGAGCAAAAGGGGAGATGTTGGGTGCCTTCCCCACGGTGCACCCTGCATGCATGAAGGACCCAGGACACCAAACAGCTCCTTACTCATACAAGGTGGAGATAATACTAACACCCACCTTGTTACATAGCAGTAATCTTTGCTATTTTAGTTGAATATACTGTAATTGCCCCTGCTCCTTTCATTTGCTCAAAAACCCACTCTCGCTTCCAAAAGAACACGCCAGATGACACAGGGAGAACCTCCAAAGAGAGCTGCTTTCTCATGTTACCCTTCCTTGGCCATCCACTTCCAGCCTTTTTCCCTCTCTCCTTATCTGGCTTTATCTTCAGACTCTGCTCCCTGAGGAAATGCAATTATCAATTTAGGAGGTGCATCTGAACAGGTTTCACTAAGGGCCAGACCTTTCCAACTGAGCTGCCTGATACAAAACAAAGATCTGGTCTGTCCTTCTCCGTCCACAGCAGAGCTTTCTCCCCCTTAACGCAGCAGTCAGTGGATCAAAAGCTCTGGCAGCATTTTCCCCCACTGACCAGTGTACAGCTGTCAGTGACAAACACCAGGCAGAACACAATTTCCACCTCCAGCTGCCAATCCACAGCCCAGTTAACATCATTTGCAACGCACGTGAAAGAAATCACTGTCCTGCACCACAAGTCTTCTATTTCGACTGTTAAAGGTATGCAATGGACCAAGAAAAAAGCCAAGTGAGGACAAAAGTTCTGGGTGCTTTTGGCCAGCAGCTTCTAAAACGGCGCTCACAGTTGTGCAAATCATTCAAGCTGATTTGCTGCATCATCTGCCAAGACTTTTATAACTCTTGGAAGGCTTTTGCTAAGAAACATTTATTCAGTTTTCAAAATCACCAAGTCACTTTGGAGCAGTGAGATGAAGGCTCTCAAACGACTCTGCATCAAGAAGATTAAGTTTTCTCGTATTGAAAGAAATACAAGAATTACCAAGTTCCTCCAAAAGCCTCTTATGGCATAAAAAAGGGGGATGATGCCATTTGATTTGGTTTTTTTTTCACCTGGACCCATGTTAGATATTATGGCATTCTACTTTCCTTTCAGCTTTTACATGCTAAAACCAGGTGGATAATTTTTAGCTGTCACTTTCTGATTACATTGCTCTTGCTTAGGCTTCATGTTGAAACAATGGCCAAAAAAAGAGCACTACTCAACTGCTACTTAATGCAATCAGTATCATTTCCCTCTGTTACTTCATTTCTCCTTGCCTGCTGCATGAAGTGCAGATGTTTCTGCAAAGCAATTCAGCCATTATTTTTAAAGCTGGGCTTAGCCCAGCTGTTCCCACAGGGCTTTAGCCCTTCCTGGTACCTCACCCCCCAGACAGCAGCCTGGATCACTGCTGGCCTTCGGGAAGTGAAGGAATCACAGCCACACGATGGTGGTTTTGGCACCTTTTTGGGTTGTTCACGGACAAGCCTCTTACTGACCTCCCTAAAGACATTCCTGCTTTTACTTACATCTCCCCTAAGCTTCCTATGGCTCCCCCTTTCTGTTCCCAAAAACAAGCCCTTCTTTTAGCAGTCCTGGATCCCCTCAGTGTGCAGCTCCCCCCGGGGCAGAGAGGGGCCAAAATCCTCCACAGCCATCCCCCTGCTGTGATCCACAGCTTGTCTCTCTCAGGTACACTGGCAACTGAAATATAATGGCAAAACAGTCAGTCTTTGAAAGGAAAATCTATTAAAAAAGAGTTTTCTAAGACATTCTGCCTTGCTTCTCTCCCTTGCAACACTCCAGCTTTAATACCAACACTGGGCGTCTGAGCAGACTGGGGGGCACAGGGAGAGGGGAAAAGCCCTGCTCTGATTGAAAAATGAATTGTTGTCCTCGCTTCAGGTAAAAAGCAAGTGAAGCAGGAAATTGCTCTGTGTTTTCTTTGAGAGGAAAGCAGCTCTCATGTGGTTCTGCCCTAAGATAGGCAAAGATACAGTTCAGTTTCATTAACTCATTTTGATTGACAAAACAGCTGCAGAAAATACATTCAAGAAGCTTTTGCAGGTCTAAAAAAATTTCAGGGCATTGTCATTTGAGAAAGATATTACAGATTTTTAGTGTGTCTTGGGAAGACACTCCTTAAACCAATAAATACATTAACTACCTCTTTTACTTCAGCAGCATTTCAGCAGCAGTTCAGTACAGAAAATGATGGGGATATTTTTCCCCACTCTCAGCAGAGTCTGTGGAAGGACTGAGCCTCAAATACACCATCCCTGTGCTCTGTCCTTCACAGCTCTGTTTTATACATAGGAATTTGTCACTAACCTGATTGTTTTGGGATGTTTTCCGTGATGACAGCCATGATCCAGCTCGCAATCTCCCAAGCTCAAGATGCACCAGGCCTTGGGCACACTTGGGGGAAAAAAAACAAAAAACCCACGATGTACCATTTAAGTAGACATATAATATTTCATGCTCTCCTGGAGAGAATTATGTTTATGTTCAGCACCACAAGTCCGTGAAGAAAACCAAAAGGAATGCTCAAAACATGAACATTTGTACTTAGACAATACAAAAAGTGGATTTAGGTTTATCCTGAAGGTTTATCCTGGTTGCTGAATTTAGTATGAATCTTCCTACTGGCAAACTGCAGATGGCCAATTACTCAGTAAAAATAAACAAAGAGCCCCCAACTCTTGAACAGACGTTTGAAAACCCCTTCAGAGGAAAAATGCTGCAGAAAAGGGTGAATTTAACCCATATGGATCCAGCTTAACGATATACCCTCGTATGACTGATTTCCAATTCTTAAATAGGTGAACTTTTGGCCAAGTACCAACCCTGAATGGAAAAAGCAAGGAAATAATTAGCCTTTCCCTTCAAGAATGAAAGAAATCATGTGCAGGAACACTGGTGGTGATGGCAGAGGGAAAGCCCTTGTCTCCAGATGCAGTTTGGAATAGAAATGGATCTGCAGCATTGCTCCCACAGGCTGGGAGCTGTACAAGGATTGAACATCAGGCACTCATAGCCATCCCATCCTCTGTCCTCTCCCCCAGCCCAAGCAGCCACGTGCTTTTTAATGGAAAAAGGCAACTTGTCCCAGAACTTCAGTGAAAAATCACTCCTGGACGATGGAAAGCTGTGCAGGAATGGATTTAAGCTGTGATTTTATAGCTGCAGCCAAGCCAAAGACATTTATTTCAGTTCTGGTTTGTATTGCCTCTCTGGTTCCCAAATATTTTCCTAACACATGAAATACACAGTTGCATGTTCAAATAAATGCCTAAATACTAAATGTGTCTTTGTTTTCCTGCTTCATATCACCCAACTCCTAGAAATACATAAAGAAGCGATTTTAAATGAACCTCTCAGTTATTTCACACAAAACTCCTGTTTCAGTAATCACTTGGAGCTGTCCTGTGTATGGTAAATAGCACTTCAGGATAATTACCTTGCACAGTATCAGTAACTGCAATTCAGTATCTTAAAATGTATTCTGTACTCACCTTAAGTATAGTGGCAACAGTCTCTTGTGAGGCATTTCTCATATCCTCCCCATTTACAGACAAAATCTGATCTCCTTGAATTAATCTTCCATCTAGGTCTGCAGCTCCTCCTTTAACAATGTCAGAGATAAACACTCCACTTCCATTTCTAACAATGCAAGAAGCATATGGCTAATTACACAATCCAATATTCTTTGGGAGACCAATTTAGATTACTTGCATTTAAGAGACATTAAAAGAAACCTGTGAGCAGGGTAACAACTAGTTTTACATCCCATTCAACCATGTAAAGAATCAAAGAGTTTTAAAACCATGGCATGTTTTCCTATATTTAATGCTGTCTTTCCCCTTGAACTGTTAGTTTTGACTGTATGATACATAAAGATTCATGAAAAACATCATTTCTATGAATAAAATGACAAGGATTGGTCTAAGATGGAATTAAATTATCTCAAGGATTTTAATAGTGGACCTGGCAGTGTTAGGTTAAAGTTTGGACTCAAATGATCTCAGAGTGCTTTTTCAACCTAAATGATTCTATTCCATGGTGTGAGCTGGTGCCAGCTGTAATGCCAAGATTTGGCATTTGGTATCCTTCATCCTGAAGGACACATCACTTGACACCCTGAATTATACCCAGGTATAATTCAATTCAGAATTGGGCTACCCCTAAGGAGGAACTCCCCACTCTGAAGCACTCAGCAGCAGCACAGAAAGTTTAGCCCAGAAGCAAAGGTGGTAGGGCTGGAGACTGTGATTACCATCTGCAGGGTAATTTACATAAGCTAAATTAATTACCCAACCTGCAATCTGCTCACAACACCTGGGTTAAACATCCCCACTCTTGTAAAAAACTGCTGTAGACACTTTACTGACCATACACAGTCAGGATAATGACGTGATGATTGGTAACTATAAAAGTAAACTATTTTTGGCAATACAGGAGAACAACCATATGACTCTTATACACTGACACTGAATGAGTGTCATCCCATTAACCCCTTCAAGAAAAGAAAGATTAAAACTATCAGTGCTCTGGTTGGAGTGATCTGATAGCAATGGTTTAGAACAGATGAGTAAAAAATCACATTTTATTTATAAACTGCTACCTCCCTGACAGGAGGCAGAGCCAGGTTGTTGTTGGCCTCTTCTCCCAGGTAACAAGTGACAGGGCAAGAGGACATGATCTCAAGTTTTGCCAGGGGATGTTTGGGCTGGACATCAGGAATAATTTATTCACTACAAAGGCTGTCAGGTGTTGGAATGGGCTGCCCAGGGATGTTTGGAGTCCTCATCCCTGATGTGGCACTCCGTGCTCTGGGTTGGGTGACAAGGTGGGGATTGGGAAGGAGTTTTCCAACCTAAATGATTCTGTCACTCAGGTTCTGCTCTGTACTCACAGAACTGTTCTCTGCAGTGTTTACACAATCTCTTTGATACTGCTCAGGATTTAACTTACATCTTCCAGCCTCTTTGAACCCAAACGGGAGCTAAATCTAACTTACAAATCCATGTGCAAAGGCACATCCTGGTATTTGGGAATAGGAAGGTTTCTCCCCCCATTCTGAAACCAGAAAAGCCATGGTTAGGACCTCCAAGCCCTGAGACAAAACTAAGAGGATGCCACCAGAAAAGTGTGCCCCCTGTTCTGCACGTGGCCACACTCCCTCTGAGCAGGACAGCCACTGGGAGTTCTGGGCAGCTGCAGCCTTCACTGCTCAGGTCTGTTGTTCTGACAGAGGAGCCAGAATCACAGACCCACTGAATCCCTGAAAATACTTAGATACAAACTTCTGCTTCTTATGGAGTTTCCTCTTTATTTCACATTCCATTTGGAATGGCTACAGTTGTTCATACATCAAAAAGCAAAATATTTCTCATTTGAAGCGCTGTCGGATCAGAGCTCCTCTTACCGTTTCCCAGCTATGCTGAGCCCCAGCCCTCGGCCTGTTTTCTTCTGTATGTCTACATAGAAAATCTCTAAGTTTTCTTCATCTTTGTAATGTGCTTCATTTCTGTAAACAACCAGCTGCACCTTCTGGGGCGTCTGGCGGAGCGCAGTGATCGCTTCCTCATGGCTGGCATTGCGCAGATCGATCCCGTTCACCTGAAATAATCAGTGTTTGCTTTCCAAATGACATGTATAAATGATCTTTTCATCACACCCTACCCTTGTGTGACAGCACAGATTTGTCAAATTGACACCCCTTGGCGCTCTAATTTAGTGCTCCCATTTCCAGGGGCTCCTGGATCTCCTATGGAGTCTGAGTTCGGTGCTCTGTGCCACTGCCTGGAGTAAATCACAGTTATCAAAACATTTTGGCTTGGAAGTTTTGTGGGTGTTCTTCCCTTCTTTTTAACCTCAAACCTTTGGAACCTCAAGCAAAGCTTCTTTCTACAACTAGGACGTGCTCCTATGAGCTCCCTATGTCTCTTACTGCTCAGATTCCTTTTCTCCCAGCTCCACAACAGCACTGAGATGAAAACAGAAGGAATCAGAAACATCAGCGAATACATGGCCATGGAGAAGCCCAGGCTGGATGTACTGAATGGTGATTTTCCTTTTTTTTTCCAATAGATGGCACACCAGACCGCTCCTGGAGCACCCAGCTACCTTCTCTTACCATAACCAGAGAAGGTTTCAGCGTTTTAATAATATGAGACAGGACAAAAAGTTTTACTTAAATGATCGAGCATTAAACTATTGCAACTCGAAACTTAATCTCCTAATTTTGCCAAGCCTGATCCACAGGTGCCCTTTAAGGTGGTTTGCCAATATTCTGTCAACAAAATGATCTTTTTTTTCTTAGTACCAAAACATATCAATACTTAAACATTTTCCAAGCCTCTTTAGGAAGTAGCATGAACTGTAACAAGAGAACCTTACAATGTTAATCCTCTTCCATAAGTTTTAAGGCAATGAAAATATTTCTCAGTAGTTCTAGATATGCAAAGTTATGAACATACTTAATTTTCAATTAAGATAATTAAGCCTGATCTGTAAAAATTATGGTTTTTTGTACTAATTCTGCACACATTTATTTATATGCTGCACTGATATTCTTGACACAGGCACCTACACGTGCTTTATCACACTAATCTGAAACTAATTCAGAGTCATCTTTTTGATTCATGAATACAGCTTTTAAAAGCTGAAATAATAATATTATGGCCCACAAACATTAGCACTTTCCTGTTTGGCCAGAGAAGAATTAATTAACCTGCCCCATTTCCCCCCCCCTAATTATGGTGCTCTGTTAATACACCGTTATTTATAAAACGAAAACAACATTCAGCCTCAATGCTAACAAAAATATTTTCAGTGCAAGAGCTGTAAAGACAAGTCCCCAAGTACCCCTCGCTATTTTTCTAACCCTACACACCGAAGTCTTAATGGCCATGCTGGGAATTTGTCCTGAGCTGACAGCAGAGCTTTGAGCAGCTGCACTGAACCCCTGCCTGACGCAAGTTTCATTTGCAGTCCAACACTTCTCTCTTAACCCTTTCCCTCCACCTTTTCCAGGCCTGGCTGAGGGAAAAACACAACATTTATTCACAGCAACTATTTCGTGCATTCTTGAGTCGGATGAAGTGTGGCCTGGGGGAGGTGGTAGCTTCTGCAGGGATGCTGGGAGGGATGCTCACAGGAATGTCCACAGGGATGCTCCAGCCCCCCTCTCCTCATCTCAGGTTGGCCCCACTGAATATTTGGGTTGCAGGCAGCGCAGAGATACTTGAGCAGCGGCCTCCGAATGAAAGATTAAAGAGATGAATAATACCAAGCTATTGGACATGACAGCTGAACTATGTAATTCAAGAAGTGCCTTGCTCAATTAAATTTAATGTATTCTCAATTTGTACCTTCAGTTTATATGAATATATAAGGAAATATGAATTTTTCAGGATGTTCTTAGTGACGCAGAGGAAGCCTCAAGTACAGATCCTACTCAATGACCTCTCCTTCCCCTACAAGAAACCTGTTTCATTGAAAAACAAGGATACACAACCAAGCACATACACAAAGAAAGTAATTTACCTCCAGAATCTGATCACCAGCCCAGAGCCTGCCATCTCGTGCTGCTGCCCCTTCTTCATAAACTTCATGGATCACTATGGCATCCTGTGGGAAGAAGAGGGTGGCGTGAATCCTCCTTCTCAAACATCCCAAAAACTGGCAGCCACGACCCCCCTCGCACAGCCCACCACAACAAAAGGTACAATACTCCATGTCAGGAGAAGCAAAACTCTAACATAGATTTTTGTTTTAATTGTTAATATTTTGGGTTAAGAAAATCATCCCTGTAATCAAAACACAGGGAGACAGTAAAAAGGTACAAAGGTTCACCACTTCAGGGTAGTCTTGTCTAGAGCTTCTTCCCCTATTTTTATAGGTTGGCATCAGCAGCACATGAACTCAGTGTGAACTGTTGTATTAATATCATCTACTTTTAATGACATTATTTAAAACCAGATTTTTTGGAGCTATGAATATTTTTAGGGACTTGGCATAGATCTCAGCTCTAAGCAAGAGCTGAATGCCTTGTGGTAAATAGTGCTGGTTAAATCTGTAAGAAATGAAATCCAGAAGAAAGGAACAATGGCAAATGTTAGTTTATTACTGAGGTTGGAAAATGTAGGCAGTGGCAGATGTAGCTTCAGGGAAGGTTTCAGTGATTTAATCTTATTGCCAGCAATAGATGTCCCCAAAGAAAAAGCATTACAAAGAACACACTGTTCTCTTNTGTTCTGGTTTGGGTCTTTCCTCCCCCCCCCCGCCCTTAAAAAAATAGGTGAACATCCTGTTACAGTGCTTCAGGCTCAGCAAGCAGGATGGGACACTTCAGAAAGTGCAAAACCTGCTCCTCTCCTCAGTAACACTCAGCCTCAGAGCTGAACCGGCTCCACTCCCAACCCTGGCTCTGGATAAACACACGGTCGTTTTTCATTAGACATGTAGGTATGGATAACCCATTCTCAGACAAACGCTGAGGCTGTGAAGTCCCCTCCCCACCTTGATATACAAGTCAAAGAGGAGCCTTTCTGCAGCATTTCCAACAATGGGCAGGGAGGTTGGAGCGTGCGGGTCCCGCTGCGCGTCACCTTCCTGGAGCAGGGGCAGGAAATTGCTGCTGAGGTAGAACAAAGTCCCTTCGTGCTGGGAAACCACTGTTAGATGCTACATCTCTCATCACCAATTTAGCCCCCCTCCCTGTGTTGCCTTTCCCAGCACACACGGTGCACGTTGAACAGAAAGAAAACTCAAACGCCCTTCAGCGAACGCTCACATCGAGACAACAGAGAGCATGGTTCCCTTTCATTCCCACTGCACCTTATTTAATGATGTGGACTCTGCTGCTGCTGGGGTACAGCACCACTGTCACAGGTTCCCTCTGATTCATGTACACCAGCCCCTGAAAAAAGCCTGGAGGATTGTAATCACAAATAGATTACAGCTGCTACAAGCATCCCAGAACGGGAAAAGAGATTTCAATCTACATAAATGAAGGCAGAATACTGAGCTGTGTACCAAGTAAGTAAGAAAATCAAAAGAACAATTTGATTAAAAGAAATTACATATAAATATATACACACACCACTGGCAATTGTAGGGTTGTCTTGCAACAACTGAAGCAACAAATACTACTGGAATGGAGCAACATGCATACATCCATCCCAGCAGCTCTGCCAAAATCATCTGCTACATGTCTTAGATCTTCTCTCTCTTGTGCAGCTTAGGTTGTTGTGGGTTTTTGTTTGGCCAGTTTGGGAATTGTTTCTCTTTTCTTTTTTGAGGGTTATCTTTGTTTTAAAAATGATGGTATAACTCTAAGTCAACACAAGAGACTTTTGCCTGGGTGAAAGCCAGGAAGTGACAGTGATGTATATTCTTTCACCTGAGGCTGATCACGGGTAACTTTGAGGAAAAGCTGAGTCTGTGGTTTAGAACTTTCACTGCATATTTCACTTTTAGTTTTTGAAACATTTTGCCAAGGCATGATAATGGAGAGCAGCCCAGAGGAGAAAGATGTGAGGTGTTGGTAGAAAAGGTGCTCAATATGCCCTGTTCATGAGCCCCATGTCCTGGCTGATCCCACAGTGTGGGCACCAGGGGACAGGGGGGATTCTGCCCCTCTGCTCTGCTCAGGTGAGACCCCACCTGCAGTGCTGCCTCCAGCTCTGGGGTCCAACATCAGAAGGGTGTGCAGCTGCTGGAGCGACTCCAGAGGAGGCCATGGAGGTGCTTTGAGGGCTGGAGCCCCTCTGCTCTGGAGCCAGGCTGGGAGAGCTGGGGATGTTCATCTGGAGAAGAGAAGGCTCCAGGGAGACCTTGGAGCCCCTTCCAGTGCCTAAAGGGGCTCCAAGAGAGCTGGAGAGGCAGACTTTGGCTGAGAGCCTGGTGGGACAGGACAAGGGGGAATGGCTTCCCGCTGCCAGAGGGCAGGGTTAGATTAAATATTGGGAAGAAATTCCTCCCTATGAAGGTGGTGAGAACCTGGCACGGGCTTCCCAGAGAAGCTGTGGCTGTCCCATCCTTGAGCATGTTCAAGGCCAGGTTGGATGAGGCTTGGAGCAACTTGGACTAGTGGAAGGTGTCCCTGTCCATGGCAGGGGGTGGAACGAGTTGACCTTTAAGGTCCCTCCCAACCCAAACCATTCTACGACTCTGGGGAGACATATGGAAGTGGCCAATGGGACAACACAAAATATTGACCAGTTCATTGAGGCAGCATCATTCAGCTGAGACACACCAGGGCAGGGGGTGACTGTGAGGTTCAGCAGAAAGCTGGCAATGTAACCTTGTAACAGCAGACTGGGCACATATATAAAACAGTCAAATTAAACACTTTCAGACTGTATTTAATCTCATATTTCCTAACCTCCGAGCAAGGAGCTTTCAGTCACATTTCTTTACGTTTCTTTTCCATCTGTGGTTGCTTGTTACCAGCCTTTCCCAGTACTGCATTATTAAATGTAAAACTGCACATACCAAAGGCTTGGATTCAGGAACCACCAAATGTTATCAGTTTGAATAATCTGCATCATCTATTTGAAAAGGCAACAATTCAGCGTTACCCCGAGTTCCTGCATGTGTTAGAAGCCAGACCTAAACCTAAAAATACATATGGCATGAAAAGGTACATTCCTGTTCTGTCTGTGCCTACCCAGGAGAAGGAAACATCTGACCTGCCAAAACAGTGTTTTTCTTAAGCAGGTTTATTTTAAGGTAGTGGAGTTGAACCATGCTTATCAAATGAATTCAAAACAGAATGAAGCACTGTGTCCATGATGCACTCTAAAGATGTTTAAATAGTCCATAAGCATAAATATCAGTCTCACTTTTCCTCAGTTTATACACTACAGCAAAGAGACCTATTTCCTCTTGATACTTCTGGGACCAGCTCAAAGTACATTTAACCCAAAAGCAATTTTTTCCCAATGGATCTAGTGGAATCTGGATAAGACTCTGCTAGTTTTGATCATCCATGACAAATCACTAAAACCAAACTATTGATGTTAGTTAACATTTTTGACCATATCAATATTTTGAAGAAGTTCATGCAGTAATAAGATGCAATGTGAT
Organism: Serilophus lunatus; assembly: GCA_013399895.1. Classification (NCBI taxonomy): domain Eukaryota; kingdom Metazoa; phylum Chordata; class Aves; order Passeriformes; family Eurylaimidae; genus Serilophus; species Serilophus lunatus. The sequence continues at coordinate 127,198 of VXBA01001650.1, read as the reverse complement.
ACTCCAGCCATCTAATCAAGACCTAATCTGTAATGACTCTATTGACAGGCAGGGATTGAAGCTGTAACACCCCTCTCAGTGCCTCAGGAAAAAAATAATATCTATCATGACTAAAACAATACACAGCATTTGTTGAAAGGATGGGTTTTGGTTCCTGGACATCTGCAGCTCCTGCTCACTGGCCTCAAATTTAGTGTGTGCTTGGTATCTCTAGAAGACAAGGCCTAAGTAGTTCAAAATCAATCAATCCAGAGGGAGGAAGGGAAAGTGGTGTCAGTGTTCAGCTAAAGATTGTGAATTCATAGTGGCTGTGGACAGATTTTTCACTCTCATCCCTCCCCATCTCCTTTCACCACCAGCTTCATATAGATTATGGCTTGGCAGAGTCATGAAAACTGTTTGTGCAGAAGGGAGAAATAAAAACACTCTTGCATCAAGAACACACTTGTTTAAAAAAAGATATCCAGCTGCTGAAAGCACATACTTCATAAAGTTTACAAATCCATTCAACAAATTGGAGCTTTAATCTTTGTATATTTTGACAAAGAACAGTCTGGGATCATTATACAAATGGGGAATTAATGCAGAGCTGAGCAGTTCTTGTATGGGACGGAAGGATGGGGAATACGAGCCAGGGCATGTAAACAGTGCTTCTCTGTGCTAAACAAAGTCCATGCTCACAGGTGTAAACTGAGACTGTCCAACCATGAAAAGACAGAATCGAAGGGAATTTGTCTGCTACTGCTGAGGCTGCCATCCTGGTCTGAAAAATGTTTATATTGAGGGGCCTGCAGTCCAAGGAAATGAAGCTGGATGCAATGATACGGCCCTGCATGGCTCAAAAAAAAAGATACCTGCAAGTCAGAATAGCTCCCAAACATGGCAAAAACATGCCAGGTTGGGATACAGTGCTCAACAAATCCAGTAAGCAGCAGAAATGCTCACCAAACCTGCCACACACAGTATGTCAGAGGGTATTTTTTAGGGCTCAGATTTGAGCTGTGGGACATCTACACCCCTCACCAGGAGAATATCAATGTGACTGCACAACACGATCTACATTGCATTGCCTTTGATCCAAGAGGGAAAGAGCCCTGAGCTCTCAGGGAATCAGATCTCAACTCACCCCCAAGCTGTGGATATTTTTTCTGCTTGATTTATACCAACTTCAGAGACCTGTCAGGGGAAGAATATCACACTCACCCATCAGCAAAGAGCACAAATAGACATGCTAACGCTGAGAATTAAATTCAGTAAGATTGACAGCTTAATCTTTGTATCTTAAATGTCAAGAACTGGTATGGCAGAGACCGCAGGCAATGACCACACAGCACTGCCCTGACTGAGCTTTTTGGGAGAAAGGTGGTAAAGTCAGAATCTTATTCAGGAAAATCACTGACTGAGTGATCCTTAAAAGCCTGCAGGAACATAAACCATGGTGAGAAAGTCTCACAGGCTGGCTGGCTTTAGACTTGGACTGCTCACATGTTTTCTGCAAGTTTATTGCTTCTGAGCCAGTCTCTCTAGTGTTTCTTTTCTACTCTGCAGCTGTTCTTCAGCAGGACAAGCAGCAGCTTTGAAATGAAAAGCCACTGAAAATCAGCCCCCAGGCTGTTATTGGGAATAGGGGGTGAGGAAGTTAAAGGACACAAGACATGAAGGAGGCCCAAACATTAAGCACCAAGGATATTTTGATGTGATAAAGGTGGATCAGTATATAAGAGGGATGATTTCAAAAGAACTGCAGCAGAGTAAACCCCACATACCTGGTGTTGGCTGGACATGACAGGGAAAAAGGGGCAGATTTTGGTAAAGAGGCTTCTTGCATATTATTGAATAGTCCTGCATTACTGCAGATCATTCACAAGTTACTGGTTTAACTGAGCTCAACTTGGCTTTGAGTTGATCTTTGTTGTGCTATTTTAGTCCATAATCCAGTCATTATTTTGACAGGATCAAAGGCATTTCACAGAAGGGAGGTGACCCACTGTACATTGAGAACTGCAATGATCTGCACAGAGTGACTCTGGATAAGGTATTCAGTCAGAATGAGTTGTTTCAAAGTCCTAGAACATGTTTTCCAGGATGCCCATTTTAAGGAGGTAAAGGTTAGACAAAAAAATATCCACAAAACTCTTCAGAAAGTAGAAATCAGGTGCCCAGCTTTGCTCTCTGGTTGCAAGGCTACTTCAACCACCAAAGCATTTGTCCTGGACCAAGGGAACATTATCATAGAAACACAGAATCCCAGAATGGTTTGTTTGCATTGGAAGGGACCTTAAACACCACCCAGTTCCACCCCCCCTGCCATGGGCAGGGACACCTTCCACTAACCCAGGCCTTGAACACTTCCAGGGATGGGGCAGCCACAGCTTCTCTGGGAAGCCTGTGCCAGGGTCTCACCACCCTCACATGGAAGAATTTCTTCTTAACATCTAACCTAAACTTACCCTCCTTCATCTTAAGGCCATTCTCCATTTTCTAGAACTTATGTGATTTGGTACCAGAAAACAGGGCAAACTGTTGGAATTATCAGAATTTTCAATTAGGTCTGTAGTGTGGAGAATGAATCTCACCACTAACCAAAATGACATATTTTATGAAGCTTTCTGCATGGATTAGAGCACCTTCCCATGGATGACAAAAAGTAAACTACATATAAAACAACACTCAGGAGAAGATGTTTTCTGATTTAGTTGTGCTTTCCTAAAGCTAACATTACATATTTACAACTAATTTCCTGTGTAGCTACAAATGTTACACTAAAGTGTAATTATTAAAAATAATTACACTGCAAGGGGGTTTGCTGACTGCAGGATTACAGATTTATCTCTTTCCCAGGACAAGTACAATAACATCAGTTATTTCCTTTTCAACTTTTGCAATACTTTGTCGAAAGCAGTAAAGTTGCCATTTCATTTTTACAGGCTGGTTCACAGATAAAGTGGAAATCAACTGGTTGCACAGGGAGTTTCACTGGAGAATTAGCCACACCTAAGAATCTCCCAGTAGTTAAAACAAATCCAGCTGCTGGTTGCTTGTAGGCAGAGGAAATGACAACAGTTATGTTATGATCTATGATCTTCCATTTGCAGATCTAAATGGAATCTAGAAGATAATGGTTCAGCAACGACAGCTGAAGGTCAAGCCCAAGCAAATCAGTTGCCTTCTTAAAGGGGTTTATCTAATGCATCGTGCTGCATAATCCCCCCCTTCTAGTACTCCAATATTTTGCCATTCCTAGTGTTCACAAACCATTAACAGGCACCCAAAATCCTAAGCCAAACACTACTGTAGTAAAACAGGCTGTAGAATGTAAAAATGTATTACTGTGTTAATGTAGAAATGCTTTACATTGCATGAGACCCAGAAACTGCTCCACTCAAGGTCAAAACAAAAGGTCTGTTTCCCATTTAAGAACAAGCCCTTGCAAGAGATGGTGTTCACGTGCCAACTTTCATAAAAAAGATTAATCCACAATATCAATATGAATATAATTTTTCATACTAAAATACAGATTTATTTTAAGGAAGTGGATAGTATTTGTATTACATTTTATAGGCCCCTATAGTTACATCTGGTCCCTATTTATTTAAATTTTATTCAGCTTGCATAATATTTTTGCTTACAGTTATATTCTCTTAAGATCAGAAAAGCTAAAACCTGAAAATTCAATGGTACTATTCATTAACATTCCTTCTCTCTGCAGTCATAGACATTTGCAAGCTCTCCTTTGATTCTGAAATAATAAAACTAAGGTAATAAGATGTTTAGTGTAAAAATATATGACTTAAGTCAGAATGATAGAAAGAGCTATGTTCCTGTGAATCACATGCCAAAGCAAACCAAAGTTTTTCAAAAAGTATACATGCTCCTTTTAGAGGGAATAATAAAACACAGAACAACATATTAAAACCTTAACTCTCTCACTCTCATTATTTTATTAAATTATTTAAAAAAAAAAGGAAAGTCTGCAGTGTACAGTGCACAGCACAGGTTATAAAGAATGTATGAGATCCTGAATGTGCAGGACACAGGAAGCCAAAAGCCAGTGGTTTCAACCAGCAGCAACCAGGATCCTCCTGAAGTCTATTCTGACGGGTCCTACTGCTTTTGTATATTGCCAGCTTAAATTTTATGGCTGATTTACATTCCTTGAAGACACCAGCTTCTTCAAGCAAGGCACTGCTACACAAGGAGGCCGTACTGTCAGCCAAACCCTTGCCAAAGACCCTTCAAAGACATGATTTGCAAAACTTACTGCCCTAATTCCCTTTTGTGATAACTCATGTACAAAGCAGTTTGGGTTTTTCATGCTCTTGTAAGCTAACGTCCTTCTGGAATGATGATGAATCCACAAACTTCATTTTAACATTATCCAAGCAGGAGTCAAAGCAATTCCTCACAATTTCAAGCTAACTGCATTTACCACTCTGTCAGTAAATTGCCTTTTTGCTTTATAAATGTTGGTTTAGAAGAGATTGCATTTTTTTTCCTCTCCCAACCGCAAACTTTTCCTCTACAATACCCAAGCCACGATTAAAAACTCAGGACTTCTATTCCCATTTTTCATTCTATTGTTCCATTCACTGTGTGGTAGATTTAACAGCAACAGTATCTATAGCCAATATATGGCTGAAACCCTCCTGAGGCCAATATCTTCCTTTTCATTTGGAGATACAAGGCAAGCATATTTCACTAGAACTGTTTCAGTCTTAGCTGCACTTGATGAATGTCTACAGAATCACCCAGACATCAGCTGTCTATATGTGATGAAGACATTTTTCCTAAATCTAAATGTAAGTGTAAGTGGGAGGGAAGAGTGAAAGCTCAACCAAGGGAGAACCTGTTTGTTTAATAATGCAGAAGTCACATTTAGGTAGGTCCCTACTGCTGTCTGACTGCAGCACGGCACAAAACAGAGTCTTAAGCTTGGCTTTGCTGTAGGAACAGCCTGATCTTGGCAGCGTGGAGCCCTCAGAAGGTAATTAGCCCTTGCACCTCCAGGGGCAAACATCGGGTCCTGAACAGCTGCAATTTCAAGTCACGGTCTTCTTGATTATTCCCTTGCCCCTCCTTAACAGATGGGGTTTATTCAAAGTATGACTCACCTAGACTGACAGAATGAACCTAAATATTCTTGTCAAATTGCATCCCCACCATCACAGAGCTCCCCCACCCTGTGCCGAGCCAGAAACCTTCTGGGCTAACCCAGGTGATTAGGAAAGACGTTTCCTCCCCAACCCCAGCGTTTCCAGCTCTCATACCAACTCCTGTTAGCTGAGCACAGGCATATTCTGTTACTTCCTGGAGCACTGCTCAAGTGTTCCAGTTCTCTGGCTTTGTGGCTTACTTTATTTCACTGATGGAGTCCCTTAAAGTTTGTTAATTGCCTTAAAAAATGCTTTCTATTAAAGGAAGCTGAAAGTAAAAGTATAAAAAGAAAAACTACCAAATTTGAAGCAGGCAACTCCATATACAAGATCCTGCATAAGAGGTTTGTTGTTGTTTTCAACAGAAAAGATAAAGGATAAAGTATGTTTTTCTTCCTCTCTGTGCAAGGTTCAGATAATGACAACCTCCTACCTACTCCACCTCCAGAAAGCCCCCAGGTTACAGTCCCTGCACTTCTTTTATATCATATGTGTCTCTCCACACTTGGTTATGGTTTCAAGTCCCAGCTGAGCCTCTAAGCATTTCTCCTTCCCAGGGTTCTCTAACTCTGCCTGGAGGGAACATCCCTGTACCAGTCTTGAAACCACTGAATCCCCTCTGGCTCGTCTGAGCGACGTAAATCACCCAGGCAGCAAAGACAGTCAATAACTACCAGTAATCAACTCAACCATTACTAAATTATTCAGCTGGAAGAAAAACAGTGCTCCCACCCTGCTAAGAAAACGTTTGTATCTTAGAGTGGTACTTTTTCCATGTTCTGCCAAGAATCAAATCCCTGAAAATTGATAATCCTGGTTTCTGGCAAATGGCTCATTGTTAAATGGACAAGACATGGCAACCTTCAGTCACCCTGGAGTGATAACAGGGTTTGGATTTCATAGAACCACGGAATAGCTTGAGTTGGGAGGGACTTTAAAGCTCATCTCATTCCACTCCCTGCCATGGGCAGGGACACCTTCCACTAGACCAGGTTGCTCCAAGCTCTGTCCAGCAATTCCAGGGATGGACATCCACAACCTCTCTGGGCAAATCCCACATGCCATCTAGAGGAGTGCCAAGACACCTTTTTAAGACAATTCCTTGATACCCTCCTTCTTTGAGGATTTAAGATGGAAATCCCATAGGAATTTTCTGGCAAAACAGTTTCAGAGGAAAGAGCCTGTTATGTGAAACTAAATTAGTTGCCTTGAAACAATTTACACAGAATGCAATGGATCAAAAGCAGAACAACTAAGGAACATTTCCTAAATTTATTGTGAGCAACTGGACTACCTGGTTCTGCCAGTCCTGTATCCTGTATTCCACAGGGCTGGGCATCCACAGGATCCTGGATCTGAGGCTCCCAGGCTGCGCAGCCCTGGGACAGCTGTCCATGCCAACACTGGCTTTCTGCCATGAATGGCCAAATCTGAAGCTGAACCCCACGTGTAACCAAGAGTCACAGCTTGTCCAGGCCCAGGCAGGAGGGTCCTGCCCAGCACAGGGGTCTGCAGCTGCCATGAATCCCAGGCACCCCGTGGCTGGAGCAGTGCAGGCGCCCTGGGAACACCAGCAGCTGCCAGGTGACAGTGACACCCCTGTCAGGTTTATGGCTGTTATGAACAGTGGTGGGGCTGACAAGCATTTATACACAATTCAGTGGGGAGAAGAGGGCAGAAGGTGTCCTGGGGAGCAGCGTTAGGGCCTCAAACCTCATTTTGGGATGTTTCTGAAAATGCTATTTTTTTTTTTTTTTGTTCTAGTTTAAATTCCCACTCTGAGGTTACTTTTACAAGTTTGATTGGACTACAACCAAGAAAAAAAATCTTCTCACAAACTGAAAGCCCTGTGCTTCAGCCAGCTCCACTCTGCACTTTAATTGCTTTAAAGCAGAGGCCATGTGTTGTGTTCTCTCAGGGGTACGTGGGAAGGTGAAATGAAAGAGAGCGAAGAAAAAAATATTAAAAAATATCAACGCTTAGAGTAAAATGAAATAGAAACTGCTTAAGGGCTATAGCTGTCTGAAAACCAACAGCATGAAGATAACTCAAGGACAAGCCTTCCTTCTCCATGCCATTCCTACAAGCACATCCTTCCAGCTGGTGCTCCCCTGCTCCCCAAACAGAGCACCAGTTCATGCCATGAATACATGCAACTGGAAAGGGTTTTGAGTTTACCAGGATGGACATCTCCCCACCCAAAAACATTTCATAGGGGTTAAGACATCACTTTCCAACCTCCTGAACAAATTAACCTCCCTGCTCACAGGCTGTATTTTTCAAGCCCCTACTTGGTGATTCCTGATGAGATTCCTGAGGTTATGCCTTAAAAGTTGCACTCTATATTTCATTCTGAAGCAGTCTGTCCCCAGCTGCCAGATTTATTATTCCAAAAGCTGGGCCTGTACATCTTGTGCTCAAGGAAGATATAAAATATTCTGAGAGAGCTTTCCCATCTCATGTGAGCTGCTATTGAGTACCAGCACTCTGCATTTTTAGATCAAGTGCATTTTAAAACCACATGGATGAAGCTCTTATGCTCTTGCCATGTCCACCTAAATTTGACAAGTTCCGAGAAGCAGCATTTTCCTCTGATACTGATAAATTACTTCTGAAAAACTAGGAACTGGGGCTTGTATCCTTCATGGTTTTGTAGGCACTTACACACCTGTGCAGGTACAAAATAAAGATATCCCAGCAGAAAAAGGAAGAAGAGGGTGTTCGTGTCTTGTTTTCTCAGAGGAAAAAAAGGTAAAAGAAAATTTCTGCAGCTGTGCAGCACAGACACTGCTCCTTGTCCCTGTTCTGCCAAGCCTTTTCCCTTCCTTGGCGGAGCATTTTTTCACAGTGCCATCAGAACTACAAGGGTACCAAAGACACCCCTGCTTGATGCCTGCAGAGATGGGCTGTAAGTGGTGCTATTCCCATTCTTTTTAACTTTGAACTGACAATTTCTGTTTTACGAAATAGCTACACCACCCCCTCCCCCCCCCAGGACCCCCCCAGACCAAACCCATACTGCTGAAGCACTCCAGCAATCACTGGGTCTTGGATATAGAATTTCTGACATACAATGAGACCTTCAGAATTTATGAACTTATTTTATTTTGCCTTTTTTAAAATAAAAAGATGTCCATCTTTCTCTCTCTCTCTCTCCATCTAAAAACATGACAGAGGGCAAGAGAGACACACCACTTAACTCCATGTACCTGTTTTGTTATATTTCCTCTCTAAACCACAAAACTCAGAAAGACAAAAATTTTCCTGCAGCCCTGAGCAGTATTTGCTTTTACTCCTCATTATGTCACTTCATTATGTGAACATCATTTCAGCTCTTTACAAAAGCATTTTCTGATTTCATGGCAAAAAGGAAAAGCAGCAAAATAATTTGGTGGAGATCAGAAGCACAAAGTAGAGCAATGGGAGTTTCCCTGCCCATGGCAGGGGTTTGGAACTTGATGATGTTTAAGGTCCCTTCCAACCCAAACTATTCCATGATTCTGGGACCCCATCAGCCAAGGACATAACCCTGAGTGCCTGCCCTGAGGAGAAAGGTTTGCACAGACCATTTTGGATAAACAAGTTATGGAGAATCCCAGAGAGGCTCTTTGCTAATGGCAAATGATCAAATTAGACTGTGGTTTCCCAAAAGCGACTTGTTTCCTATGAAACACCATTTCTTGCCTTTGAAAGAGCAGAGTCAGAAATATGAAATGAAACAGGGACTCATTTTGGTAAGTCCTCCAAGCTGAGGATCAGAAAAGTGGGAATTCAGACCTCCCTCCCTTCATGGTTTCAGTTACTGCACTCAAGTGCATAGATTTTTAAAATTAAGTCCTAGGAGGACACTTTAATGAACGAACTAATGAAAGTCTAATACTTAACCAAAACTATTTTCTCAATTTAAAGAATAAAATCCTTCACATTTTTCTCATCTGCTCTGTAAAGCAGTTATTTACAGTTTTCATTTATTTATATTAAAATCTCATGAAAGACAAGCACCATATTGCATCTGACAGACTGCCATGTACCATTTCCAAATTCCAGTGAAATGAAAAAGCAAGGAGATGACTAACTCTGAGCAACTTACTTGAATTTGCTCAACGCTGTGGAGCTTGACAAAAAAGAGACAAAGGGCAAAACTGTGGATAGCTGGAGAGAGTTAAAACCATCCAGGCTGATTTAAGCCTTCATCATAACTCAGATCCTTCTCCATGTGAAACAGCAATTCATCCCAACTCTGCATCATTTGAGACTGGGACCAAAAACTGAACTTTTTCCAATTACAGCTTTAATACTGTAAAAGAACCAGCCTACACTTTGCAAAACAAAACTTTCTTCTTCCTTTCAACTTCTTCTTTCAACTTTTTTCCTTCTTTTTCTTTGTCTGGAAGAGGACTGCTACAGTGCAATTATCTGTACCTGCTGACATTCACTGCACTTCACTGCTAAATATGTACCACTATGGTATTTTGGGGAACAACTGCATGTATCAGAGCAGCTCCACTGCCTGATGTGTCTCTGCAGCAGGGAATTCAGAAGGACCCAGTAAAGACAGCTCGGCAGCAGAACTGTTTAGTGAAAGAACTAAATTTGACATTTAAAAAACCCAATCTGGCATTCTCTTATGTGGTATCAAAGCAGATTTTAAAAGGAAAGTGGAGAGGAAACAGCAAGAGCAGAGGCAGAGAAGGTTTTAGCATCACTAACTTGCTGAGTTTACACTTGAACTGATCAGTTTTAACGCATCTGAAGAACTTTTTTTAAAAAAACAGCATATCCGAGAGGCAGATTAAGCTCAAAGACACAGAAAGCAATAAAACATTACCTTTGCTTTACCTCTGTTCAGCAAGGGCTTTTGCTGTCAAGCAAATAAATCACAGTTTGTTTAAACAGCTACTAAGCACCTCTGCTCTCCAGACAGAGGTGCTAACCTTGCTGAAGCAGCTCTACCTCTGCAACATTAATTTCTAGTCCAACCACTCTGGTAACTTACCTGCTTGCATCTCCTATTCCACAGTGGTTTAATAGAGGAATACAAATTTGTAACCTTTGGCCATAGCAGAAAGCACTACTGAAACACAAATCTTTCAATTTAAACATGAACAGAAAACAACTGATCCAACAGAAGGCCAAAATTATCAATTTATTATTGGAGATTATAGTTGTTGGTTTGTCCTCCCTGCCCTCAACAATTCCTTAGAGCAACTATACAATAAGGGCATTATTATTTTCCATGTTTTCTTTGTCTTTGTCTGCTGTTCTTTAACAGAGCCAGCAAATATTAGTTTAACAGAAACTCACCAGTGGAGTGTCTTTGCCCCCAACGATGCTGAGTCCCAGGCCTGAGCGACCCTTAGAGATCTCTATAGTCATCTCCTGCCCTGGAACTATGGGGCACGTGGCTGGATCCACAGGCAGTGGAGGTGGGAGGACACCTAAGAACATAAAAAGGTAAAGAAATTAGTCACACTATACAGTAAGAAAACGAAAACCACCAAAGGAATCACATCACAGCAACTAATTAAGCTCATATTTTGCTCTTCACCTTAAACAAATTGAACTAGAGAACTGCTCTGAGTCACTTCTGAAGTCTTGAAAACAGAATGACTTGAGTTCTGGGGGTAAATGTTGAGAGTAGATGTTTGGGAGCACATCTAATTCAGTTATAACCTACACAATTCAGATCATAACAGCAAGGGGTGCAGCTCAGTTCAGAACAGGTAAGAGCATATTCCAGCATCATGGAATGGACAGGATGTCCCAAATTTCTTTCCTTCTATTTTACTCAGAAAAAGGAATGACATTTGCAAGAAAAAGTCAAGAAAAACAAGCAAAGGCACCCTCAAGCTCTCAAAAACTGTAAAAAAGGGGGAAGATACAAACACTTTATAAAAATTAGGTCATTGGTTCTTCAAAGAAAAAAATAATCTCAGAAGTCATGTGGAAAACAAAATTAATATACCCATCCTGGGCTAAGGTACTAAAAATACTCTGTATTGGTGGAATAAATCACTGGTTCATACTGTGGCTGGTGACTTCTGCCTCTGGAGAAAGGTAAGTAGGTGCTGGCTCCAGGGGTATCTCCTGTAAGCTGACTGGTACTTTTGCTGAAGATTTGGATTGCTTGATCTGGGTGAGGACCTAAAAGCAAAGCAGAAGCAAGAGAGATCAGTTATCAGCCACAGAAAGGCACGTTATGTGTATATTATCATTATCTATTGATAATCATTACTAAAGCCTAACAATGAACAGAAGGAAAACAAGTAATTTCCACACAGTTAAAGAGAAGCAGTCATTTTTTAAGTTTCCATCAATAAAATTATTTTGATGTGTCCCCAGTTAACCCCTTCCCCTTGTAAATCACTCAATCTTCAACTAGATGAAGCCCTCAGGACCCTCCTTCTCTGGTTAAACACACATGTATATTCCTAAACACACATACATTTTCTGGGAGCTGCTCCTCTGTTTCCTGCTGATCTGCCACCACTGGTTTGACAGCATTACATTTCACATCCTAAAAAGTCAAAAAAGAAAGTAAGATGTATTGAAAATGTCTCTTTAGCTTAAATAAAATATCCTCCGAAATGATGATTCTGGGCTATTTTTGAGCAACAGGACAAGGGGGAATGGCTTCCCCACTGCCAGGGGGCAGGGTTAGATGGGAGGTTGAGAAGAAATCTTTCCGTGTGAGGATGGGGAGGCCCTGGCACAGGGTGCCCAGAGAAGCTGTGGCTGCCCCTGGATCCCTGGCAGTGTCCAAGGCCAGGTTGGAGCCCCCTGGGACAGTGGGAGGTGTCCCTGCCCATGGCAGGGGGTGGAATGAGATTAATGCCCTTCCAATCCAAACCTAGGATTGGGATCATTTCTTCACCTGAGTCCATTTGTAGCACAAAACAAAGCTGAGGCCCCAAATTTTGAAGTGGAAAATCTAGAATGAACACAGGGAATACCAGGAATTATTAAAAACACACCCCATAGTTTTGAAAGCATACAATGTCAGGGAAGAGTTTTGGAGACGAGATTATCATAGATATTGGTTCAGAGCAATATGAAGCTCTATCAAAGGACAAAATATGTCCTCTGGAATGACTGGGACAGCAATTCCCCTCAGTGCCTATGGCAGAACAGAGTTCAAAGTCATCTGCCCTCTCTTCCTCCTCCATTTTTTGACACTCTTAAATAAAATAACTGCTTAAAATGCATCCTCCAGCCTCATTAGAAAAATCTCCAACAATGGTACTTCAGTCACAGGCTCCACTTGTAGCCAAATTTCTTTCTGAATCCCTGCAAAACACTAGAATATATTTTTATCTCCTACTTCTAGAACTGCTTCCAGATAGTTACTGTGTTAGCTCTTCACTAAACTTAGGCCACTTTGATCCCAGTAGTAGTTATCTTACCCATGTTAAAAAACCATCATAAACAGCCTTGTTTGCAGAAAAGCTGAGTACCAACTTCAAAAGAGAACAGATATTCTACATCTCAAAAGAATTTCTAATTAAGATGACAATTCATACATCAAAAAAAAAGGGCATAAACAGAATTTTAGGTAACCAAGCTTGAAAATACTGGCCTTGTTTGCTAGAGTTTCATTATGTTAAATCATGCCAAGCCTCACAGGATCTTTTTTTTAAACCTGCATTTTTCTCCAAGCTTGCTGCAACTCCACAACTCTAACAATTATCCAAATGGAGAACAGGAAAAAAGATAAAGTGGTGATCTCATTGTATTATCAGAGGTGTTGGGGGAGAAATGGGAAGACTGCTTTGGCATTTTCTGAGAGACTGTTTTAACGAGCAATTCTCTCATACTTCCCTTTTTCATTGTGATATGTGACTAAAATCTTAAAACTTCATCTTGCACATCGAGTAAACACCAAGCATCACCTTCTCATCTCTCTAATCTCCATTTAACTCAGACTATGCTACATGTACCTGAACAAAAAAAAAAGATTTCTAGATCCTCAGATAGTGAATTGTACACTTGGCATTTGCTATAAGCCTGCAACCCCCACAACTCCATCCAAAAGCATTTTTATGAAGCTCCTCCTCTTTGCCAATATTTCAAGGATGTATTTTCTGTTTGTGGTAAAGACATATTATTGTTCCAAGTTCAAATCTTTAAAGGAAAATTAATCCCTTCTCACATACCATTTTCACCTTTGTCAAATTAAAACTTTCCACAGCATCTCAAAGCCCTCTTATATCAATTCTTTTCCAACGACACTTTATGGAAAGCAAAATTGCTCCAGTCCTCAGAAACCCACAACCTTCTCTCAGGCCATCTCAAACCTCAGCTAATAAACACCCAGACTTTGCCTAACACTTCCACTGGCTCCAGTTCAAAAATAAAGTTGTTTTCCTTCCCCCTTCTTATCATCCACGTTTACAATGATGTCCATTACAGAACTTTATAGCTTTTAAAGTGATGAAGTGACAACAAAGAGTATGCTGGGAGAGACTGACAAATTAATCAGCAACACATGAAGAGAGAATGATGTGAATTTTTTTAATTTTCATTTTATTACAGCTGTCACTTGGTGAGACATCCTGCCTGTGTTTCGAGCTGTACATACTTGTGGAAGATCTCTGCTGATAAGCACATACTTTTTATTTACTCAGTGAACTTGATCTTACTTGTTGAATCTTACATTCCTGATTTCTCCTGACATATGACTGAGAAATTCAGTAACAATAGCAAAGTAGCACTGAGGCTCCAGTAGCAACCATCATGGTATGAGAAACAATGCCTGTTTTTTTTTCCTCTACAGTCACTAAAAGACTTCAAGAGAAATCTCTTTTCCCCAAAATACTGAGCTGTTCCCTTCTTTTTTGCTTCAAGTTTGAAAAGAAACTGCTAGTATATTCTGCGTTTCCAGTTGTTTTAGAGGTATCTTCCTTCCACATCTATCTTAGATTGCTGCAATTTTTTTCCCCTGTTAAATTCACACCTCCTCCAATTCTTTTCAAAAAGCTGCACAGCACCATAGCCTACATCAAGAGTTCATTCTTGTGCAAGATATTTTATATATTTTTACCCACTTCAGTCTTTGAGTAATTTCTCATATTACCTTGTAATCCCTCTAAAATTTCTTGCCAAGTTGAGCAAGAACAGCAATAAAACCAGGTGAATGACACCTGTAAATACATACAATAAAACTCTGCTTCATTGATATTCCAGCCCATGAAAGAACTCTGCACAGAGCTACCCAACAGCAATAATTCAACTTTTTTGCAATCCATCAGGAACATAAATCAATCCATGGGTGATTAATTCTGATGCTTGAATAGTACATAACACTTCTTAACTCTTGATGTTCACAGGCTCATGAATTAATTACTGGCTAAAGAAGATTGTGTGTATTCAATTTTTATTTGCAAAACCCAAGACACTCATTGCAAAGACATGATGGAACAGGAAAAAGATATCTAAAAGAAAAACTATCCAGAAATGCCACATTTCCTTAGCTGAGGACACAGAGACTGCACACCCAGCAAGTCCCAGCCAACACACTCCTTGAAACTAGAGTAGGGCAAAAAGTCTGCCTCAGCAAATTTTAGGTACCTTCAGGTTAGTCATGTTTAGTAGTTAAACTGAAGTTAAACTTTATTTAACATAGAGTCCAAAAAAAAGAGATTAGAGCTGCACCCTGAAGGGCTTCCAGATTTCTGATAATGCATGGTCCTGACCTATTAAACAACAAAAAGCTCCATCTGTATCAATGAGGAGTTGAGTATTTGTTACAGTGCACACTGACAGAACCACATTAAACCACAAGTTATGGGCTTAATGTAGAAATTACTGAGAGTAACTCTATATCTGTGTTATTCAGGAGGCAAGACTAGATTATGATAACAGACATTCTGGCCTTAGTACTTACAAAGCTATGAATACAAATAGGAATATGATTTGCAGACCAGGCTTCTTTCTGAAGTTTGTCACACATGGATGGCATGAGTGGAAACTCAATCCCTTCACTCACTAAGAACCCAAGAGAGGGCCTAAATGCTACATGAAAACTCTTATCTTGGTATTTTAACAAATTATACTGACTGCTTAGTTCATGAATTATAGTTCATGGAAACAGTCTGTGTATGTAAAGCTGAGAACTTGATTCTGCTTTTCAACGTACTGGATGTTATTTGACAAAAGTGCTGCAATACTCCAATAGAAAATCAAAGAAAACCAATCAGGCCACTGAAACCTCCATTTTCTAAACTTTAATCATGATTAAGCATCATTTTAAGTCTCTTACAGCTTTGCTGGATTCCTCATCAGCCAATCTTTTCATGACAACTTCCAAACTTGGATCTTCCTCACCGCTTGCAGGTTCAGTGCCACCATGATCCTGGGAGAAAGGAGTGATAACAGTTTTTAAACAGAGTTGTGAGCTCCCATAACAGCTAAAAAAAAATAAAATTACACAATTTTACCTTTTCCTTTGCTTTTCTAAACAAGAAGCAGCATGACAAAGTAGAAAGAACAATTAAAGCATCCTAATGTCAAGAGACAAACCAGTGACAGAGGTCTTGAAAGACAGACCTTGGTCTCCACTTGGCTGGCACGAAGCACCACGAGGTATTCCCAGACCTGCACTTAAGGACAGACTAATTCCTATCAACTGTGAAAACTGATGACTTTGTATGAAAAGGCCTTTCCCAGACCTTTGTCTCATGCTCAGTATGTTAAAAGAAGCCCAGTTTCCTTCACACAGTCTGAACAGGTTGGTAGAATCTTGGAATGGTTTGGGTTGGAAGGGATCATCCAGTTCTAGATCCTGCCATGGGCAGGGACACCTCTCACTATCCCAGGCTGCTCCAACCTGGCCTTGGACACTTCCAGGGATGGGGCAGCCACAGCTTCTCTGGGCACCCTGTGCCAGGGCCTCCCCACCCTCACAGGGAAGAATTTCTTCCTGATATCCCATTTATATCTACCCTCATTCAGATCAAAGCCATTCTCCTTCATGATTCTCCTTCCCATTTTTAAACCAACCAGGTGCTGAATCTGAAAAGATTTCTGATCTATTATTTTAATTTACTTTATTTTAAAATAGTTGAACCAAATTTGAAGCTGTTCTCTCCTGCAAAGCAAAATGGATTATAGGATGAAGTAAGACCTTGTTTTAAGAGATATTTACTGTTTATCCCTCTCATATTAAAATACATTAGTGAAGATAAAGAGATAAGATGAAGAAAAACTAACACAATAATACATGGTAACTATGGCATCCTGACATTTCATTGCATCAGCCAGACTTTTTAGTGTGATCTGACAAGTTACATGTAAGACAAAATGTTAAATATTTATTTGGTATTTCAAAGATAGTTGAAGATATAATTCCAGGCTATAAGGTTTTTTTTCTTTCTTTAAAGACAGGAAGAGCTGCCAAAGGAAAGCAATGTATATTTCTAAACAATATCACTATTTTTGGTCACATTTATTTTATATAATAAAACAAATACTGGATAAAAGTAAAATCTGCATTTACTTGTAAAACAAACATAATGTAAATAGTAAGAGGTTGCCATTAATGCATGAAATTCAACCCACAAGCATCTCCCTCTAAAGGCAAACACTGCACATGCCTTGGTAGAGTCTAATTACAGTCATTTGACCACAGCAAAAACTGTGCCTAAACAAAGCTTCCTGCTTCATCCTGAAGGCACAAATATTAAACAAAACTGGGGACAAATGCAGGTATTAGAGAGTCAACAAAAATAAAATTAACTGGGGCTCTGTAAATTGTCTTTTGCAATCCTCCAGCTGCGCTTGGGAGATGCTGCTGGGATGGAGGGGACAAGGAAAAGCAAAAACATTCTTCAAAAATGACTAAGATCCAAATAAAATCTAAGCAGTTCTTGCACTATACAGCACAAGGCCTGCATGGAGCAGTCATCAGTGGTAAAATAATCTGGAATACAACAGCAAGTGCATGAGAAGAAGATGCATCCAACATTACCTCACATGGACCCATGTTGAGGGATCACACTGCTGCTTGTGGAAATACCAGGAGCTCAATGCACACGAATTTATCAAGGCAAGACCAAACCCCAATTGAATTATAAAACATCTTTTGCTTTATTAACTCAAACAGAAATAGAATTAAAAAGAAACAGCAAGGCCAACCATGCAGTTTATCTAGAAAATTCAGTTACGCCTTATCGAGATGTCAAAATGATAACAGTGTGGTGACTCTGCAGGGATTCAAGGTGCACAGAAATCAGTGCACTGAGGTTGAGGTAGCAACTCTAATGATGGAAAATATTGGTAATATTACCACACTAAGATAGTTTCTGCATTGCAAGGTGGTTCTAGGCAAAAGTTCCTCACCACAACTACTCTAAACCAGCTGAAAAAGAAGCAGGACAGGAGATGGCAAGGTTTTAATTTGGAGCCTTCCCTTCCTCCTGTACAGCAACAACCAGCTTAATACCTGCTGTCAATAAAAAAAGAGGCAGGGGAAAATAAGCCTACTAGGTCAAGTCTCTACCCAATGTATTTTATGATTCAGGGTTTAATTAGACAAGGCGCTTGAACTTATCGTGAGCTGCTAATTATGATTAATCTAATTTAGGAATTCATGATTAAAATTAACAACCTACAAGCCTTACCTCAATGGAAGACTGTGAGCCTGAAGGTAGAGGGAAGGGAGTAACAGCCATCTGATTGACAGCATCTTCACTCCTGTACAACAAAAACCAACATGTGACACATCAAACCATCACGGACAAGCTTTTGAGTTGCTTTTGCCCACTGAGAAAATACTCCAACTACCATAAAAATTCATTGTTTCTCACCAGAATTAGAGTTTAGAAAAGCACTTGATTTTTGCTCTTGTTCTTTGCTAGCAAACAGATCATGTCCCTTTTTGGGACCACAGTGGTTTCATCTGGCACATGCTGACATCACATCCTTTGGAAATCTAATTTTGTGTGGATTACCAGAGGATGCAGTTGGAGTTCACGGTCCCTACACATCAACAGATGTGCTAACACTTCGTTAGCCTTTTCTAATAGTGTCTACATCTGTAAACTGCTTGTTTATATTCTCACATCCACATTACTGAAATACAATAGCCATTCTAATACATTGTGTTTTCTTTTTTGTTCGCTTTTTGCTGTGGTCTTTTCTAAAAAATTCAGTATAAAAATTTGGAAGAATTTTTATAAAATACAAGTTGAGGAGAAGAACACTGATTCTCCCTACACAAAAAGTGCACTATTTTTTGAAGATGCTTATGATGTATGGCAGCTTTACCTCTCTCCTCTTTAAGATATATACTGAAGTTGACATCTGATTACTTTGTGACTTCCAAAGGCTTTTTTTTTTCTGCCTTGCCAATGTTTTTCCCTAAATGCCATTTAAAATTATTTGACTTCTGGAATTAGCTCTGCATTTCTTTGCCTTTGTAAAATGAAATCAAGCAATATATGACTTCAGTGATATCATTTAAGGCAAATTATCACAGAAGCATGGAATGGTTTGAGTTTGAAGGGATCTCAAAGCTCCTCTCATTCCACCCTCTGTCCTGGGCAGGGACACCTTCCACTATCCCAGCTGGCTCCAACCTGGTCTTGGACACTTCCAGGGATGGGGCAGCCACAGCTGCTCTGGGCACCCTGTGCCAGGGCCTCAGCACACTCACAGGGAAAATTTCTTCCTGATATCCAATCTAAATCTACCCTCATTCAAGTCAAAGCCATTCCCCTTTGTCCTATCACTCCATGGCTGTGTGAACAGACCCTTCTCCAGCCTTTCTGTAGGACCTGCTTTTAGGAGGAATCAGCAACAGTGCTGCTTCACAGATTCTTGGATGAAAGGAAGTGACTTCTCGTGCAGTGGGTTTGATTTCTGGTCCTGTTTACTACATGACATGAGCAGAATTTTTTTCCTCTTTCATTTCTGGAATAAGTTATTAGACTAGTATGTGCTTAAAAACATCTTACAGAAGTGCCTGAAAGAAAAAAGTCTCATTTTATCCCTCAAGATTTTAACGCATGAAGCTAAAACACATGAATTTAATAAACAGAAGCATGTTCTGATCACTGAGAAATAACACTGTGAATCAACAGCTCTCAGCACAGCAGCGAACGGGAGTCACAGGCATTTGAAATGATAAATCCTGCAGGCAAAGGTTGGTGAATTCATTTACTTATCTTCAACCAAACAGCCACACAATTCAAAGGGACTGCTCGGGTGCTGCTCGTTTCTGTACTCGCTCCCAGCCTCTCCTCTTGGCCCTGCTCAAAGCCTTGCCAGAGTGGGAAACCACGCTCGGATCACAGCGCGGCTCGCGATGCAGAGACACAGGGCCAGGACACACATCCGAGGCAGGCACGGGACCAAGCCCATGAATTTCATCAGCATTTCACAATTTCCAAAGTGCATTTTAACCTGCAAGGCACATTGGGCAAGGAGATTTTCCCTCCTCTTATCTTCGTGAGACATCGGCCTCATTATGTTGCTTTTCTAACCTACAAGAATAAACCAGCACATGTGAGGTGTCTGGGCCATCCCAATTTTTCCTTGGCTGTAGAGGTTTTTCTGACAATAGTTTATATAAAGCACAACCAGAATGAAAACTAATCCCACTCTGTAGCTCACAGTGGGTTAGGGTTAGGGTTGTAATTAGGAGCAAACACAGATACAACAAAGTAAGTATAAACCTCTGTAAGAAATGCTCTAAAAACTGCTACACAGGAGCCTCATGACAAACTGGGGTGTAATTAATTATCCAAACTAGTTTTGACTTCATATACATGCACCTTTTTTTTTTTTTCAATCACCAGAAAAATATCTTTATGCAGCTTTAAATGTATGGCCATTTTTATTCCAAGCAATAAAAAACCACTTACAGTAATTCCCTGGGAAAAAAGGGAAGAAATATAAAAAACCCCCAAGGTTACACAGTGTCACAACTTGTAATCTCCCCCTGCTAGGACTCGTACATATTTAAATACTTTAATGCTGCTTCAAAGGAGAATGCTTCAAAGCAGAATCAAAGTGGGAACATATTTTAAAGTAACAGATCTAATAATAAATTGCTGTTTCTGCTCTCCACTTCCATAAGTGTCCTCAACTAAAATGTGATTTTATTTACAAGGAAAAGGAGTAATCATTTTCTTTTGATGCAGGAGCAGACAGCTTAGAAGTCTGAACATCATATTCAAATTACAGTGACTGCAAATGAGAATTCAATGTATTTGCCAACAGTTGCTCCATAACCACCTCCAAAAAAGCTGTTCTCAGTTACTGTGCTCAATATTGCTTGGGGTTAAGGTGTCTAAACCCTTCACAGTCAAGACACAGCTTCATCCTCTCAATTCAAAGCAACATAAATGGCAGCAGGAAGAGTGAGATGATCCCCCTTCATTACCTGCAAGAATTAAAAACATCCACCACTTTTGTTCCAGGTCTTTCTACTGGTTTGTATCTGTTATTGGGATGGCAGCCCACCAGAGAGCTGTTTAAATTTCATCAGGTCCATATAAAATGAATGGGGAAGGAATTCGTCACTCTTCCCACAAATTGTTTGATTACTTCTAACCTCTCAGGATGAGCTTCTGAGTGAAAATGGGAGCGAGATCTGCCTGGACCAGTATCACTAACTACAGCTTGATACTGAGGAAATAAGATGCCACAGGCACCAAGACCAAGGCAGAATGTGAGTGGCAAGGACTCCTTAAACTTTAGAAAATCTCATATTCCTGCAGACTAATTTGGCTAACCTTACACTATCCCAGGCTGCTCCAAACACCGTTCCACCTGGTTTTCAATCCTCCAGGGATGGCCCACAACCCTGGGGGAAACTGAGAAGGGACTCTCCACCCTTAGAGAAAGAATTCCTTCCTAATATCTAAACCTTCGCTCCCTCAGCTTAAGGCCATTCCCCCTTGTCCTGCCTCTGCTGCCCTTGTGAAAATTTTCTGGTTTCCTTTTTACTTCCTCTCACATCTCTCAGGTCTGTGATGGTACAAGCTCACTGTCATGCAATGCCAAGAAAACCCTTGTTGAGCGAGGAATGAGATTCCTCACCTGTCTAAAGCAGAGCACCTTGTCTAATAATGTCCAAATTTCAATGATCAGTGCAAAATCAAGACAAATCCCAATCCAGACTCACCTAGAAGGACAATCCCAGCACCTAAATGACCTAATTTAGGACAGGATGAACTGAACTGCTCTTTGCAGGCTCCTGACAACTGCTGACTAGTCACAGAAGTCCAGATGTCCTCTAGATACCTAAACTAAGGGACACAATTCTCCTGCCAAACTATCTGCAACTACAGAGTTCAGAAACACTAAAGAGAACATTTGACAACAGCTTTGCAAGGGGTTGTGGATGCTTTTGGGGAATAAAAAGTATATGAAGAATCAGAAGAAAAATCCAATAGTCTGTATGAAGTGACAGGACATCTTAGTTACAACAGATCTGTGGAACAAGGGAATAAACATTTGCTCTGTAAGCCTTGGGACTCCCACTGCTTGTGACACCAGGACATAAAGCCCTGCAGATTACTGAGAACTTATATTGTCTATATCCTGCTTGTTAAATTAAAAAAAAAAAAGAAAAAAGGAAAAAAAGGACAGAATCTTATATTTTCTCATCTTTGTTTTCCCTTTAAAAGTTCCTTTGGAAAAGAGGAGTGGCAGGAAAGCTGTACACTAAAAAGCCACGCTGGATTTTTCCTTTAGCTGGGTCAAGGAAAGACACTTGTGTCATGCATCTTCTTGAAAAACCTCTCCTCCTAACAGCAAGAACAGTCTTGTTCTCCATTTCCCCTCCATCCACTCCTAATTACATGAGACCCAAAGGCATCCAGGTACTTTAAATGAACAACTAATGTTCACATAAACTGCAGCTTAGGTCATCAAAGGTTTGAAAGAGCCCAAATTACTTAACTTCCTCAACTGTGTGCTTGTTCCCACATGTGTATGACAGTGAGGAGGAAAGAGCTCTGAAGAAAACAGGAAAAGTTCAAACTTGCACACACAGTGCCTGGCAAGAGCTTACTTTTTAAAGCTTTCCCACATGAAAGAACCTAAGCAATCAAAGCAAGTAAAAGCAGAGTTTATACTACTAAAATATGGCAAATTATCACAGAATCACAGAATATTCTGAGTTGGAAGGGACCCACAAGGCTCATCGAGTCCAACTCTTAAGTGAACGGGCCCATATGGGGTTAGGTAGGTTAAACTAAACTTAATAATTTCTAAAGCATGACAGTACTTCAGATTGCTATAGAACATAAAACGTTACTTCTAGAGGCTCTAAAAGAAGAGGAGACCAGTGACAAAGTCACAGCAATGGGGAGTGTTAAACAGCCAACCCAGACACTGCCTTGGTTTTCCCAGTGCTTGGAGCAGAAAGCTCTCCCTCCTTTGCATGTCACCATAAATAACAAGAGATTAGACTTTAGAATCACACCTGGAAATGGAAGGAGGGGTTGGGTGACAGAGATTTGTGGGTTTCAGTGAGAAGCTACAATCCCATCAGCAGGAAGCAATGATAACAGAATGATGACTGCAGTGTGGGAGGGCTCTGGACAGCAAACAGATGGTATTTAAATCAGCAAAATCCCTTACTCTGAAAGCATTTCTCGTGTTTCATCGCAGCACAAGACAATTTTCTTCTGAGAAATAAAGGTAGACCAAAGAAAGAATCACAGAACTGAATACAATGGGAGGATGGTTTGAAATCAGTGACATTTACTTTGATTCAAGCATTCAACTATATTTGATCTGCTTATTATACCAACACTGAAGCATCAAACCAGATTAAAGGCAGTTAATTGAGCATGGAAAAAACACTGAATTTTCTGAATCATAAAATTCTCACTGTAAAAGAGCATTCTGATGTAAACTGGATTTCCTACTACAGATGTAAAATCTAATTATATTGTTCTATTAAGCATCTTACAAGGATGGACTTACAACTCATGAACAAAAACCACAATGGATAGAAACATTCTATTTTGGAAACTAGGGAACAGACACTCCTACAAGGAGCAAGTCCCTTTCTCATATTCTTACCTGGCTAATTCCTGTTGGAGGACCAGATCAGGAATTTCAAAAGGAAACTAAAACATTACGTCCCTCAATGCCACTGAAAAAAGAAAAGTGACACTACAACTGCAAATCTTTTAGATGCTCATGTAATTAATGAGACCACTGGGAAACAGGGCTGTGTTAAGACCAATATTTTGGAATCTGGCCAAAATCAACTGTTTTAGATAATCATTGTCAACTTAATTGAGGAAAAGATGCTCATAAACCAGAGTGAGAAGCCTTCAAATATAAGGACGTATCTGTGATTCTCACAACAGTTACTGCACTATGTCTCATCAGCAAAAATTTCAGGAAAGGGTGGGAACACAATTGTAATACTACCTGGGTATAAAAAAGTGTGAACAGATTTTTATAGCACAAACGGCAAGACAGGATTTTAGCAAAAAGTCAAAAAGGCTGAAGTCACTTTTTATTCTTTATCTTTTTCTAGAAAAAAAATAAATTTGGGGTTGGAACGAGACGATCTGTAAGGTCGCTTCCAACCCAAACCATTCTGTGATTCTATGAAGTTATTTAATGATACTTATTACAGCTCTCACAGAAAGGCTTTTCTGTGCCCAGGAATTTCTGGGCTTCTTTCACAACTGATTAAAGATTTTATGGAAACATCCTCCTGCCCTGCACATGAACCAAAACACCAGCAATAGGAAAACCTTGATGCTGTTTCTTGCTTCCAAGTGAAAAGCAGCACACTTAGTGCTGAGCATCCTTCACTCCTGGAAAATAAGGCTTCAGGGTATCAAAGAGGGCATTTGGAATAGGCCAAGACTTCCACCAGTTTGGCTTTTTTGTCCTAGGTCAGCTCAGTCAGCAAGTGGGAACTTTTCAGGCTGCAGACTGATGTGTTTCTGGAAAACTGTAATTTACTCAGGCCTTTCACTGGTGAAATTAGAATATTACTATTTTCATGCACATGACAGCCAAAGTATTTCCTCTCACAACTCCTGCAGTACATGTTATCCTGCTCTGGTGAGCTGTGGCCTCTTCATGTGTTTTGGTTACATCACTCTACACACCTTCTACCTTTAGGAGAGGCTTCATGGGTAACAGTGCCCAGGAAAGCAGTAGTATTTCTGCTGCAATTGGTTCCTCATCATTTTCAAAGCATGACAAATGTAATGCTATCCTGCTCTTTCCACATCATTAGAGCCCAGAGGAACCCATGTGAAACCAGCCAAGCAGCAAAACCTACCAGGAGAGCTCAGCCTGCTACACTTGGTGCTTTGTTCACAGCTGGAAAAGCCACTGAAAGCATGTGCAGATTCAAGATGCCTCTTGCTGCCCTTATTTACTCCAAGTTGTGTTAAATAGTGGCATTTTGATACCCCCATTTTCTATTAGAGTTGATAAAGAAAAAAACCCCATTTTTTCCACCAAACTGCAGCATGGACAAGACTCTGGGACCAGAACAGTTCATGTTTTCAGTTAATAGAATCCACTGGTTTTGTGGTCTAAAGGTGTAGGAATAGGAAGCACCAAGATAGAATGAGCTCATCGAATAGAGTTTGTATAAGGAGATAAAATTATACTTGTTTCTCCTTAAAATTCACCTTTAAGAGAGAGTCCAATCTGGCTTTGACCATACATGAAAAAACAAGGTGACATTAGTTTTCTCCTCGTGTTAGAGGCTGTGTTCCAGTTACAAATTACTTCCTCTTAGTGGGAGAATTCCTTTTCATTGCTGTTCCAGTGGCTGCTTGAGTTGAGCAAACAGACACATCAGTTGTCAGTGTAAGGCCAAGAGCAGTGACAAGAGTTTGTGCTCTTGGGAAGTGTGAAGATACAAGTTACAACCTCAGCAGTAGCATTAAAAATAGAAACTAATTTTTTTTTAAACTCTAGAGACAGAAACAACAATCACCCAATGGTATTTCCAATAGCTGTTGAATATGACCAAAGAGATAAATTTTTCCCTTGAAATCCACTGCTACACAGACAAGCTGAAAAGGAGAATTATAGATAAGAATTTACACGGTCTTTACGTCTTAAACGCAGCACGAAACATGCACTGAGGATTTCCAATCCATGGGAACTGGAGGGAACACAGACTCTTAGGAGTTCTGCAGTGCTTGGAGCAGCAGGGCAGGCTGCAAGAAGTCCACACTCCTAGGTTTTGGTTTCATAAGTTGTGGTTTTGCCTCTGGATACTTCCAACCAGACACATTTTCCACACGCAATTAAATAATGGTGAGTGAGTTGTGGTACGTGACGCTTAATTTTCAATGGCTGGGGAAAGTAACACAGGAGCTGCAGGCAAGATCATTAATCTCCTCCAGATCCTCTGAGCTGCCAAGGATAGCAACTCATTCCTCACCGTGTTAATGCTGCTCTTCCATCATTTCTGTGTATGCTGTACCAGGCAGAGCCATGCCAGTAAATGTACACATTTATATGCATTCACCCACAGATTATTACTCTGTTCACAGGCAAGATGTGTATGAGCAGAGAATATAAAACAATATTGAGTATGATGTGTGTGCTGGTGGGAAGACCACGCTATAAAATGGCATGGGGGTAAGTGCCCAACAAAAGCCACAGCTGGAATTTATTCTTAAATACACATTTATGAAATTCCAGTGTATTAAAGCATATGTGAGTCCTGGGAAAGAGGCAGCTTCTTCCCAGACCTCCTGCCCAGGGTCATAAGAGCAATACTTCCTGAACTACTGAGTGAATGTATGCAGGTGTCTTTAATTCACATACAAAGAGGAAAAATTTTCATGCTTGGAGCAAAATAAAAATGCCCACATGTAATTCTTATGCAGATGAAAGGTTGTTTAAGCATATTCCCTCCCACACAATGCATCCCAGTGCTTCTTGGCAAAGTTAGGCTTCCTCTCTGTACAAACAAGCCCAAGCTCACTTTTAAAATCCTCTTTTGATGCCCACACAAATGTATCCTTTACACTTCCATGCAGTCCATGCTCCATGTGCTCCATCCACACTTCTCTGCTGCTCTCCCAGCAGCCCCATCCTTTTGCACCATTTTCACTCCCTCCTGGCAGTCTGGGTGAGCAAGTTGCTCACCTCGACTTGGTGCTGAACCAACCTAAAGGCACTTTAGTACATTGTGGGAGAAGCAGCTTTTATGAGGGTGCTCCAAAGCCCAAGAGGAATAGCTCAAGTCTTCAGCAGACACTCCTAAAATAAGCATTCAATTATACCAGTTTCATATTTTTTACATTATGCAGGAGAATTCTTCAACTGTTCCAAGAAGACTAGTCAAGGAAAAGGTTTATTTCACTTCAAAGAGAACTGAGCCAGTTCAGCAATTTCCAAACAGGATAAATATGTAAATATGTCATGTAATAGGCTAAAGTGCAACAAATGTGTTGATGAGAACTGTTCTTACCGTATGAAAACCAGCTTGACCTTTGATGGTGCAGTTTTAATGATTGCAGAAGCATTCTGATGGCTTCTTCCATACAATATCTGATTGTTTATCTGTTAAAAGAAAATGATTTTTATGTAAGTGGAGAAGTATTCCTTGTTTTAATTTATGTCACCAAAGCTTCCAAGTTTACTGTGGGATAAGGAAATAAGACTCAAAGAAAATGTGGTCTGCAAATCTAGACCTACATAAAACAGGAAGCAATGCTAATTTACTGATACTAGCAAGCCACAAATGAGAGAAATCTTTTTTTCACAGATCCTTAGAATGGATATTATGGATTGTTCCCTGATTTACTGGAAAACAACTTGATCTGAGAAGTACCATATAGGTATGACAACAGCACAGATGTTTGGACAGACATTCCTATACTTTACCTGCAAGCAACTGGTCATTTAGGAAAACTGGCTGTTAAGACTGTGCTGACTCCTCAGTTCCACTGAAGGAAACTGAGCTGATAAGTCACAGAGATGAAGGACAGTTTAAGGACACGTCACATCACCTCTGCTGTGATGGATCGAACACTTAGAGCACAGCAACAGACACCAAGCACTACTCTGGACACTTCTGCTGCATGCAAGCAAATAGTGCAGTTTTTAGAGGGAAACAGCCTGGCTCTGGACATGAGCCAGGTGTGCCCAGCAGGGCAGTAAGGCCAATGGCCCCCAGCTTGTGTCAGCAATTGTGTGGCAGCAGGACCAGGGCAGTGACTGTTCCCCTGTGCTGGGCACTGCTGAGGCACCACCTCAAATCTTGGGGTCAGTTTTGGGGTCCCCAATCCAAGAAGGACAGGAAGGGGCTGGAGTGTGTCCAGGGAAAGGAATGGAGCTGGGGGGGCTCATCCTTTTCTTCAGAATTCTCTCCAACTCCCGGACAGGAGGGGGGAGCTGGAGGGGGAGGCTGGGCTCTGCTCCCAGGGAACAAGGGACAGGATGAGAGGAAACAGCCTCAAGTTGTGACAGGGGAGGTTTAGGTTGGATATCAGGGAAAATTTCTTCACTGAAAGGGCTGTTCAGTACTGGCACAGCTGCTCAGGACAGTGGTGGAATCCTCATCCCTTGAGGGGCTTAAAAGCCATGTGGATGTGGCACTTGGGGACACGGGTTAGTGGTGGCTTTGGCAGTGCTGGGGGGAATGGTTGGACTCCATGATCTTAGGTCTTTTCCAACCTAAACAATTCTATGATTCAATACTGCAGTTTTTTCCTCCCACTCTTAATTTACAACATAATATTTACATTCACATTTGATATACCAATGCTGTTTAAAACAATAACGATAACGGAGCCCAGGAACAATTTACTAGTGATTATAGAAGGAATTTTTGTTAACTGCAAATGTTTGTATTGGATTCTGGGTTTGTGATTTTAGAAGGTTTTCTCATTCAAACAAGAAGTAACTGGCCAAGTCTCCCAGTCTTGTGTGATTTGGGCTAGTTGGTCATGTTGGGAACTTCACAATACTCCCACCTTATTTTCAAGTAGATCAAAACAAGATGCAAGTTCATCAGTTAAATAAGGACAACTCCAGGACAAGAATGAAACCCTTAACACTTGACTACTCATTGAGACTGAAGAGTGAAGCATTTACCTACCAAGTAATTTGCTGTGCAAAGAGGGACCCAAGAAAGGTCTGCAAGGGTCTGAAGAGGAAATAACATCACACCAACATTCCTTAGGGTTTGATGTGCTTCTGTCTGCAACTGCCATGGTGGCAAAGACAGGGAAAGAAGCAACATCCTAGTCCATGCTTTGTTAATCAAAGATAAGTTTAAAAATCCAGTGGCAAAAATTAATGCTCAGTTGCATTCGGGCTTCAAGCTCAACTTGAAACTTTCAGTGAGTTTGTTGACTTAATTTCTCTAAGTTCAAGAATAATTTATTCACTGGGAATAGTGTATGCTTTACAAATTGTTTGGATTTAGTTAAATTACCATCAATTTTTCTAAACAGCAGACTTCTTAGATTAAAATTTATAGTCTTTACTCTGGCTAAATTAATCCTATTCACTACATGTATCAAATAGTCCAAAATTTAATTAGCTGTGAGCTGTGTCTGTAAGTTATAATTATTTAATTACACCAAAATGAAAGCATAATCAAAGTAATATATCTCCACAAGGTTTTGGGCTGTCCTACATTGTTATTACAGTCAGTATTAATTTTTCTTCTTTTTTTTTTTTAAAGTACACTTTCTTTTGCAAAATAAATTAATGCTCCTGCAGATGCCACAGTGATGAGCAAAGCAGAAAAGTCTACTTAAATAAAACAAAAAAGAGAACATCTAGGATTTTAGAAGAAATACCATTTTAAATCTTTCAAATTAAATAAAGTAACACATCAGATTAAGCAAATAGTACTTTGGGAGTCAAAACCTATAAATCTGTGCTTTACTTTTTTCATTAGAGATTAGAAAAGAAAAACAAAGCCTTGACTAGCAAAAGAAACTGATTTAAATCAACCTCAACTCTTCTTTAAATGTCTCTTTCTATAACTCCTTGGAAAGTCAGCACAGCACAGAGAATGATAAAAACACACTACAGGTATGAGGTGAGGTCAGCACACAAGTTCAGTCTTTAATATAATCACACAATGCTTTATGGCAGATTTAATCACATATCCCAAATGTCCTGTTGCCTTCACCTACAAAAGTTTTGGTTTACAGTTTCATCCACAAAGTACAAACTCACTGAAATCTGAGCTCTTAAATTCAGAGGAAAAAATTTAAAGGACTGTTTGCTTCTCAAACTTTAATTTGCAGAAGAGAAACATTAGATATGGATATTAAAAAAAAAACAGCCTAAAACCCCACACTGTTTTTACTACGTGGCAGTAATGGAAATCCATAAAATTAGTATCATCTGATTTTTATGAAAATCAAGTTAAATGATACCCCAAAGCTAGTAAAAGTACTGGCACAGCTTTCTGTAAAAATTATTTCTTTGTACCCATGCATTGGGTTCCTTCTAACCACAGGAATTGTAGCATTCTGAGATACAACCAGACTCCCTGAAACAATAAGAAAACTTTCCTAAACTTTTTTATCAGTAAAATTTTATATACTGAAACCCTATAAAATACACCAAGCTCCCAAATAATAAAGCATGAGGAAAATATTTGAGAGAAAAAATAATTAGGATGTGAATTTCCCTTTCCTCACCAAATTTCTTGCTGGGCACATGTTCAAACATGTGCATCAATCTGAAGTGATCAACAGACTGTAAAATCCACAAGGACAGAAAATATCCTGCTCTGAGTTGGCAGCTGATCCCTGTGGTTCCCCACCTGGAGAGTGTGGAGAGAGACACGAGACGTTGGAAAACCACTGACTTGCCTGTGCTCTCCCTCCATAGCAGCTTCCCCATCACAGCTTTACCTTTGGCAGCTTTAAAATCACCACCCCAAACTAACCTTAACTGTACACCAAGCACATGAAAAAAGGATTTGCATCCTGCTATGAAAAGACCAAAAGGACAATGGCACAGGCTGCCCAGAGAAGCTGCGGCTGCCCCATCCCTGGATGTGTCCAAGCCCAGGTTGGAGCCACCTGGGATAGTGCAAGGTGTCCCTATGACTCTTTTCTAAGATTCTGGACTGATCCCACCACAAATGAACTGAGAACAAAACACCAATCCCCCACACTTTTTAAAACAGAAGTGGCATTGTGAATTTTGCTGGATAGCTCATTTAGATGGGCAAAATATTGCTGTATCTATCATATTATAGCAGCACAACTTCTATTTTTCTAAGCATCTTAAAATAAAATAGCAATAAAAATGCATTTAGCACATAAGCCCTCTGGCTTTGAGCTATGACAAAAATGACCAAAAAAAAAAAAAAAAAGTAATAATTGCCTTTCAGGCAACAGTCCAGAATGGACAACAGGCAAACTTTGCAGTGACTCTTGACTCTGAAGATTGGCTTTTACTCCTTCAAGAGCCTGAAAGTGGCCTTACAGAACAAAACACAGAATCGCAGAATGGCTTGGGTTGGACGGGACCTTAAAAATCATCTTGTTCCAACTTCTCTGCCATGTGCAGGGAAACACCCACATCCAAATGAGCAGTTTCCCTCCACCTCCTGCCTCATCTTGATGAAGATAAGCAGGGCTAGGGAGATGGCAGAACATCCCAGCATCAGTAATTCATCATAACAGAGCTCTGAACAGCCTGGTTTATTAATAGAGCAGTCGACTCTCTTATGGAGAGCTGATAATAATAATAACAATAATGATAATAGCAGGGTGGATTATTCAGTGTGAATAAAACCTCCCAACAGGACAGAGCCATGCAGAGCTCAGGAGCAGCAGGGCTCAGAGCACAGGGAGAGGTCCAGGTGAACACACTGCAGGCCATGCTGGGCACAATCACAAACAGGACTGAGCCCAGACTAATAAGACACGAAGCAGTGCAGACACCTGCACTAAACCAGCAAGAGTGCAAGGCAGGGGCATCACAGATGGTTCCTTTGCTTGGAAAAAGAATGGAAAAACAGAACTTGTGTCCTGTAAAAAATACACACAGGGACCAAATTTTGACCCAAGTAGTTTTCCTCAATAGACAAAAGGATCTTCTCCCCCAAAAAGCTGTTTCCTCCAGCCACATTCCCATCTAAAACACATCACTGAAGAGGTATTAAAAATAATGATTACACGTGATTCTTCTATGTGACCTGCATTTCCCTCAATGTACAGGTTGTGAAAACATGCCAGGATCATGCCCCCAAAAGACTCCTGTTATCTGCAGAAGCTAAAAGTGAGCTGGTATTTCATTAACTCAGTGACAAAAGATTTTATGAATAAGGTGCTGAGGCAGTCTGGCAGCATCCCACATCCTTCAATTGAATCGAATCTAACTCCAGTTCAAAAGAAAAAATGAACAGGTAATATCTATCCATCTATATCTCCATCCCATTAACCTTAACTCCATCAAAACCCACAGGGAATAGGGTGCACATACCACAGCAGCATCCACTGTTTTAATGGAGCAAGACTAACAAACAGGGTTCACTGATGCATCCCAAGATAGTGCAGGAATGTCAGAGGCTTCCCAACATGTGAATCCCTTCTCTTGCTGATATGTTCTAGCATTGAAAACTGAGGTGTAATCAAAGATGCACGCAGTCAGATGAGAATCAAACATGAGTTCTCTCATTTCTTCACTTCTGAACACTTGAGTTTGCAGTTCATGCTCTTCTAACATATCTTGCTGTTAAAGGCACTGCAGGTAAAGCCACCTTGATCTCTTCATCCCTGACATGGAAGCAGCATGAAACCACATCGGAGATACTCAAAAGTCATCTGGACACAGTCCTGGGCAACTGGTTTGAGGTGGCCCTGCTTGAACAAGTGGGCTGGACCAGATGACCTCTGCAATGCCCAGCCATCCTGTGATATTCCTGCCTAAGTGACCCAGAGACCTCTCGGGCGTGAGCATTCCCAATGGTTACTGAAATAGTTATTGAACCTAATGGTTATTTTAAAAACCCAGCCCACTAGTTCCATTTGGATCACACTGAAATGCTTTTAAAAGACAAAAAACCACAGAGTTGTGAATAACTGACCACTGGTGTGAACACGTGATGTTTGCACATGACTGATGCACAACCCATTCCTTTGCAATACAGGAAGCTGGGGATCAGAATGAGACCACCACATCCTTTCCTGTAAGGAACTGTACTTCTGCTCACCAGTGACACACCTTTAACTTGATTGCAAAGGTAAATGAGGGAGTTACTAAAGTCTCTTCAAACTTTTTATTTGAGGTTTGGCATTTTCGATACAGAGAACCTCATTTTTCTTCCACTGAAGAAAAAAAATCATTTTATCTCCGACAGATAGAGCAACTAGGGCAGCACCACCACTTTGGAAAATTCTCCTTGTAACGTGGCTCATCCATGCAAATCCCAAGCCTTGAGGTATGTGTGATTAATCACAGATGGTACATCTTTGAAGTAGTGCTGGCAGTACATAACATCAGATCCTTCCCTCTACCAAGAACTACCTCTGATATGCACAGAAGAAAACACTACCACGAGTCATTTCAACTGGTGTACACCCAAAATTCAACAATTTTCCTTTTATTAACATTAAAATCCAGTGTCAGGGACAGAAAAAACCATAAATTTGGAGGAGAAAGTAATTTTCCTACCCCAGTCCATTATGGTATAGAGCTCCATACCATTTCTCACACTTAAAATGAAAATAACAAACTTCAGATGGGGGCATTTTTATAGCAAAACAAGTCTTTCTTGTACTATGGGTATTGAAAACTCCTAATTACAGAACTGTTAGACAATGACAAATGCTTAGCCAATTCTGAGTACTCCCCAAGGTATCTCCAGGCAGTCAAAATGCTCTTTCTCAAGTCAAGGAATGTGAAAAAATAGGTGGTTTTCTGATTGCCCAGAGAATTGCTGAAAGATCAAAGCACCACCACCCACAGAGAGCAGCAGGTCAGCACATCCCTGCTCTCTCTTCACTGAGAGCTTCTCTCTCAGGGGAAGGTCCCCAGGGATGGCTGATTTTTTTTTTAAACCACTGAAGCAATCATGATGTGGGGAATCACTGCAGGTACCGCAGCAAAGTGTCATTTTGCAACAGCCAAAAAATCAGACAAAGTGAAGGAAAGCTGAGTTTTCATTCTGAAGGTGAAGCAAGGAGATTGGAGGGAAAGTGAAGACAAAATACTGCACTTGCTAACGAGCTCTCTTGCCTTGCGGGTGAACTTGTGCCAGACACAACTAAAGAAAATAACTATTTTAAACAGATTATAGCATGAAATTTATTTTCAGGATAGGGAAAATCCCTGTCATCTGTAAAAACACATATGGTAACTTTGAGGGGGTTTTGTTTTTTTTAATGTAAGGTGTGAATTTCCCTGTAAAACCACATATGCACTACAAGGATGGATTTACTGTCCCCTTCCTGCCTTTCAACAGTCCCTCCCTACGCAGAGCTTGTGAACATGCTGAGAGCACAGACTTTGCTGACAAGACATTAGTTTTCACAGGCCAATGATTTTTGTTTCACTGAAAACACATTTACCTGCCAAAGGCCAAGTTCTCAGTTGGCATAAATCAGCACAGCTCCTTCCCTCAGCCACCTAATTCCATTTGCAGGCTTTATTTAAGGTTCAAATGATGGCTCCACATATGCCTCTCCCTCTTTCCACATGAGCCTTGCTTAGGAGTTAAAGGAAACACTTACTTCTAGGAGCTCATCACCAATGTGCATCCTTCCATCTCGTCCCGCGGGCCCATCTGGATTGATCCCAACTACAAAGATGCTCATCCGGGACCGGTCCTTGTTGCCAGCGAGGCTGAGTCCCAGCCCATTTTTGTCTTTCTCAAGCTCAATAATGTGCAACTCTCCTGGGAGATCTGCATATCTTTGCCTGATCTTTTCTAGGAAGGTCAAACATAAAATGAGTTAGAACACAAAACGACTTGCACGCAGATGTTCAAGAACACATACAAATATGCTAGAAATTTATGGCTTCTCAGAAAATAGTGTTTTCAACAGAGGTCTTTCTAGCACAGACTCCAAAATACCATTTGCTGTGTCTGTATCACCCACACAGCAAAATGCAGCATCAGCTGCAAATATTATTCACATTAAACCCACACTATTTTAATTATTTGTACAACAGCCTGGTTCTAAACCAAAAATTTTCTGAAAGGAGCATAAACAAGGAAATTCCAGAGGCACCTTTACCTTACAAAAACTATCAAATTCAGGAAACTCTCGTAAAGTTCGAGCTGGTTAATTAACCACTGCGGGAAACTGAAGCACTTAATGGTTCCAACATTACTGCAGACTCACATCTCAAGGTAAAACCTTCTGCTTCTTTCTGGTGACTCAGGAATGTGCTCACCATGAGGTGCTGCTGGCAGCTGATTACGCAGAGCAGATGTCAGTGACAATGTCGAGGAGTGATTACGTTTTTAAATGCAGCCTCACCTGATATTAAGGTGGTTATTTGTCTTTCATCTACATTTCAGCCATCCCTGTGACAGAGCTCAATACATTCACAAAGTCATTTGAGCACACTGCGTGGCAGGGGATGCTGACAGTTTAATCTGAATGTCTTTTCACCAGCATCATTCACTGTTGCTGGTGAGGGTGATTTTTTTTTTCTGCTTGTTTTTCCTTTACAAGTTTTAAAGCCAGTTTGAAACTCCACCTGCACCCACTGCATCAGCTGGGCCACATATTTAAAAAAAGCAAGTCAAAAAGTGTATTGCTGTGGCTGGATGTCACCTTTAGTACAGAGCTCAAGGTGAAGGAAACTGCTGCATTATGCATTAAAAGGAGAAATAAGGGATATTCTGTGTTCAGTCATATCCCTGAGTCAGCAGCAGGAGCTAGATCAATATTAGCTACTACCATTCTCCTGGGAAAGCATATTTTAATAGCATGATTTAACTACTGTAGTGAATGTTCCCATGACAACAAGAAAGAGGAAAAAGAGCAGGGGAAGGTGAGAAGGAGGCAACTAAAAGAGAATAAAAACTGCTGAAAAGAAAGATGATGAAGTAGAGATGTTCCTTCCACATCCCCTGTGCTATCAGGGTGATTTAGCCAACTTGGGTCAGTCCCAGCAGCTCTTCTCTCCAAGGGTCCTTCCTGAGTAATTGTTCCAGCTGCAGCAACTCCTTGTGCCTTGGCAGAGACCATTGGGACAGAGAGCATCTCCCTCTCTGACCCCAGGTGCACCCAAGAGAATAACCTACACTCAAAGAACACAGACAAGAACCAGCTCTCCCATCACTGTATTTACAGGTTGCATTTTCCTGCCATGCTCTAAATTGCTGGGGTCTGAGCCTAAAATCCCAGGAGTGTATATTAAGGGGGAGATGCTATCCCTGCAAAGCTGTTAAAGCCCTACAGAGGTCTGCACAAAATCAGGACATCGTAAAAATATAAATAACTCATTATTTGCTATCAATTATACACCAAAAAAAATCATATAACTGCATTAAATGGTAATGTAGCTGCACAGTCCTTGAATACATTTCTTAACTAATGGGGTCAAAATGTAATTAGAGGTGTGATTTGCTACTTGAATTTAGAAAGTGATTTTTCTTCTCAGATGCAGGCTATCTCCTGAAAAAAAACCAGCAAGAGAGGAACGGTCTTGAAAATGGTGCTTTTGAAAGCCCAGAAGACACAAGCACGTGCAGCCACACGTGGTTTATTCCCACCACCAAGACTTAATGTTCTTTGCCCACGAAGCAAGTCCAGACCTGGAGAGCACTAAGACATTTGCTGCCCACCACAGTTATCCAAATAACTCATTACAGCACAGCATCTCCCAGAGCAGGTGATCAGCAGAAAAGGGTTTTCTCATTGATTGCATTTTTGTGGATAAAGCAAAGAACCAGCGCTGGAGGGATGCTGTTGGCTGATCATTGCTCTGCCACAATTCCTTCCATTGCTCGTTGAACACGGATAACACATCTCAGTTTCATTTGCCAGGAGCAAGGAACATGTCTAAAGCATGGTTTTAACAACTCACAGTCAGATGCACAGAAAAGAGCTGAAGGAGCAAGGAATACACAGCTCAAATGCAATACAGATGAAGCTGCACATCTTCAGAGACTGCTTTAAAACTCATTTCTTGCTTGTCAGTAAAACTGCTTGAAATTCCCCAGCAGGAGCAGCCCTGTGACACTGCAAACACACACTGCTCCAGCCTCCCTCTGCAGACAAAGCAACTCTGAGGCTGCCAGTAAGTCTGTAATTCCACAGTGTTTCCTCCCCAAAACGAGTCTTCTCACATGGGAAAAACGTTTGCAATTCAGAAGTACACACATATTCCTGTTCTGAGCTGAGCTGAAACTAAAAGTAAGTTTTAGTCCTCCAAAAATGAGTAGTTAGGGCAATTCCCTGGGATGAGACAGAGCCCCACTGAAGTTTCTGGTCTGCCTGTGTTGAGCCAGGACTGGAAACCTTGTGAGTTGATTCCCAGCTCAGCGTTCCAGCTGTGCCATAATCCTCCACTGTGGGAACAGAACTTCCAGTAAAGAAAAATTTAACTGGGCAAAAAACAGAGACCAATTCCAGGGGTCATCAAATTGCTTTTTTATGAAGAGGTTGGGTTGTTTTGGGGTTTTTAAGGGTCTCCCCTGCTGCATTGTTTGTTTAAAAGAAATCTTACACGGAAAGAAGCCTCTGTGTGGACTAAGCCCTTCACTTTAAATATCTGCATTCATTTCTGAAGCAATTATTTGATATGGCTGAGGTGACTAAGTGGTAAAATAGTGGGAGACCATGGAGGAACCCACAGTGATGCTCCATGCTGAGCACCATTTCCAGCCTGGCAGGAGGGCACTGCTATCAAGGAAGAAAAGACACACTTGTGTGGACATGCTCCTGCAAGTAGGGACAAGCAGACACACCCCTGCTTTTTAAATCAAGCCTCCCTCAGCACATGCCGCCTCCTCCCTGGCCGACAGAAGGTTCTGGCTCTTCCCAATCCCACCTCCTGCAATTAAACCCTGGGAAGGGCTGTCCTCGCCAGCCTCGCTCAGTAAATGATAACTCACCATTCCCAGAGGTGCTGCTTTACTCATCCAATCTGCATATAAATATCCTTTGGGCATCCAGCTGACTTCCTACAACATTGTCATGGTATTCTCAGTTTGCCTCTTAATAAGAATCTCATAAGATTATTTTAAACAAGTATTTACTGCTTAAACAAACGTGCATCTAAGGCATCTTCTTTTTAATGCCTTTTTCAGCTGGTTTTTCTCCCCTCCAGCTGGTATCACTTTTCAGTTCCCTGCCTAGCATTGGGGAGCCAGTTAGCATCTGCTTTTGCAAAGAATTCCATTATCTGCCTTCATTACCAGATACTTTACACAAGGCAATTGTAATTCTGTTGTTGCTGCATTACACATGGGACACGGGCGATTCTTGTTTGGCACTACTCAGAGTTGTTTCCACATTCGGTGACAATATGCCTATCACAACTTCTGCAAACATACCACCAAGGATATTTATCTGGCTAATATTGGATCCAGTTCCTTTAAAAAATATTACACGGCTGTAACGTGAACTAAAAGCACGAGTAAGTGCTTTAGTGATCACTCCTGCAATAATATTTCCCAGTTATATTAGCAGACAATTACATTTCAAAGAGAAACCCTGGAAATGGAAGACAACTGCTCTCAAACAATATACTATTATGCTGCTTCATATGTTTCCCTGCCTCAGCCACTATTCCTATTATATTAAACAGAGAGATAAAAGAAAGAAATGAGGACAATATGGTCAGGATATTGGAGTTTGCATGATCTAGTATTGCAACAAATACACAATTTATCTGCACAGCAAAACCAGACACCACTTCTCAGGAAGGCAAAAGGCTCTTTAAATTACAGAGAGGTATAAAGCCCTTGCAAGGGGCTCAGAAGCCTGTTTCCTAAACCTGCTGAAATCTCCAGTTAAATGAGCTGAAAAAGAAGAGGTGTTGCTTTGGAAAATGGTGTCTCTGTGTGATGCAAATGACAGTCCAGCTAGAAAGGTAAAAAGAGAATTGAAAAATCTCCGTATGACTCAGCTAGGTGATTTGGTTTAGTACCAAATGCTCAATATTAAAACTGTCAAGGCAAAATACAGAGAAAGAGAGGGGGGGGAAAAAAACCACAAAGAGAGACGCAGCTGATATTTGTACATAGAAGGTGATACTAAGGATTTTACATCCCTCTTGTGTCACCTCAGATAACTATTAGCAACATATGCTGGCTTTTGCAGACTTTACAATGATCTCATTTATCAGCCTGTGTTAATTTAATGTGTTTAGCTCCCATTTTTTATCACGTTGCACATAATCTGGTTACAGTCCTGGCCTTTTCTGAGATTTCCCTGCTCAGGCAGCAGTGCTGCAGCATCACAACCACTGTTCTTCACTTAGTAATGATAGGCATCAAAATGCAGGCAGCATCCACTATAGAGAGCCAACCTTGCATATCAAGCAACTAATTCCCTTCTTGATTTCACTATAAACATTAAAAAAAAATAATGTAGAAAGTCCCTTGAAAGCTAACCCTGGAGCTGTGAGGGCAGCACATCTAATTTACTGATTACAATTTACAAGAACCTAAATAAGCATATTGAAGGGACCATAATTGAACAAATGGGGTTTAGAATTCTCCCACTACTAATAATATAATAAGCTTATTGTTTTAATCTTCCCACTAGCCC
The DNA here is from genome assembly GCA_013399895.1 of Serilophus lunatus. Classification (NCBI taxonomy): domain Eukaryota; kingdom Metazoa; phylum Chordata; class Aves; order Passeriformes; family Eurylaimidae; genus Serilophus; species Serilophus lunatus. The sequence goes on along the minus strand of VXBA01001650.1, from coordinate 88,377 downwards.
TCTATTCAGCTCCAAGGAGGCAGACAGTTCTTCAAACCTTATCTCAAAAGCGATGCACTCGTTTTCATAAGCTGTAAACTGAAAAATAAGGAGAATTTCTGTAATGTCCTCTTAGAGTTCAATTAAATAATTCCAATCCTTCTCTCAGTGAAACACCATGCTGAGGAAAATAGAGCAGTTGTATTCAAAACTGGCAAATCTAAGTGGAAGAGCCAGAGATCGTGTTCTGACCAGGCCCCCTCCCTCAGGTGATGAGAGAGAGGAGAGGACAGAGTCTGTCACAGCTTTGTAAGTGCTGTTATCTCCAAACCTGGGGGCAGGAACCATCCCTGCAGTGGGATGGGGCAGCTCTGGGTTCCCCATCTGATCCAGAAACTCAGCATCCCCCACAATCTCCCTGTGACAGCCATACCATGCCCTTGGCAACACTTTGCTTCATGTACACCATTTGGGAGTCACTTACCAAAACTGAAGAGAAGATTTGCAGAGAAAAACAAACCCCAGCATTGCTACTATCCTTTGGCATACTTCAATTAATACTCTCATTTAAAATGGAGCTCCATGGCCCGTTCCTCCCAAAATACTGTCAGCCAAAATACTCTAATATTACTTTTAATACCATGAGGCAAGGAGCAGGTACCAGGTGCCACACAGCAAAGCCTTCTCTAAATGAACAAGTGTGGGCTTGCACAGCTCACACAACCTAAGTGAAAACTAAGCATGCATTAAACTCTCCTGAGACAATATTCTTACCCTAACTTGAAGACTCTTCCTTTTCTTCTTGTTTTGTGTGAAGGCTTTGGGCTATTATTTGGCATCTCTGAGTGTCCTCTCTTCTCACTGCTCCCTTCAGCTCTGGCTCCCCATTCCATTTTGCTCCTCTCATGCCATGCAAACACTTGCAGCAGCTTCTCAGCTCACACAAGAAAACTTTCCTTCTCCTCCAATGCTCTCCTTAAATCCCACTTGTCCCTCACATCACTTTCTACAGCGGAAGGTAAAAATTTCTGCTGGTGCTTGTTAACTAATCCAGGAAGAAGGGTATAATGAGAGTCTCCACAATCCACTTCAAGTGTCATTTCAGTTTGCTCCAGTGAGCAGGTGGCATTTTGAAACAGCTATCACTAATTATTTCTTCCTATAATCAAGGAACCATCACACACCCAAAGACAACAGCAGAGAGAAAAGTGGCTGAAAACCAAGGTAACTGCAGCCCATGGGAGCAGGGAGCATCTCCTATGCTTGCAGCATCTCACACCAATATTTTGAAAACAGAGTTCTTGCCAACCAGTTTTTTCCTTATTCAGGCCCAAAGCTCCATTCTAAAGCTGCAGTTTTATTACACAACATTTAAGTCCCCTGAGGAAGAGATATTCTATGTTTCTTTTTTAATTAGATGAAAAAGCCATGATGAGTCTATTTATACTGATGTTTATCCGAGATCTTTTAAAAGGAGATTTAGTGAAAGTGTGGCAAGTGGAGCATCCTGATTCTAATAATTGCTGATTATAAGGGAATCTGCTCTCCCCTCACACAATACTTCCCCTCATTTGCCTTTCAAATGATGCATTAACCCTCATGAAAGCACTTGGGTCTCCTCAGAAGTGACCTCCTCTGGGTGCTGTGATCTTGCAATCAGTCACTCAGTGGAGCTGAGCTCAGAGTGCCTCTGCTCCAGCTGATGATACCACAGTCTTACAGGCTTTGGAGGAAAGGAGTGGCAATTTGGTTATTTCCTCTAGGTAGTAGACACACTGCTGATGCATCAGACTGCCACTAGTTGATTAAATACAATCAAATAGGGACAAAGATATTTTTTCTTTTGATCAAATCCTCTCTGAGGATATGAATAAGTTATGCGTAAAAACATGTCACTACATGGTTATGCCTGGGCCCACAAAAGGCATTTTGAAGTAATTAAAACCTTAAAATGGGAGTAGGCTCAAAAGCTGCCACAAAGCCCATTTTTTAAGTGGAAAAAATCCCATACCTACTGTATGACATTGCAATATATTTTGTGGTACTATGCAGTTTAAGTTGTCTAAGGCCAACACACTGCATTGTCCAGAGCTTCCCAGCCTGTGTGGTGGCGATGGCACAGAGCAGCCCAGAGATAAGGCTCAGTGATCACAACTGCACCTCCCCAGAGAACAGTCATGCTCCTGCTCTGCTGAGGTTTGCCTAACACAGCTCTCCCAGAAGCCTGGATGTGTGAATAGCATAAGAACTTCAGGAAACACTGCTTTCCATTTGCAAAACCCATGGAAATTTCATTAATCATCTGGCACTGACGTGTCCATCAAGCATCAGGGACCTGTAAGGACACACACCACATCAGACTCTCAGATGCTGTGACAGATGACGTTTTAACGACCCCTTTTACAAGGCAATTTTGGAAAATAGCTCACAATTAGGATAGAAACTTATTTAGTAAGTTCCTCTTTCTGGTAGAACCATAGAATCACAAAATACCCATAGCTGGTAGGGACCCACAAGGACCCTCAAAGTCCAGCTCCTGGGAGGAGCAGGTTTTCTGGTTTGCTCCTGATCCCATTGCTCTGCTGGGATCTATGATCCATGCCCTGTGTTTGGATTTGAAAGCTGCTTGTTCATATGATGGAAGAACAAGAGTGCCTGGACTATTGGGAATACTAATCCATTCCTTTGCCACTTGGTCTCAACACAAACAAATGAGTATTGTGAACATTTAAATTCTTCCTCCCCTCACAGTAACACAGCATAACATGATCTGAAAGTGTTTCATCTTTAATGATGTTCCCACAAAGCGACTGGCACAGCCATTATCTTGGAATCTGTCTGCACAGAGTCTAATTAAAGAGAACTGTGTCAGACTATTGTCAGAAACTGAAGAGTTTGTTACCTAATGAAGACTTTTAGGGGCCCAGCGATAAAATAACTAAGAGGCAGCACAGACAACACCTCTCAGAAGTCAAGGGGATAAGATATTTCTTGCTTAGTGATTAATTAAATTCAATTAATTTAAGAATCTGCAATAAGAGCCTGAACCTTCTGCACTCATAGGGGGATTAGCGAAAAAGGGGAGACTTTTGGATTTAATAATGAAGACTTTCTGACCAGGAAACACAACCTGTATTGATGAGCCCAAAGACATACAGAAAATTCTTAATGGAAGGTCTCCAGGGGAATTGCCACCAGTTGGAGGAGTCATCTGGGACTGTAAAGCCCAGGAAAATGCCCATAGAGATGTGCTGGGGAATACAGTGCAAGTATTGATAGAGAGAAGCCTCATGGAAGATTGATCACGACCAGCTACTTCAGTTGTGATTTAGTTCACTGGTGATCTTAATGATAAATTTGAATCCTCTTTAGTATTTTTGGGTTTTAGTGATTTGGCTAAAGACTGATTATAACTAATTAGTTATATTAGTTATGACAAAAATATGTCTACCTGCAACAAAATATTGTATTTCCATTGCATGTTCCTTCTTTAGGCTGACTATGGGGATATAAGTACTATATATATATATTTATGGAAATATAAAATTTATGATGCATCTGCCACACGTTTGACATTGTGAACGACTTTCCTTCTATACTCCCCATAACAACATATACTGTTTGTATTTGGACAGAAATGAGAATGCAATTAAAATATAAGCAGCAGCTTTGAAATAAAAACAATGCATGCAAATACACCACCACCACCATCGAAATGTTTTCCTTTAAATCTGGAAAATTTAACAGAAGCATTGTTATTCTCAGGGTAGCTAATGGAGGTTCTGTCGTGATCAAACCCACTTTTAAAGGGTCTGATTTTCACTTTGTCAAGGGTTTCCTTTTGTCTGTCCCTGGGCCTTCACACACACCTCGTTAACGACGAACGCTGTGCAGTGACCTCAGAGGAGGTTCTGCCATCACACCATGGCCACAAACACTTCCACAATTTTCCAACTGACAACTCTCAACTTCACACTCTGAGTTTTTATTCACAGGCCAGCATAGAAAAATATCCTTTTTCAGCTCCTAACAAGTTGTTCAAGTTTGATAAGCTATTTTCATTCCCACTGAATGAGCTGGAGAGAGAATAGGGCTTTGTTTCAGGCTGCTCAGGAAAAAGTCAAAAGCTGGGTTTTTACTACGGTCGGTGGTGAGTCCGGATTTCTTTCAATCCTCTGGGTGCACACATACTTTAAATGAAAAAAACTACTCAGGAAAATTATGCTAATAGGTTAGAGTGTGCTCAGAACTTTATGTAGATTGCCTTTTAAAACTTACAATGCATGTTAAAAGCAGAAAATGTTTGATTTAAACGAACTGCAAATCCAATTTAAATTAAAAAGCAGCTTAATATTAAAATAGATGCATATCCAGCTTTTAGAGGACATAAGGTGGCAGTGAGTTCTCTAATAGAACAGACCTGTCCAGCCTCACAATGCTTTTGAATACTGTTTATCTCCTCATTTTTTATTAATTTAGGTAGCTATCAGTATTTTGGTAGGTTCATACCTAGTTTGTCTTCCATCAAACTGATTACAGCTTCTCAAACACTTACAAACTATCTGATGACTTTGGAATTTGGAGCTATCAAATTGTACTTGAGTCATCAGGCTTTGTTTGTTTAAGTATAAACCTGAGTTCCCTGATGTCATGGTTTGCCTTTGATTGCTGAGGTGTAATGAAAAATGAGAATGAAAAAGGCACTGCTGCAGATTCCTGTGCCTTAGGACAAAGCAAATGAACACATATAATTTCACCTTAGAGCCTCTTCTGTTAATAAAAATCCAATAACAATTTTTCTACCATATTTCCCCGTACCTTCAGCTGTGATGTGTACCTCCCATTTATGATGTATAAAGAGTTAATCATAGCATTAAATGAGGAACAGGCAGTATAGCCACCATGGGCAACTGTTGGCTACAACTCCAAGAGAGATCTACAACTAATAGGACAGAAACTGAATAAGGTTTCTGATACCTATCTTAGCTGTCCCATATTTAAGATAGGTAATCTCTGGTAAGATCAGCCCACAGGATCCCTTTCCCAAGCCAGACACCGAGCTGCAAGACTCGGCCAAGTGCAAGTGCTGGTGCACTGCTGCACTCCCACCTTTACCATGGCCCCACGTTCTGTGTTTTGGTTCTCATCACCCTGGTCCAGCTGGCAGAGAGGTGCAGAGCAGGGTTTGCAGCCCATGGCTGCTCATCACTCAGCCCAGACACTTCACCGCTGAGGTGGCACCTTGGCTCAGCCTGTGTCCCAAAGTGAAAACCTTTTCCAGCCTGATGGAGGAGAGGATCAAAGAAAGGGACCCACAGCCCAGCACACTAATTTTAAATCATGGTTTAGTCCATGAGAAGTGGAGCTCAAGGAGAACATCCTTCCTCCCTCCTCTGACCAAGACAATTCTAGTGCCAGATTCCTGCAGGTCACCAACACACCAGAAAACCATTCCTCCTCCAAAGTGAGGCTAATTTCAGCAGAACATTTGAGAGGAATACCTCTCAAGTAGCGAAACAACTAAAATACAAAACTCCAGGCTGAAAATGCACTGTTTGATTAATGCTGTTATTCCAAAAGAGAAGGGCAAACAAACAAAGAATTAACTCAAATGTCTCTTGTTAAAATGAGAAAGCAAGAGTTTTAGGAAGAATTTTAAATTGTCCTATGAATTGCTAATAAAAAGACAGATTTTTTTTTTCTAGCACAGAAAGTATCAGACAGTAACTCCTGCATTTACACAGCCAGCTGCCACGTTCCTTTTCCATCAGGTGAGGTGAGGGAATATGGACAGATAAATGGACAACAATTCCACCCTGCACAAAAATCCCTATTTTCTATCACTGTGAATTCATAAACCAGTTGCATTCTCTCCTTAAATAAGCCATACGTCTTATTTAATCAGCTGCCTTGAGAGTCTATTGAAGAAATTAATCAGGTTTATCCTGCACTTATGACATCATAACACTTGACAGATTTGATTAAATAAAACAAAATTTTGTATTAGAAGTCCTATTCTGATTAATTTTAATCTCCACAAAGGATAGAGCCTGGCAGACCTGTTTTCTATACAAAGGAAAATAAAAGTACCAGGGTCAGACACCTTTGCTTCGAAGAAGAGGTGCTAAGCAAGGCATTAATTTCTCTGCAGAAGAAAAATTACATCATAAACAGGTGAACAGAGCATTTGAACAGATTTTTTTTTGGAACCAAAATATGTTATTAGGCAACAAATAGCTTCTCTTTAATATATTTAATGAAATAAAGATATTAATGCATTAAGCTTTGGGCATTTTTTAAATTAACACAATTACAATCAGGAAATTGATGATGTATGTGAACAGAGAGTTGCAATATGCCAAGCACTCTCTCTTTTTCCTTCTGGCAAAAGAAATCCATCTCCAAGGATTTATCTAGGAGGAAGAGCTAAACGGATAAACTTCTTTATATTAAACAGACTCACTTTTTCCACTCTGACTGGAGGAGAAAATCACCTAAGAAATACTGAAAAAATAAAATCTTGAGGGAAGAATAAGAATAAGGTATGGTAATTTTTACTGTAATCCTTTGAGTTGATATTCAACTGATTTTTTTTTCTCTCTTGTGGAATTTAGCCTTCAAATGGGATGGTTCAGGTGCATCCATAACTTATTCTTCAGGAACAAACACTGCCTTTTGAGTAAGATGGAGCTCCATGGATCCTGTGTTTTGTTTTATTTTTAAATTTGCATGGCCATCTAACCTCTGGAAACTGTGGCATGGTGCTCCAGAAGGCTCAAGATGCTTTGTGTCTCTTACAACAGATGGTCAACCAAGACATCCAACAGATGGCAACCAACCAGAAGAGATGCCAGGTCTCCCCAACTCCCGTCCTGGGGTTATGCTCCAGTGTTTATTAATTATATTTTAATCTCAATATAACTAAGATTAATTCTAAGATGGTAAATAATTTTAATCTGTTTTTCTACAGGAATGAGGCATATGCTACCATTCCCTGAGAAATCCAAGCTCCTGCCCCCAGACCCTTGAATGTGCTGGCCAATTGGAAGCAAATCTGATGGTGGACCTGGGGTCTCAAAGGTACTATAAAAGGTTCATGAAAATAGGCAAGAGAGAAACCTGATAAATGCCCTGACTGGGGGAAAGGCTTCAGTGTGAGATCACACTTTATTAAAGCGTCAAAGAATTCACATGAGAGAAAGGCCCCAGAACCACTCCAGCCACAGGAAAAGCTTAAATCGGAGCTCACACCTTCCTCAACGCCCAAGCCAGGCGAGTGGGAGACACAAATCTGTAGGAATCCAGCTTCATTAGCTGCAGCACTCACAGAACTACTCGTTAAAATCTTCACAACTCTGCACTCAAACCCTGGCTGGAGGCACCCAACCGGTGCCTCTGTCCTCCTGCAAAACAGCTCCTCTGAGTCCAGAAATCAGCTGAAAAGGCAGAGCAGGAGTTCTGCCAACACACGGCTGTCAAGGGACGGGCAGGAGGGGCTGGAGCAGATGTACCAACTGGCTGCTATACATCCTCATCCAGGGATGCCGGAAGGGTTATCCTGTTGGATTGCTCCCATGCCAGGAGCCATCCACCAGCAGCTGCCACTGCTCACTCTGCCCTTCCAGGCTCTCTCCCTGACTCATGTCACTGTGCAAGTCCTGCCTGTTTACATCACCAGAATGCACCTCCTGCACACACAAAGGAAGGACCACATCGCTCTGTCCCTGAAAGGCTTCGCTGAACTCTGCATTCCTCACAAAATCCCTTTCCAGCCTTTCTTGGCCCTCGCTCATAAGCCACCCATGCTCATCCTTGCATACAGCTCTACTTACTCCCTCATCCATCACATCCCTGTCTCATCTCATTTTTCCCCCTTCCACTCTTCTTCCTGCCCTTCAGTGATACCTCACTACATACCACGCTGGCAAGATGGTCACTCAATGGCTTTCTGCCCTTGGAAAACAGTATTTACAGAATTACATCTCTTATACAAACAATATTTTAGAAATTACATCATCTATACTTCTAACAATTCAATCCTGACATGAACCCTTGCTGTAAAATTACAGCATTGTCTATTTAAATCTATTAATGGTGCACCATGAAGTGTTACTGTATTCATCCTTAAATAACCTGTCATAACCCTAGGAGAGTAACAGATTACAAAATGGAGGAAATTACAGCCAAACCTTATGGGTTTAGAAAAGATTTTTTTTGCCAAACAATTAAAAAAATAGTTTCTGGTTCAGAACACAGTTTGCATTAAAGCTTACAATCCAGTGCAGAAAAATGTCCAGACTTAGAGGTCCAAGTTGCAGGTGAGTCTGGCACAGGGAACTGGAGGGTCCAGTGCCAAGGGAATCTCATCCCCCCTCCTCCCATGGGCATTCAGCTGCTCTGCTGTGGCTGAGCAGCAACTGCACTGTGGATCAGTCACAGCTCTGCCAGACCAGTTTCAGGATCATTACACACTGTAGTAGTATAGGATGCACTTTGGTGTTGCTTTAAGACACAGCAAATGCTGTTCCTTGCTGTTTATTCCCAGAGCACCTGGAAGGATGGAAACTCAGTAGCACAATATCTTTAAAAACCATTTGGAAGGTGCAACCCTTCTCTGCTCTCACAAGCACATTAAGAGCCACAGCTGTACGTGCACACAAGCAAATGCCTTGTGCTTTCATACCCTCTGGCATTTCCATCCAAATTCCTCACAATTTAGGTATATGGTCCAACTCTTAAGCACATTACGAGTATGGGAACTTGTGCAAAATACGTCATGATATTCCCAGGACCACCACATCATGGAAATGATGACTTCCCAATCTGTAGAGATATAGCTGCACTTGGTTTTCAGTTATACAAAAATTCCTCTAAAACTATCCAAAGCATTGGGGGGGGAAAAAAACCCCAAACAAACAAAAAACCCTCTCCATATTAAAAGCATTTGGTACCTATAGAACAATCACAAAATGATATGTCAAAGTAAAGGTTTACCACTCCTGATTTCAGGTTATGTATGTAATTCATCTGTAGCTCTGTCACCTGGACAGGAATTCCCAAACTTAGCTCACTCAGCTGCTGGCTGCTGTTGGGATGGCAGTGGTTCCTGGCTCTGTGCTGGCCTGTCTGCACAAAAACACGAGGAAGAGTGGGGCCCTCCCTTGCACTTAAGCCTTGTCCTTCCCTCAGACCATGACTCCAAACAGTCCCCTCACCTGTCTTGTTCCCCTGCTATAACTCACAAACCCCACTGCTCCAATTTGTTGCCCTTCTCCCTTAACATTCCCAAAACACCCTCAGAGTATGATGCCAACGTCAGCTCAGCTCCAGGATCTTGAATGCCAGAATGGTTTGGATTGAACAGGACCTTAAAGCCCATCTCATTCCACCCCCTGCCATGGACAGGGACACCTCCCACTATCCCTGGTTGCTCCAAACCCCATCCAACCTGGCCTTGAACACTTTCAGGGATAAGGCAGCCACAACCTATCTGGGCAACCTCAGTATTGTAACATTGCCTCTAATAACCTTGTGGGGAAGCAGAGGCAGAGAAGCACAAACCACAATTTCCAAGCACTGATGAAGCAAACAGACATGCACATCATTACACTGATTGTAAAAGTCTCATTATTGCTTTTGGGGTAGCAGAAAGAGTCACCTGCCCTTTAGCCAGTTGTCACATTTCTACTAATTTCAGGATGGCAAAAGTATTTTGAATTTGCTGATAAAATAGAGATGTTCATCTGATGCAGAGAGCAGCTTTTTACACACACACATAGATAAATATGCATGTATGCATATATAGATTTCCTTCTTAATGTCATTAGCTTGCAAGTAGTTTTCAACACACATGGCCACTGCAAGGCATAAAGCACATTTTTACTAGTCTGTGACAGCGTACTAAAGGCAGCATCTACAGATAAATACTCTGAATTGCTCTTCAAATGCCACCTATCCTGATAAAGAGCAATTACACACCTGCTCAAATTGATGACTGGCCCCTAAGTGAATAAGGGAGAATCAAGTCTTAAGATGGAGCAGGCAAAAGATGACTTTAACTTTCTCAAACAGTTCAAAGAAGTGATTCTGGACAGCTGCCTCAATTGCTGCAATACTGTGGAAAACTAGGTAATATCTGTAAAGAATAAAATCATTGTCATTTAACATTTTTATACTTCCCTTCTGTTAGAGCCTTACTTCCACCTCATACTGAGAGCAGCTACTGCTTAAACCAGGCAGACCATTTTGGAGCAGAGCTATTATGCAAATAATCTGCTCTGTATGCTAACTAGAAGCAATGCTGTGCTAGTCTGGGCAAGACATGAGGCACTGTAGAGTTTTCTTTTTAAATTTTTTTCCTCTGTGCAATGGAGCAACATCATTTACGACGGTAATGACGAAAGATATCTTCCTATCTGAAAATCACATTATTAGTCAGGAATATAAACACAGAACCACCTTTTATGACCTAGTGTTTGCCTTTATTTATTTCAATATTTACATCCTTTTAATGTATTTTTAGTTGCAAGTCACTGCAGTGATATTAAGTGTACTTCAGTCAGAGCAATATAAAGATCTACTTGCATTATCCTCTCTTGGCAAGTTTGTACCTGTGTACACAGATTTATACCACAGACATTATCTTCTAGCTGTAAGTTACATGAAATTACTTATCTGTAACACCTGAGTAAGATCAAAGATCCCAAACAGCATCAGCCACCTGCACGGTGCCTCACAATAATAATATAATAATCTTATAACATCAAATCAGTGTATTTCATGCCAAGCATTTCTGTGCTATTCTCATGATACCTGGCTTGTGCTGGAAGAAAAGATAATACCTAAGAAGAAATGCAATCTCAGGCAATATTTAAAGATTAGATTATCCTTCATTGCAAATAGCTCATTTGTTTACTATCACATTGCTTTATTCTTGCTTTGCCTCCTTCTACCATGAAAATGCTGAATATTCAGTTTAGATTCCCAGCAGCTTTTTATTTTAGTCCAAAAACATTTACCTAACACATTCTTAACAAGCAAAGTGAAGAAAATTCAGCCATCTGTCTCTGCATTACAATAACAGTTATGGAAGAGTAGATTATTCTATAGAGCAAGAAATTTAATGCTGGGAATTCTTATACTTTAAGCACTGTGTGCTCATGTCAGTTTTGTATATAAGAATGTTGAGCACTAACATACACAGAAACAATAATTTATTAGCAAATGCAAGACAAAACATTTTAAAGATATTAAATGCATTCAATATTCCAATCATGCTATACGTCCACGCTTCAAACTGAGGGGGAAAAAAAATGATCTCTGCTATTATTTTCTTTCTCCAGCACTTCACTAGTTCTAAATTATCACTAAAAATACTTAAAAACGACTTGCTGGAAACAAACACAATATAGAGATAGATGTGAATCCTTACCTGGGAAACCCCCTTGTACCATTGCTGTACCAGCATGTGCTTCAGGATATCTGCATTCCTGACAAACATTCAATGCTGTAAGCAGCTCAAATCCTCATCACACACAGACTCAGGGCTTGTCTTTCTTCTGACGACCTTGGGCCTATTTTCCTGAGATTTTTCTCTCCTTAAGGGCAAACAGTCTGTCTGTTTCTATTATGAGATGCCATCAATTATATTAATTTCAGGCTGCCCACGAGCTCACAGTTACATCTGCCAGCGGATGGGAGCTGCCTATGGAAGTATGCAGGGAGCAGCAGATCCCTGGTTTCCCACATCTGACCCACGGATGCTCTCAGCTGCTGTTTGTGCTCTGGCTCACTCTGCCAGCATCCAAATGACATCTCCATCCCCAAACACGAGTCACCTCCAACGTGTGTTTATATCCCTGTGAGCTGCAGGTACCTTCCTGCTTAACGACCCACTGCATGGCAAAGGAGCAGTTAATGATGTTATTTATCTGAGCATCCTTTTCGTGCAAGCTGCAGGAGTTAAAAATTAATTTCTCTTAGTCAAATGGTTTCATTAAATCCGTTATTTCCCAGTGCTGCAACTCGTGCAGTTTCCCCACGCTGATGTGTGTTCATGGCATAGGGTTTGCTTGTTTTGTTTCTGTTTAATGACAGAAAACAAAACCAGTCTGTCATTATAAGCACAAAAAGGCTCAAACTTCATCATAACTTGTATTTTGTTGCAACACTAAACAAGTAATATTAGTTTCACTGCAATGAATGCTGAACTGAAACACTGAAAAGATTCAAAATCCTTCATTTAGTAATTAAAAAAAGCAAAGATGAAAATCTCTCTCTAAATTTATAAACATACTTAGTTATTTTGGGAAGTCCTTACTAATTCTCTCTTCCAAATGCTACATTTAAACCAACCCAAAATACTCAGTTATTTCGTTAATACCATTAATTTGTTCATTTTTAAAGTTCATTGTCCTTCCTTTAGAGTATGTCTCACAGCACACACACAGCCATCTGTTCAGTGCATTATGTCAAGCACACAGTAAAAACCACAAGAAGTCCCAGCTGCAATTTTACTATTACTTCATCAAAAATGTAATTTCCTCTCACAGTACTTCATCAGATGATAACTGTGCATGTGATTCACAAACAGAGTGAAGAAAGCAGCCCAATAACTAAACCCCAAACTAACCCACAGCCTCAAACTACAATGACACCAACTTCCTCACCCATCCTCATGTGGCACAACAGCTCGTGGGTCTGCCCAGCATGTTCTGGATCTGATTTTAGGGCTGGTTACAAAACCTACATATTTGAGCTAATTATGGGTCAGAGCAAGAATGGGAAAAGAAGATTAGCAGTAAAGAGTCACATTAAATAGAGATTAACACAGAGCTGAAAAATGAAAGTCTCTGCTCTAGTTGTCTAATCCTGGCTCTTGCATGATCTTCGGAAATCCACCGTATTAAATACACTCGTTACTATATTTAAGGAAATTAAATACTGCAATTACTAATTTTCCAATATTTTATTTTCATAAAGCTTGAAGCCTCTTTTGCAAGCTACATCTTCCTCTTTGAACATCATCTCTATTTGCTGTTGATTGCAGTGACATCTATTGGAGAGGCAGTGTTTGCTACACAAGCTGCCTCAACTAAAGATCAACAGTTTCTGGTGATCCCCCCTCAAAAAGGAAAGTAAAATTGAAGTTTCTTTTCCTCTGTTTTAGGACAGCTGTGCATAAACCAGACTCCAAACACTCACCCACATATTATGAGTGGGTTTGCTTTTATTTAGTCATTTGTTAATAATTTTGGTGTTTTCCCAAAGTGCCAGTGATGATGTTCCCATCCTCACTCAGAGCAGTACGTGGACACTTCCTGAGAGCCTATTTTTACACACCCCATGTACTTGACCACACCTTCCTCAAGGGACACCTTTCACTATTCCAGGTTGCTCCAAGCCTTGTCCAGTCTGGCCTTGGACACTTCCAGGGATGGAAAGTCCACAACCTCTCTGAACAACCTGTGCCAGGGCCTTACCACCCTCTGAGTAAAGACTGAAGAGCTGAAATACCACAGAAATTTTAAAATCTCTTGCTTTGGTAGAGAAACCACCGTTCCTCAAAAAGCATTTTAGGAGGATAAATCATTATGCTTCTTTACAGTTTCATTGATTTCTATATTATCTAGAGACAAAACAAAAGGAAAGGGGCATTATTATCCCCTTATTAGATACAGTTTAATATCCTTGCAGACAGGAAGTCTGAGCACAGCAGTAGCTTAGTCCATTACCTAACCACCTTCCACAAATTTTGTATTATTTTCTATTTTTATGATTTTTAACTTATTTGAAACCAACCAGATCAATCTCAGTCAACTAACTGAAAGAAAAATTAACTAAAAAATGTAACAACAACTTAAATTAAAGATTTCAATTTCTTTCAACACTGGTCTTTTAGTTTTCTTAGAATGCTTTTTAAGGCCTTTCCTATCTAATTTATGATTGCTGCAACTCAGTTACAAAAGTATATCTAAATTACACAGTTATGAATTCCCCAAGGAAAACCTCACGAAACATTCCATTACAAACTACTCTGCCCATCCATTTCCTCTGCTTCTTTTTACTACCAACCCCTCATTACAGCAATAAGCCACAACAGGGTGCACATTAGTCCATTAGCAGATTCTTAGTGCACACCTCCAGCCATCCCCCACTCCAGGAAAACACACCAATGCCTATTGATGCAGTTACAGCACAGCTGCTCTGAGTACAAATAGCTCCTTTGTATGTTCTGCCCTCCTTTTACTTGTTTTGATTAAAAAAAATATCCTGTTCAAAACCTGATGGTTTTAAGGTTTGGAAAGTCTAAAAACAATCTGTTTTGCCAAAATAACCTCTGCCATAGACAAGTGTGGGAAGGAAAAACTCCAAAACTATGTTGTAATTGTAATGTTTTCAGGTCTAGAAGATGAAAAATTTTGAAGGCTTCTTTTGCAGCAGGATGCACGGGCTGCAAGTTGTACAAAACAGCAAAGTCAAAAGAAAAAGAAAACAAACCCCATGTCACCCAGGGTTAGAGCTGGATACTGATAAGGATCTGACAGTATCATTAAAAGAAGAAATAAAAAAGAGGAAATAATATTTTCAACTCGCCTTCAAAGTCTAGGAACAACTATCTAAGAACTTAGGAAATAATATTAGAAGTACTAGTGGTATAAAACTGAAAAATAAAGGAGAAGCAGATCTGAAGCTTAAGGGTCTTGGAAGCAAGAAGTCACATTTGAAAAAACAAAAGAAAACAAAACAACGAGACATCTGGAACTTTAAACTTCTTAAACCACTGAAATATGGAGAACATGTCTAGAGTTTCTCTAGACCAAGAGCTATCTCACCTTTCTGTTCCCAACAAGGATTCAGTCTTTTTGGATCAATAACAACCCTTGAAAAGAAAAGGGAGAACTTGTACAAAAAATGGCTGTTCCAACAAGTCACCAATGAAAGCTACAGTTTCAGTAGTGGAAAAGTAGGAATAAAATGGAGCATTGCCAAAAGGCAAGTGGATTTAGATCCCACAGGGGAGATTAAATCAATATCAAAAGGTTTCTCAGCTACTTTAAGGGGAAAACTGTGAGGCAATATGGATGGGACAGAAAGGAAAGAAAATTTTTCTAAGCATGGCAGGAAGACTAACAATGCTCTGTTTTCATTTTCAGGCTGGGGAATGATGAAGGACATGGAGACAAAAGATGAGAGAAAGGGTTGAAAGAAGTGACAAATAAGGAGAAACAATGTCAAGCGGAGCAAGCAGAGTATTTCTGGAGTACGAAAGAAATTGATGAGCAGGTTCATGACACTCCAGCTGTATTAATAAGAATGCTAAAAAATAAAATAAAATCCATCAGGAGCACAAGCAGAGGACAGACTGAACAGCTGATCCACCTTGGAACAACCTCCAAGGCCTTCCATGCTATGACAGAGATTGAGAACTACAGGGAGCAAATGAAAGGAGAGGTTGTGATATGAATTCACCTGGGCTGACCCACATCTTCCTTTTAAGATATCTTCTAAGTAAGTAAGACAGTAAATCCATCTCACCTGTTCACTTATTATTAGTTAAGGTTACAAAACAGTAGAATTAGTAGAATAAGTGGGTAAGGAACAATCAATACAAACATGCAAATGGACAGTGTTGACAAGACAAGTAATGGCCTGGGTTGATATTCCTCAGAAAAGTGCCCAAGAATCAGGACAGAAGTTATGAACATCAAGCAGTTCAAAAAGACAATACTGTACTGGAATTCACAGAGAAAACTTTGCTTTTCGAGTGATCACAGAATGGGGACTCTGTAAAAGCCCATTCCACAGCTGCCAAGATGCTTAATGTCATTAAGTACAGTTGGATCATTTCTAACATGCTTTTTACTGCAAGGGCTGAGGCATAAACTTAGTTTAGGCTTTCTTAGCCTAGTTTTTTTTTTTTTTTATTTGAAAGAAATAGAATGAGGTGGGGAAGAATAAAATGGAAAATGCACATCTAGGTTTTCCAAGATTCATGGAAAAGGTGGCTACTGCAAACCACTCAACTTCAGTCAGTAAAAAGAGGAGAGAAAAGGAGATTCCTCTGAAAAGATCTCTGTGCTGCTGCCAAGTCTGGTAGGATTGATGAATTTAATATCAGAAGCAGCTTTACCTTGTGAGCTTTCAGACTCAGCCAGCAGAATCGTTAGGGATGGCAGAACAGCTAAAAAATGACCAAGCCCATGAATAAGAAATTATTTCTGAGCAAAGCCTTAACTTAGGTCTACCAAGCATTTGGATTGAGGCATATCCTAATTAGATAACTCAGGTGTCAGCCTACTTATCACAGATACCCTTTAACTGGGAATTATAACTTTAATAACAAGCTGAAATGAGTTTGGTACAACTGGGGGTTTACTGAGTCTGTTTGAAATCTCAAGATAAATTCAATCCAACATGTCCCAAACCTGCAGTCAAAATAATCCTCCCTCATCCCCACTCCCCACAAAAATACTGAAAAACCTTCCTGAGGCAACTATGTGGTATAGTTTGAACTGGTGAGATGACAAATTCAATAGGGGGGAATTCTGGAAGCATCTCAGTTCAAGAGCTCACAGCTTTCCCTCAAAGCAGCGGCAGAGCTGATCACCCTCCTCTACCCCTATTACTGTTTCCATGAGAACAACCTTCCAAAATCCTTCTTGCCTCCACCAAAGCAGTGACAAACCAACCAAACTCATTAATTATCTCAGTTTCAATGGCACACCATTGCCAAGGTAATCAGCAAGACCAGCTGGAAGAGCTTTCCCACCAGCAGGCCCCAATAGGAGCCATGGTACGTTCGAGGTCAAAAGCTTCAAAGGGATCTCTCTGCTTTGGCTGACCCATAACCAGGGCAAACAAAAACCTCTCCAAGACAAAAGATAATGAGAAAAATCACTGTAGCAAAAAATACAAACCTAACCCCAACAAAGGCCCACACAGAGTCACAGAATGTTATGGGGTTGGAAGGGACCTTAAGGATCATACAGTCTCAACCCTCCCCCCATGGGCAGGACAACTTCCATTAGATCAGGTTGCTCAAGGCTTTATCCCACCTGCATGTTCATTTGGTACAAAACAGCATAAAGACAAAAAAAATAAAAGGCAACTTATTTTAGCAAGTAATTTAGGACTCCTAATTGAAATTTTAGTATTCCTAAATATTTTATTGGAATATAAGCTATGGATAATAATATTCTGTTTATCTAAAGTTGTAATTAACCAAGGCTGTAATTCACAAAGCACTGTGCTGGAATATAAATCGTGCTGCCAGAAGCTCTTAAGTTGCACTGCATCCTACTCTTTAGGTTCCTACACTTTACACAGAGTGTGTGTTGTCATAATTCACCTCAAAACTCAGAATGAGACAATTGCAAACCATTCCCATAAAAGGTGCTACAAAAAAAAAAAAAGGGGGGGGGATCCTTTCTTTCAGTAAAGTATGAAACAATAAATCAGCAGATTTTTCTTTTTAAGGGACAACACCTTGTTTGAACAGCATTGCCTTGAATCAACTGCAGGTTTTCTGGACAAGGGTTATACACCAGTGGTTCTCAACCTGGAACTGCCCAACTACCACTGCAAATTACAGCAGTAAATAACACCTGCCTTTCACTCCCCAAGCAAGTCCTCTATATATGGCTTAGACATTTTTAGACTGAAAATAAACAGAGCCCTTCCTATAGCTCTTCAGAAGACTGAGCTATAGGAGCCTGGCTGGGAAAAGAAGATGATCTGAGCTACAAGTCAAGTTAAGGATTGGATGCCACAGCCATGCTGAGCACCACTGTCCATAACATAACAATAAATGGCAGATTAGCTTTATCACAATCTGATTGAGTTCTATAAATGTAATCTGATGTAATGATTGTGGCACTACTCACTCTCTGCACAAGCATCCTCATCCTCCTCTTCATCCACGACAGCTTCCTCTGCCTGCAGCCTTTCAAGTGCTCTGTATGGAGGTGGCAATTTCATGGGAGGTGGAGCCCCATATTTTCTCTAATGGATTCAAAGACAAACAGTTACATGTTTTGCAACCTCCCTGCACACGAAAAAGGATCCCATTGTCTATTGCACTGTATGTGCACAGACACAGCACTCAATTGCAATGCTAAATACCTGTGCAATAAAAGCTTTTTGTGCAAGAAAGCAGAATAAGAAGTGACACTAAACATGAAAAACAAAGAAAATACAGTCATGCACGCATATTTACATTTGTGTGTTGTCATAAACACAAGTGTGGACACTGATAATGGGTTAAAAAGAAACATTAAATTATACCCTGTGAGCTACAGACTCGGTAACAAAATTGTCTGGTGCTGATCAATGTCAAACTTTTAAATATAAAATAAGAACTCAAGCCTCTCAGTCCATACATGAATATTTAAACATCACAGTTTGTCTATATTTTGACTTAAATTTAATAAAGATTTTGAATTATATCTCCCAATAAAATTCTATTACCTCACATAAATACAGGCAGCTCCTATAATGATGCATATAGCGGCGCATGGCAGGAATACAGAGCAGGCTCTGCCTCCAATGAAGGCACTTCTCAGGCAGAGCAACTGGTTTTATAGCTCCCAGGAACTGGATCCTGCCTTAGTTTGCAATGTGATTTCAATAAATGACGTCCAACTCCATCCCCTGCAACCCCTCTAATAGCAGGATGCACTTTAGAAAGGGAACACCACGGACAAGATGCCATTAGAGCACCCAGAATGCCTGTAATTAATTTCTTCTACAGCTGGGAAATATGACACAACACACAAACATCAAACCCAGGATTTTTTTCACTGTGAACAATGAAAGCTGAACCTGTGTATGGATTTCTAAAAACTTGACCTTAAGTTTGTACAGAATAGTGTAACAAGGAAGCTGCAATGAAGGCCACATGGAAAATTCTGTGAGGTCAGACATTTATCATCTCGTCCATTTAAAAAATGTAACAGCAGAGTGCTACACTGAAGACTGAATAACAATAATAAATGAAATTAATTCAATTTGAGTGTATAGCAAGAGCACTTGCAAACACAACAGCTGTTTTCCAAGAATATGCAATACATGAAATGTATATCCCATTTTTTTCTTGAAGCCAACACAGGTAAAATGGCAAAATCCAAAAAATCCATGAAGTGTGAGAAGACTCAGGTTCTACTTTACCAAGCAGATAAAGATGGAAAATCTGCAGCCTCACTTTCAGCTGCCTATGACAAATGAGCCACTTTATTATCACTCTAATTTAGTAATAACTTCTAGTTTAAATGTTGACCCTTTGACTTTTTAAGACCTTAAGCATTTGTTGAAAAGTCTGTGTGAAATTACTGGAGACACCCAAGCTTATCCATGGTTTCTTTCTAAGGCTCAGAGGGACAAGTTTCTCTCATCCCTCCTGCCCTGCTGAAAAGCCAGATGAATAAATTGTACCCGACTACTCCATTGCACCACAATTTTGTATTAACAGAGAGGCAAAAGCACAGTTTACACAGCCAACCAGCAAAATAATGTGGATATCTGTTTATCCACAATTGGTTTAAGGGGCTTTAAATAAATTAAAATGCTCATTTTTAAACAAACACATCAACAGAAGAGGATAAACACTGACAAACCAGAGAAAACCTTCAGCATTGAAAAGGTAATTCATCGTACAGGAAAAGGCAGATCTTCCAGCAGGATGTGGCTGCTTTCAAATCAAACTCTTTTGTGACACTTTGAAGACTGGACTAGAAATATCAGATTCCCCATGGGGATGTGGACTAATAATCCACTAATAGCAACTCTTTCCAACTCCGAGACGGCCCCACGGAAGCACGGTACGACTGCTTTGTGAATCAGTGTTCAAAGCTAGAAAGGAGCTACATCTTTACGCACTGAAGCTCTTCTATATTCCACCCACCAGTTTACAGCACCAATAGATGAAAAAGGTTTGAAAAAGATGAGGCTCCCTCTTTAACCTCGGAACGCCGTAGAACGCGACACACCGGAGTGCTGGAGATTAAAGGCAGCACGTTGCAAGAGGATGAGAGCTTTTGAGATTAGAAATACAGATAAAAAAAAATCAAGGAAAAGGGATTGTAACTGCTTCATTGGAAGTATTATCCACTGGCATGAAAGCATGTCTTCAACACCTTTCTTGATTTTTTTGAATAACTGAGCCCTGTAACTTCTGTACCTGAAAGGAAATACTTTGGAGGCAAGAGGGTCTTCTCAGGTACCCAACAAACACCAGAGTACTGGGTAGGAGCAAAGGAGAAGTTCATCCCATTTGTAGTTGGCACATTAAACTGCACCAGGCAAAACTTAGTGTCTGCATTAATTCTGTCTCTGCTCCTTCAGTTCTGACACCCTCAAAGAACCTGACCTACCCTCCTCAGTCAGGGCATTTCCCACAGGAAAACACCAAGGCCATGAGAGTGACATGGCCGGGAATGAGAGATTAATTTTTTTCCCCTACTGCTTGCATTAAAACAAATTCTCTGTTTTACACCAAACAGACTTTTTCTGTTTTAAAACTGCTGTGAAGTTATCTGGAAGTCATTGTGCAGTAACTGCTTCACGATTAGCTGAGCAGCTACAGATCCCTTGGTCATTTCCTTGTTTTACACAGCTATGGGAAATACAGGAGACTTAGTGGACTTAATTATTCTATAACTTGATTGTACTGAATTTCAGCCAGCCTCACATTAAGGACATCATTTGTGTACTTGTTACTATTTCTCTTTTTTTGCTGAACAAAGGGAATCAATTTTCCACCACATGGAGCAAAACAGGTACTTGAGAGAGATGACAGTGAGGAGCTGTGCTAAGTACAGGGTTTCAGCACCCAGCAGACACCCACAGAACATTTGTCAGAAACCTGCCTTGTATTTGGCAGAAATTTGGCAAAAATTCATAAATCAAAGCTATTTCAACAAAACACTTCAAAATTAATTTCAGACTTCAGAGGAAGCTTATCATAGAGTTAGAATACATGCTATTATACCATTTGATTTAGTAGAAGTTGGGTATGGCATTGAATGGAATAAATACCTTATCACTCCTGTTTTCTTTGTCTGCATCCTGATCTCTGCTGACTTTGATTCCCTTCGGATGGGTGGGAGAAACCACCTAAAAACCAATGTATATTAGACGTTAAAAACAATATTATAGCTGCAAAATAAACATCCCAAATCAGCTCATGACAATGACAAAGCTACCAAGTGCACTCTTCATTTTGCCCCATACAGAAGTGCAGTGCAGTATTTAAATTACATCCTTTTACTGAATTTACCAAATTGCATTCTTTTCTTCAATTAACAAACATTCTCTACTTTTTCTACTGCCCATTGACTGATATCTAGCCCCAAAATCATTTAAATTCCCAACTAACTTCTCAGATTATATCAAAATTACATTAAAAACTGGGGTTTCTATGTGTACTTTAGGCAGGCAGAATTGCACGACTGCTCTAAGATTTTTAAGAGTTTCTTGCCTTGACCTCAGAAATGAGGAAATGTCTAAAATCTCTTGGAAATTAACTTGTTCCCAAATAACTACTTCAGGTCCCTTTGGTGACACATTTTACAAGGAGCTGCTGGTGTGAATCTGCCTCATTTTAATTACACCTTTGTTCCTCTGGATAAGAGAGTATATTTTTAGATTAGGAGATGTGCACATATTAAAATACACAGGGCCAGACACTTATTACACAGGTGGGAGAGATGAATTAACATGCAGTCAATGGATACATCTACTCCATGTAAATCAGAGAAATAAGGTTTCAAATCATGCCTGAGAAGAAATCAATCAATCATTTGGTCTACAACTGACTGAAAGGCTCCATTCTTGGACACAGAATTTGATGGAACTTGCTGAAAGGAGTTGAGCCAAGTTTAAAATTAGATGTGTACTACACATTTATTAAGCTTTGGAATAAAAATAGAAATAAACTTACTTTTGGCAGGTTAGCCAGACCCTGAACTACAAACACGACAGGATTTCCCGCGTTCTTGATTGCTTCTACTGCTTCCTCATGGGTGGCATTTTGGAGGTCTACCCCAGAAACCTAACAAACAATGTGTATTTTTGTTAGGTACAGAGTCATTACAAGAGCTCACACACACTTGCAGATCAGTGCATCTGAGGAAGGTATGAAAACCAGTCAAGAAAAATTGTTTGCAAAGTATGTTTCCACGATGGTTTAATGAAAAGTGTATTACTTAGTATTCACCATTAAAAGATGGCCAGATGTTTCCCAAAACACTTCTAGATGAAAACATAAGGAATAAGATTGTCAGAGAGTGCTACCTAATTCTAGGTGTCTTATAACTCTTTCAGTTTTTATCTGTAAACTAAACCTGGACAGCACTATCAGCTTGGGAATCCAGATTCAGAAGTATTAATTTGGAGAAAAATGAGTACAAAATCAACACAGAGCCACAGGTGAGAGACAGGAATGACATTTTACCTTCCAGCATCTGCCAGAATCAGGGACTTACCCCAAATAATGGTTAATCAGTAAACTACTCTAAATCCACACACACAAAATAACAGCCCTCATTTCACCATGAAGAGTATGTGTTCTTCTATATATTAAGCTTATGCTTATAACTTATTACTCATTTATATGGGAAGAGGGCACTCCCATTTTTAACATTTCCCTCTCAGACATCAAGACACATCTTTTCTTAAATATAGAGGAGAATGTTAAAAGAGCTCCACAGTCAAACTTTGAAATATAAAGACACCACCAGAGGTTTCTTTCAGTTTTCAAAACACAGTGTTGTCAATACTTCACGAAGTGGTGGCAGTATTTTGTCCCTCAATCCTCCCAAAGCTGTTTGAGTCAATCTTTATTTCTTGGACTAAAAAAGGTAGGTTTATCTCCATTTACCTCAAGTATTTTATCTCCAGTTTTTAAAGCCCTTGTTCTTCCTGCTGGGCTGTCTTCCAAAACTTGTTTGATAAAGATCCCTTTAAGTTCTTCTCCATTCTTCAGGCGCTTTATGACAGTTTGTCCACCAACAATACTGATTCCAAGAGACACATGAGGGTCTCTGAAGATCTCAACACTGAAAAAACACATGTGGTAGTTTAACAGCTTCAAACAGTTTATTTAAACTACAAATGCAAAGCTTTAAATAAATGTAAGCTCTTGGTCTTTCAAGAAGATTTAACAGAGAAAAGAGATAAATTCAGAAGCCTAAGAATGCTCTCAACAGAGTTGAGTTTTTACCCTGAGCAGATTTCACCCCACAAAAAGAACAAAATTCTGCTGCCATCCAGGTCCACTGGGCAGAGGCTTTTATTTCAGAGGAAGTCAGATCTTCAAGTAAACATTCATCCTCTTTCAGCCTGGAAATGGGAAGCCCTGCAAGTGGCACACTATTCAAATAATAAAGAAATACACCTTTCTGAACACTGAATTTATTAATCACCTTAAGCAGCAACTTTCTGATTGTATTTTACTTAGGACCATAAGAACAATTCACCTAAAAATGTTAAAAATACAACAAGGATGTGGCTGAAAGTTGGCCTGGCAATTTGGAATTGTGCCATGAAGTTTAGCAGGGAACCCATGGAAAGGGAGACAGCAGCACTATGTGCATTGTTCACACCTAATAGTTATTAAATGAGCAAGAACTTGTAGGTCATCCACAACGTAAACCAGCCAAGCTTTCCCAAGTCAGCTGTATAAATAGAAGGCAGAATTCTGTTGAACATCTGTTAAAAATTCTCTGTATCTAGGAAAAGCCCAAAGTACACAAGTACCCTAAAGTTACTGGCAGAGGAGGGGATGAAAAAAACACTGAAAACTAATCGGGCTCACAAAAAAAAAAAAGACATGAGGTAGGTAAATGGAAAGGAATAATGTAATTATATGAACATACGTCCGTGGTGGTCCCCAGTGGCTGAAGTTTGGGGTTTCTTCTCCTTCTCCTTCTTCTCTCTCGGGTAATTCACTAATTTGGGGCAGAGGGAGAGGAGGAATAAAAAATAAAAGAGGCATCACCCATGCCAGGTCCCAATTCCTTACATAGTTTGTATCTGGCAGCAAGACAGCAACACCTTTTCACACTGTTCAGTTTAAACCAAATGTACAGAATCAACAGACTAGACAGGAATTTTTGTATTTAGGTTTAAATCCACTTCAGGAATGCTCCAGAAATAAACATGATGGGCAGACCAAATTTATAAGCTGCTCTGTGATATACAAATCTGCACTGCATTTACTCATTTGAAACGACTATTTAAGCAATTAACATTTACTTTCTGATAAATATGCTGTGATGCTTAAAGAGGGATATAAACATGCCAAAACCAGCCTAGCTGACCAGAAAGCAGATCATGATGCAACTGGGAGAAGAGATCCTGTGTGTTCCATTAAAACCTACAGAATAATCCCCTCTCACCTCACTGTTGAGCTGCTTTCCCTCTGAGGGGAGATTACAAATGAATTAGGGAAGTAGTGAGGATTGGAATCAAGAGGCTCCAAAAGCTCCACTACTCACTCACCCGAGACTGGTAGGAAAAGACTGGAACACTTGATAGATATGGGAAATACCTACAACCAAAGCCAGCTCAAGGGTTCTCAGCACCACTGGCAAGACTAAAGTTTCCTGCAGAGGCATGAGAGCCATGGCTGAGCTGCTCTTTCCAAAAGGAAGGATAAAGGAAAAAGAAAGTCAAGAGGACAGAGCTATGATAAGGAGCTAAGGGGAGACCCATCCTGCTGTAAAGGCTACATCCCTCTTCTCCAGGACATATCCATACTCCTCTCACTGTGGAGTAAGTGAAGGAGGTGGCAGAGACATTCACACCTTTCTGTCCCAGTAGTCAAGGGAGGAAATATGGGAAGTTTCAAGGTTTTAAGGTGACCTCAGTTCCTTGGGAAAATGTGACAGAACTGGCCACCTATGTGTATCTTGGTCACCTAAGTAAATCAGGAAGACAATTACGATCATTAACTGAAAGTCTTTCGGAACCTGAAGTACTTCTCCATACCTGCAAGATGCTGTTCTAGCCTGAGCTAAGGTGGTCACTCTGACAGATTCCAGGTTCTTGGAGAAAACATCATTCTCTTTTTTTAGCTCTTCCTTTTCAATAGCTTCCAAATCCACAGCAAGCCCAGGTCCTTTAGAGTCCATCTGAAGCTTTGTCCCTGAAGAAGAAAAGGTGTAGATATGCAATTCTGCTTCTTCCATCTCTGCATCTACCAGTCATCACCCTTGGAAATAATTTCCTTAGCTCATCAGCTTCCAAATGTGTTCAAGGCCAGGCTGGACATAGCTTGAAGCAACCTGGTCAAGTGGAAGGTGTCCCTACCCATGGCAGGGCGTGGAATGAGTTGACCTTTAAGGTCTCTCCCAACCCAAACTGGTCTGGGATTCTGTGATTCTGTGAAATGTGGATGTTGGGTGATGGTCAAGAGGCTTTGGGATACAGAACATTTATTTATGAAGGAAATGTAAACCATACCAAACAACTTTTGCAGCAGCTTGCTTCTGATCACAGCACAGATTAAAAAAAACAAGATATGGGGTAATCATCTACTACAGAGTTCATCTGCAAATTTTGGGTTGCACTACAGTCACCTCAGCAGTCTGTCACTTTATTTCTTTATTTTTTAAGTGCAAAAATCTATGAAGTTAGCAATCAAAACTGACTGACACAAATTCCTGACAGAGGACAGTGCTGACAGTGCTATTTTCCTTATGCACAGAGTTCTGCTGGGGACTTGAGTTACATAGAATAAAGTGATTTCCACAGGCAGGACAAAGCTGCAGCCAATTTCAGTATCACCTGTGACAGCTATGGGTAAAGATCATGGAATAATGCACTTGGAGTCTGGACCTTGAAGATCATCTGGTTCCAGCCCCTTGCCCTGGGCAGGGACACCTCCCACTATCCCAAGTTGCTCCAACCTGGCCTTGGACACTTCCAGGGATGGGGCAGCCACAGCTTCTCAGGGCAACCTGTGCCAGGGCCTCTGATTAAAGAATTTCTTCCTAATTTCTAACCTAAACTTGCCCAGATTTAGAGGAGGAAGCATAAACCTGAAACCTATTTAGAGCCAGACTGCCCTGAGCCTGCAAAAGTCTTCATTTGAATATTTTATAATTTCAAAGGATTTGTGTTTTGGTGCAAAATTTCAATGTGTAAGTATGAAATTATAAGATAAAAGAAAAAACTTGTTACGAACCTAAATCCATCTCTGCTTTTGCTTCTAACTGGGTAGTTTCAGTATCAAATATGTCTTTTTGGTAGTCACTGTGAGCTGTGGTTCCAGAAAAGAGTGACCTTATGGTAGCATTTTCTTCACACTTCACAGAGGAGAAAAGAAGTAATTAAAAGTTAGAATGCAATGGTATTAACTTACACAGAGGTATTTGACAGGAACATTAATTTTTACAGCAAACATACACATTTTCTCAGCTACATCCGTATTTATTTAGGTAACTATGAAATGCTAACTGCTCATTGAAATGCTAACTGCTCATTTATGCACTGTATCAAGAAGAGGCATGAAAAATGGTATGTGCAATTGCAATATAAAGAACTGTATCTTCTTACTTACCTGTAATTCAGACAAAAAGTTCTTTAATCTTCCTCATTTGTTGTTTTTAAGTAACAAAACATAAAAATTTAATATTGTGCACTCTGGTATAAAACTAGCAGTAGAAGCTGCATTTTAGTCTGTTTATGTACATAGTACATAAGGGGACATTCCACAATGTACCTGAAGCTCTGTCTCCTACTCCTTTATCCACCAGTATCCTTGTTACAATTGCTTCCACCATCCCATGTTTTGCTCAACTGCACTATCATCTGGCTGAAGGAACTGATTTGGATTAAAAATAATGAGGAAAAGAGGGAGAGCTCCTTTCACTGAAGCCCCTGGACTACTGAAACCATGAAGTGACATTCTCCTGTTACTGACATGCACCATTATTAGCACAGTCACCAAAAAAAAGAGCCCACAACAGACACGGGAAAGAAGACACACATTCAGGACGCCTGAAAATACACCACCCACGTACTTCATTCCAGCAGTTAAATATACAGACAATAAGCAACCAAAAGAACCTTCCAAAATGTACAAAAGAGGTATCCAAGTAGTTAAATTAAACAGAGTTTAGGTCTGGGTCCTGTAGTCAAGGTACAGCACGGAGATCAGCCCAGCACTCCTTACCATTTGATCTTCACTGAATGGGTATTCCAGGGATTGGTTTGGACTTAGGTTAACACTGGATCTTAAGTCTTGTGTTTCAGGAGTCTCAAGCTGCTTTACCCATCGTTCTGTATCGAGGTCCCTGTCTGAAGCTGCCTTCTGTCCACATGATGCTTCATATTTCAGGAATTTTGCATCTTCTTCATACTCATCATCCACCAGCATTTCCCGTTCTCCATCCAAGTCTTCTGTCCTGGATTTCAGAAATTCACACATCTCCCAGGACTCCTTCTCATACTCATTATCATTTTGAGAAAGCTGAAATGACCTTCCCAAGTCCATATGTGGTTCATCAACAAGTTCTTCTTTAAAAGGTGTTTCATCTCTGAAACCCTGCAGAGAGCATTAAAGGAATATAGATAGATTTTACAGTATGTTTCCTCCTAACTCTTTGAAAACTGTATTTTATGTTTTGCCCATATTAAAAGTACATCCCAATTTTTAAAGTGAAAAGCTTGTACCTTCTGCATTTTCTAAAAGAAAAGAGACTCTCTGACTTATGCTTTTAACACCAAAAGTGGGCAGTGCAATGAATTTTTTTTTAATATAGAGAAATTTAAGTTGCACAGCTTAGATATTGGTGCAGCCATTTAAAAAAAACTAATATGGATTGAGGTTAGGGAAAGAAAATTACTAATTAAAACCTAAAGCATGTATATATCCAGTTGAAGTATCTCCATGCTTCAGACTTATCTGCTGTTGTTTTATGAATGCACAAACATTTCTTACAGTACATCAGCTAATTGAAAAACAGCCTAAGAATTTGCTTATGCAACAGTATCAGCAATTTAAGACTCCACAAAATAACCCCAAACAAAAGCCATACTCCTTTATCCTTACTTTGGCTATTTCATACAATATTTAACCTGGGGCGGAGGGGAAATGGATGATCCAGATACTAAAACAAAAAGGATATAAAAGGGTCATGATCTAATACCCTTCCTGTTTTAAGGAGAATAGTGCTCACCTTTCTACTGAATTTAATCCACAGAAAAACAGATCAAAACACAAACAACAAAATCAAGAGAAAAAGTATCAAGACTCCCTCTGAATGATATTGTTCAACAGTTCTTTTTCTGGGATTTGTCATGTGCCCTCCCTACTTCCAGTGTTCCCTGTTTCTCCCAAATGGAATAGGGAGTTATTCATTGGCTCACAGAGTGTCTGCACAGGCATTTGAGATTTTATGCCTTCCCCTGGCACCACAAGTTTGCAACATGCAAAAAGCTGTTCCCCACAGACATGGTGGCCTAAAGAACCCCCAAACCCAGCTGGAAGGTACTGAACCTGCAAACTCTGAAAAAAATCTACAGATTCAGGGCTCCTCACTCAAAATGTTTTTCTTTCTGCTTCCTGCCCCTTGGCAGACTCCCCAAGGGTGCTGCACCATTTCTGACCTTCAGTGTCAGAATCCTGTGTTGTTACATTTGTACAAAAACCAGCAGAAAAACCCCGAGACACTGCCAAAATGTTTGTATAGTTCAAGCGAGAGGCAGGAGAGAAAACAAGAGAGAGGCAAGAGCACAAGGAAACAATGCAGTCAATACTAGCTGGCATGAAAGCAGAACATCAGCAATCTAGAAATTAGCACATTTTTCATAAGCATTAAACCTTCCTTTAATCCATTTGACCTGTGTACCTCGATCTCATAAAACACCCAGTCTGAAGAGATTCTAATTCTCTCCATCTTTACTTCGTTTCACTTCGCTCCTGCAGCATCATCCTCCCAACACTTCCACCAACTCCATCGTTACATAAAACAGTTGCCTGAGCTCAGAACCACACACAATTTGTGCTACTGATCCAGCAGTTTGCTCTGTGTCGTCCCCCACTGCTGCACTGCAGCAGCAGACGCTACCAATGGCTCAGGGAATGCTGCAAACATGACATAAAGTCTACTGTGGTAGCAAATAAAATCTCTAAGTTCCTTTATTTTTTTCTGGTTGAAATTCAGCTTTGTCAGCACATCAGAGTGGGAGCCATCACGACACACCACTCTTGGCTCTTATGTGAGCAGCTAAGATAATAAATGGATGGAAATTTTAGCTACTACCAACACTGCTGTACATGAGGTAAAGCAAAACGCGAGCAAACATCTCTGCAGGTATTTCTGCAAAAATCGATCACTCTGGTCTCTATATGCAGTAGGATTTTAGATAAAATACTTCCTTTAAAAATAGTTAATAACAATAATATTATTTAGGTAGCAGAGAAACAATCTGAGCTGGCAGAGGACTAATTCTCTGCCAGGAACCCTTCCTATTCACCCAGAATGCAACAAACTCCATTTTACATCATGAAAATCAGTAAATAACATTTATCATTAGCCAGGCTAATTTTGTCATAGTGTTCCTACACCTGCACCATAATACTGCTCTTTTTGGTGGTTCTAATTTGCCATTTCAGCATTATGGATAGGTTTGCATCCAGAGACAGGTAAATATGCTTAGCTACAGGAAAATCTAGAATTTATTTTTTCTTCCTGTGTTGTGGTTCTGGATGATCCTTTATGCATTGTCTTTTCTGGTCTAAAAAGAATGCATTTACCACTGTGAGGTTTGCAAAGCCCTTGAGAAGAGATGAAAATTAAAAGATATCCACATCTCTCTAACTCTGCACTGGTGAATATTGCAATATTATTGCCTATTACCCCAGGATCTGAATTTCTCACTATCTTTAGTGCCACATCCTCCCACGATAAACAGAATTACTTCTCAGAGAATAAGAAAAGAGAATTGAGGAAGAGAGTAAAGAAATCACCCCAGAGAACATCAGAAGGCTATAAAGAAGAACATATTTCAAGCGTGACTTACACACTAAACTACTTTTTTGTTTTGCTTCACGATAATTAAAAGCATTCTGCTTCCATACCTTACTTTCTTCTCAAAGCTGAGCCCACTACTTAGGAGTAATAATAACACAACATTCCTATTTCATATCCAAGGTAACCCAAGGTATTTTAATGACATAATAAATTTGATAAGGCAGTCTGGGAACTGCATTGGTAAGTGCTCCCTGCTCACAACACACTTTGCACACAGTTTGCTGTTAGAGGCTTTTTCAGAGGGAATCCAGCCTGAACTCCATCCAATACTTCACTCTTATCTCAAAAAAATACTATTTTTTAACTTTAAAATATCATTTCATGTTTGTATAAACTTAAGTTGAACAAAAAAAAGTAATCAAATACCTGTGGTGCTTCAAGTATTATTGAGAAATTAGTGTTATCTATTGGTTCTGGAGACTCAGGGCTGGTTTTAATGCTGCTGGTATCCACACTGTGCATGTTCCCCTCCTCTTTGCTTTCTCCCTAAGGAAGGCAATCCAAATGTTGAGTCAGGAAAACAACAAAAAAACCCCCTAGATTTTTCAATAAATTAAAAGGGAGAGGGAGAACAAACCACTAGAAAAGAGATGGGAAAAGTTACAGAATTATAAAAATGGAAAGTCATAAATGGAGAAGACAGAGACAACAGCTTTTATTCTTTGAATATACTGGCTCAGATACACTAAAAATAATTCAGATACACTAAAGAATAGAGATGTTTTGGGAAGAAAGACAAACAGAAGGATATGAACAATGAAATAGCACATTTTAGAAAAGGAAAGAATATATTTAACAGCCTTCCTACATTCCCATTTCACCACTCCTCTACCACTTTGAATTACAAGCACTTTCTATTAGCTGAGGCTTTAATTAATTTTGCCTGGGTGCCCTTGATGAACAATAGTGCAGCGTTCTCCAGTAAACTACTGTCTGTTCCAAAGCCCTGACTCCAGAAAAAGGAAATTCTGCTTGAATTTACAGACTTGACTTCAAACAGATTAAGTTTCTTTGATGTCAGTTGAGCTCCAGCAAGCACTTAGCAGTGTCTCAGAGCGAAATGGACTTCAGCACATATTTAACTGATTTCTGAATTGCCTGAACCACGTTACACCTATGCACAGTTCACATGGGTTTGCCCAGACACGTCTCCTGATTCCACATGGAAGTCCTTTAAGGACAAACTGGAGGATGCTGGTTTTCCAGTTAGACTTTCTGGACACTGAGCCGCCCATTTGCCAGAATTTCTGGATATGTCAAGGTGCACGCACAGCAACTTTAGTTGCTCAGCCCAAATGCACACCTACTACTACTCTGAATTCTCCCCACAAATACAACCCAGTCTACACAAGTCATAGGATCAAATAGGAAAAAAAAAAGGTTAAAATCAGTCCTTACCACCAAAGGCTTGCAGATTCCCAGAGAAACTGTACCTGGGGGCACAGATTTCAACACTTCCACTGCCTCTGCCAAAGTGGCACTGTCCAAATACTTCTCATTTACAAAGACCAAGCGGTCACCGGGTAACAGCTCCCCACCACGCTCAGCCACTCCACCTGCCACCAAGGAGCTGATCACAATGGCTGTTCTTGCTGGATCCAAGGGATCCTGGGGGAAAAAAAAAAAATCAAAAAAAACCCAAGTGAAAGCCTTGAAAGATGATATTTATTTGGAGTATGTAAAGAGCACTGAAGCACGTTCATCATTAATGCTACAGAAATGAAGCCTGCTGAGACATTCATAAAGAACTGCCTGTTAATACTGCTCACAGTTCACAAAAAGAAAGATATCCCATCACTTGCCTAATCCATTAGGAAATTTTAAGGTCTGAAAGGTGACCGATACCCTGCCTGCTCTCTTACACACACAGGCATGGCCAGGCCAACCTGCAAATACAACAACAACACTGGCACCCTTCCACCAGCCTCCATCCAGCCTGGGACGAGCTAATGTCACAGAAAATAATCATTCTGCACGTCACCCGAGAGCTCCAGAGCAGCAAAACTCACGTTAAAAGAAGACACTGCAAGATTAGGGATGTAATTAAAAATATTAAGGTAAAATCAAATCCCCAAACACTCAAGAATTAGCAGTTTATATTTGCTGTGTTACTGCAGTGTTTCTGCTTTGTCAACTCCACATGACAACTTATAAAAGACACTTTCTCCACCCATGAAGCTTCCTTAACAGGGAACAGGAGACAGCAACAGAAGATTATTGCTGAAGACAAGGAACACTGTAGTGGTGGATACGGAGAACACGAAGCAGAAAGTATTATACACATTGAAGAAGCTGAAAACTGATACAAAGACATCGATTTTGTCTCATTTTTTCCCAGAATTAGCTTTTGCTTTGCCTTGTACCATTTCTATCATGCATTTAACCACTAAAAAATAACCCTCGATGCAATGAAATTATTATACATTATTATATAGTGGCAGAAAGATACACAAAGCAATTTTATGGGTTTTTTAAAATTTTTTTTCCTCATTCATTTTTTTTAAGATTACAATTCGCCTTTCTCCCCCTTGCTAAGGGCTCATAAAGTTCAGAAATGCTCTTTGCATGCACCAGGTCTCCAAATGCATAATCATGGACTATTTTTCCCTCAGGACTTGCATCTTATTCAGGGCATGGGAGGGATAAAAAAAGGGCAAAATTCAAATCACAAAGACCACCACGAATTCAGCACCTCAGTGCTAATTTGAAAACAGGAATGCTTTTTAAAGTCTTTTATTTTTATATGACTGTACACTGCTTTCCAAGGGCACATGTTTTTAAGGTATGTGCAAACATATGAGGCAATGACTGTAATATCTGTAAAAGGCTGAAATTAGAGACCTGAAATTAGAGCTCAGTAAGAAAAGGCACGCTGAAGCTGGATTCAAGTAAATACATATCAACAATAATTCTCTCCTGTTCTACTGCTTAATCCTGCTATTTTATAATCTATCCAAACCCTGGGTATCCACACATAAAGAAGAGGCTTCTTTATGAGAATCATGTCTTGATAATCAAGCCCAGCAGCCTCCCTGTGTTCTGCATCCTGAACCTGTGCCAAGGAGCTCCGTTTGTCTGACTGTCTGTGCCCAAACCTGCCACACACAGTGCCCAAGGGAAGGAATCCATGTGTTTCCAACAGCAAGAGAGCCACGCTCTGCATCCAGTTGGGAAATCTTTAGAAGCAAAACAAAATGCAGGAAGTTCAGAAGAAGACAAAGGGATTCCAAAATTTTTAAAAAAAGTGGTTTTGCTTTAAGTGTTGAATTTTGAAAATTAAAGTTACTGCTGCCTCTTGCTCAGAGTCAGCTTTGCCCATGTGCCCAACCAGCCCAACAACCATGGGACAAACACAGACTTTTGAGGTGTTTTTACCTTGGGAGTTTGCTCCAAAGCACATTAAAAAGAACCTTTTGGACATCTTTGCAGAATCAGGATCATGTCAACACAGCCATTTTCCAGCAAGCAAGGCACTGCTCACACGGGGAAGGCTTTGCTGTAGAACCAAACCAGCAAGTTTTCCTATCACGGGCTCATCTTGCCGTGGCAGGAAAGGTTTATGCTGGCTCCCTAAATGGGTGAACGCTCTCTCAGCAAAACTACACCTTTGCTGACACAACAGCTTTTATAATGTGACTTTTGCTGGCTTAGCTATATTGATAAAAAATGAACAAAACAAACCCAGCACTCACCCCTACCCATGTAGATAAACTGACAAAAATTCTGTGAGTGAATGACTGGCCCAGTAATTATGGTGCTGGCTGAGGATGAGGGAGAACCAGGTTCAAGTGCCTGCTCTGTCTGATCCAAAGCTGCTCTTTTTAGGTTCCGAATCCAAACTGCTTAATTAGGACATGGGAATCTCATCATTAGTTTTTTCAAGGTCAGTGGCCTAACTACATTTCTGATAATAAACAGTCCTGTTTCGAGTTATCACTGAAATAAAAACACTTTTGGCTCAGTAAATCACCATGTTTTGGTAAGAGATAATTTAGTTGAAAAAAGTATTCCAACTAGCTTTAATTCTCATGCTAGAAATGAAGACAACTCCTATGCAGTGAAGTTTTGAGGATGATGTGGTTACTTCTGCTGCTTCACAACATGCCCTGGAATTGTTTCATGAAGAGCAGGAGCAGAAATCTTGTTAAAAAAGGGGCCCATATTAAAAGCTGTTGTCCAGACAAATGGAAAACAAGGGTTACAATTCCACTGCTGATTTCAAGCAGAGGGAGCTATTGCATAGGGAGAGAACAGTGGGATGAACTGCATAGTGAGAGAGAGCTAAGGCAGCAACACCAGCAGTGCTGTAAAAACCTGAGTTTGTTCCCAGTGACTGAATCACGATGTGATTGCCACGAGGAATGCAACAAAAGCTGCACAAGACACAGACCTACCAAATTTTGATCATGTACACATATTCTCCGTAGTTTAATATTCTATTACAACTGTAGATTGCACTGTGCTTCTGTTATCAAAACCAAAGGAGCACTGTTATTTTTTGAAAACTTGCCTTGTGATTTATACTCAATCCCAAATGCACAGTAAAGAACACCACCTGCTAAAACAAGACAGCAAACATCAAATTCATATCCACATTTTCTAAATGAGGAGTGCAACTGGACCGTGTGGGTTGTTGTCTTGTCTTTGAAAGAAAGCAGTGCTAGCAGCAGGATGAAAAACAGATCCTTTCCTTCTGCACTAACTGCAAAAGGTATAGTTTGTATATAGTTAGTCTAGTTAAAAGGCAAGTTCACTCCCACATTGGGATTTGGGGCTGTCTCCATGTTAACAGATCAGCTAGAGACATTCCAAGTTACTAAACAGCACTAGCTGTGACTGCACACCCACCCCGAGGCTCCACATTCATTTTACTTGGCTCACATTAAGCCAGATAATAAGTGATTTTTTAGTCACTAGCAGTCAGGACCAGATTTCAGTCTCTGCTTTAAAGTGAAAGGCTCATTGACTTGGATGGGAGCTTACAGGCTGAGGAGAAACTCTCTCCCCAGACCCAGAGCAGAGATGTTGCTGTAATGGTACTCAGGACACAGAAGGGACTCAACTTCAGTAATTCAAGAAATTATTACATGACTTTGCATCAGAGCAGGAAGGTGCACTGGACAGTCCCATGCAACTTGGTAATCCTACCATTCTGTGGCATGAACCACAGAATCAGTAAGAGTGGAAGAGACCTCCAAGATCATCATGAACTGGGCTTGGTACATTTAAAGAGGTCCTTTTACCTTTACTGCAAGATTCCTTTACAAAAACGGATCGTTTACGAACCAAGAGGAAAGGAATCAGACTGCAAAGTAAGGCTATGAGGAGATAACCCCCCTTAGCTACAAGCACTGACACTAACTCTCGTTTTAAAAAAAGAATTACATGTAAAAAAGTTTGCCACTTGTACAAATGCTGGAAGTTGCCCTCTGCCATGCAGCAGCAGCAGCCCAGGACAGTGGCCTCCAGGTAACCCTTTGAAGAACTTGTATTTTGTAGCTCATGTCTTTCTCTTTGTGCCAGAGCCAGCCATGGAGTATATGAACTTGTTTAAAATAGTCACAATTTATTCATACTTAGCACACCATATATTTAACTAGGTTGAACCGTAGGTTTTCCCTTCCCCCGCCACCGCTCCTCATCAAAATCCACAAACGTTTCCTGCAGTCCAGGTGTCAAATTTTTCTTCTTATTTTGAGAGCCCCATTTGTTCTGGATTCATTTAGCAGCAGAGAGTCAAGCAGGGGCCACTGCAGTTGCTGCCTCTGGGATCCCTGGATTTGGAGTAGTATGAAGTCTCTTAAAAACCTGAGCTTTGCTAAAATGTTAGGAGTCCCAGGAGCAGCAAGTTAAGAGAGTCCTACATGCAATGCTGGAGCTGTAACATTGCTGTGGCTTCAAGTGATGTGATTGCCATGGGCACCAGGCTCAGCTATTGGAGGGCCTTAGGAAGCAAATCTGGAGATAGAACCAACGCAGCTTACCTCTGTCCACCACACTGGAAAATTGAAATGATAAACCAGGCTGACTCCTTCCTTGTCCTTTCCAAAATGTGAGGTGTGCAGCAGCCAAGAGAGGGCACTCCAGGCCAGCCCAGCTCCCACCACCTCAGGCTTTCCATGCTCCAAGTCCATCCCCATCTGTCCAGCCTCCAGTCCCAGCAGACTCCCCCTGGGCTGAGGATGAGGAGCAGCCCGGCCCAGGCAACAACTCCATTGGATGGGAGCAGCTACCACGTTTTCTGGGGTTTTGTTTGTGTTTTCCTTTTTGAAAGGCTCATATGAAAATGTAAGACAAAGCTGCGGGTGACTGACATTCCCTGTGCAAAGTCACTCTCACTTAGTTACAGGCTATATTAGTTTTGGCATTGCTTAAGATCTAAATCCAGCTAGCCTGACTTCCTAGAATATTTCAGCTTTCTTCAAGCAACAAACTGCCTGCTGCCACAAAAACACACTTCCAAAATAGCATGGCGAAGGATCCCAAAAGAAACAGTTTGAAACTTTTTTTTTCCTGCACCATTTTTGATTTATCTGAACATTTTTACAAGTGCCAATTTGTATACTGCAGGTTTTTGTGAGAGAGCCAAAACAAGCGCGTTTGAGCTCAGAGGTCAGAGCAGCCCAGCTTCATTACATTTTGCATGGGACCACTTCCAGGTCTAACATGCATATCCATATTTAAAACTCTTCAGTGCATAAGATACCAGACTGGAGGACTCTTAGAAACAACACTGTTGATGCTGTACATGGAAAATTCACTTGTCAACAACAAAAAGAACCAAAAGTGTTTTATGTTTGTCTTAGTATTATGTAGAACAAAGGTAGAACTGCACATGAGTAATGTACTCATGTGCTCAGTGTTGTGAAATTACTCAAAATACTCATCCCTGCTTCCATTTTGTGAAGTGCCAGTTGTTCCCTTTGCAGAGCCACCCTCCACAGCAACACCAACAATACCAATGGAATGCAAGAATCGAGACTGATAAGCACCCTGCAGCCCCTTCAAAGGACTAAGTACCTCCCAACAGACAGGGAAGAGAGGGAGAGCCAGCTGTGAGTGAGGTCTGACTCCCTCCTTAAGGTGGCCTCAATTTAGAATTGAGAATCAAGGTCCAAATCTTCTGTTCACTCACTCCAGCATGTTTACAGGAGTTGGCTGTAGGAATTGCCAAAGGTACTCTGAAGCCTGGAAAAACATCCCTGAGAAAGTACTCAACTAGTTTTTGGGTTTTTCACTGCAGAGTGAAATTCGAAGCATTTCAGACCCGTTTCTGCCTCTTCCACTCGTTTTAGATTGCAGTCAGCAGAATTACTTAGGAAAAAGATTACACAACACACAGCCTCTGGCTGCACCAAGGAAATAAACTACAGGCTGATGTGCTGAAGCAACACAAACTTAACTCCAGAGTGGTATTCAAGGAGGAACGCTGAACTTTGCTGTGATGTAAGGCAAAGCACTGGAAATAAAACATAACTATTTATTGATCTGCAGTGAGGGAATAAAGCGACGAATTTCAGAAGCTCTAGCATGCAGCCAGCATTAATCAAAACTTGTGTTGTGGGAAATGTCAGCAAAGAAACAGGAATTCACAGGGAAAGAAAAAAAAAACAACCCAGAAACAAAACACACATGAGCCCCACCCAAAGGAGGAGAGAGAACAGCAAAATAAGAGGAGGAGGTGGCACAATGGGTTTCTCACAACAGGCTTTCATCATCTGGGATCTGAAATCATATCAGCCTTCTCCAGCAAGAAGGAACACGGTGGCCAGCGATGACTCAAACCCGCGTGGGTCTGGCAGAGCTGGGAATCACAGCTCGGTCCCTGCTCTCCCCCTGCAGAACAGGGACCTGCAGCACAGCTGGGACCAAAGAGCCCCCAGGGAATGATCAAAAGGAAAAGATCTTACACACTGTGGTATTCTCAAACAAAAAGATCAAAGACAAGCACTGACTATGGGAGTTCTTAAAAGTGTCACTGTGGAGTGGACTCAGGTGTGTGTCGCTACCTTTTAATTTATCAAACTTCTCCATCATTATCCACCTTTTATATTTGCTCTCCACAGAGCTAAAGTCACAGGGATTACATTCATTAGACTCTCCTAATATCTTAGACTTTCAGACTTTCCAGACCCAGAAAAAACACACTGAGTGCTGACTACAGGGAAAAGCCACAGAGATAAGAAAAAAACCCCTGAACTCATAAGGAAGTGGAGGAAAGTCACTGTGTGATGAGATAAAGTAGGGATAGAGATGTGTGGGAATGAAGAAAAAAACACCAACAAGCCAAGGGAAAAAGTGTAAACGGTATCACCTACCCAGCCTGCACTCAGTGGGTCCTAACACAGGGTGTGGTTTTGATCAGCTTTCATATTCAAAGAATTCCTGAACTAAAATCCAGCAAGGGAACCATGAGTGAGATGTGTTGCCCTCGACACTGTGAACAGCCTGTGGAAGCACAGGACGTGTTTTCACACAAACCAAGTCTCTCCTCTGTGTGGAGAGCTTGCTTCACAAACAGCAAACACATGAATTATGGAAGAATTGCTAGAGAAAAAGCTGTAAAAGAGAAGTGGGGACACAGGACAGGTTGTTTTTTTGCAACAAGATCTGCAAACAGTGACTTGGCTCAAAGAATCATAGAACAATTTGGGTTGGAAGGGACCTTTAAGCTCATCTCATTCCACATCCCTGCCAGAGGCAGACCACCATCCACTAAACCAGGCTGCTTAGAGCTCCATCCACCCTGGCCTTGAACAGTTCCAGGGATGGGGAGCAGCACGGGCAGTGAAGAAGATAGAAGGATAGGCAAAAAGGTTGCAGAGAACTTTGAGGCTACTGTGAGATAGTGAGAACAGACAGAAAAACTCCAAGTATAACAGAACCACTTGGATCTGGGGAGCAGCACCCTCCAGAAGGGTGAGGTATTAAGAAAACAGAATACCTCATAGCTTCCACTAGATTTCAGGATACTTCCTGCTGATCAATCAGCACCAACATATATCTCAAATCTCATCGGTTCTGAACAGATTTGGAACTGTCTGGGATGAGCTTTTACACACCCATCACTCTATTGTCTCCACATGCCCACTGACAGACCTTAGTACAGCTAAGCTTAGCCTAGCACAGCTTCCTCTAGTATCCTCTACATTACCTTACCCTTGCTGAGACTTACCAAGTAGTTCACAGGAAATCTAGCTACAGTTTTGTCCCTTTAAATTCTCGCCTGCTCTCACAGGCAGGAGACAGCTGTGGAATAATAATTAATTTCTTTGGTTTGGGGTTTTTTGTTTTTATTAAAAGCTATTCTTTCGAGCAGGAAATTAAAAAGAACAACCAGATCGGAGAATTTGGGGGAATACAGAAAACATTTCTAAAGGTTAATAATAATAATACTGCTCAGCATTTATTTCAAGGGTATGTGACAAAGCAAAGAAAAACAGATGTTCTCAGTAATGCTCCAGTTTCTCTGCAAACTCAGGTACTGTCCAGAGCACTGACTGCTGCAGCTCACAAAGGACAGGAAGGATGCTCCTACAATTTGCTCCACAAGAGCAAAGAAAGGATAAGGAGAATCTGTTCACTGGATGTGGGGGAGAAACACAGTGACATGGGATGAGGAAAACCCCAAGGTACTTAATAACTTTAATGACTTTTGCCTCAGGCTTTAATAGTTAGATCAGTTATTCTCCAGATACCCAGTTCCCTGAGCTGGAAAACAGGGATGGGGAGCAGCATGAAGTTCCCATAATCCAAGGGGAAATGGTCAGCAATTACCCCTCAGATATACATGAGTCTCTGGGGCTGGATGGGATCCAACCAGGGGTACCGTGGGATCCAGTGGAACAGCTCACTGAGCCACAATTTCCACCATTTATTAGCCTGGCTAAATGAGGAGACCCCAGCTGACTGGAAGCTGGAAAATGTGACACCCCTCTACAAAAAGCTGGAAGGAGGATCCAGGGAACTACAGGCTCATCAGCCTGACCTTGGTGCCAGGAAGGTCATGGAGCAGGTCACCCTGGGTGCCATCCCACAACAGGAACAGAGCAACCTGGGGACCAGGTTCAGCCAGCCTGGGTTTGTGAAAGGTAGGTCCTGCTTGACCAACTTTATATTTATTAGTATTGTTATTATATTTTACTTTATTGAACTATTAAACTGTTCTTATCCATAACCATAAGTTATCCCAACCAAAACCAGGTCAGAACAAGATAAAGGGACATAACAAAAAGAAAGAAAGGAATAAAACTTAAGAAAAACAAGTGATGTATAATCCAATTTCTCATCTCCCTCTGGCTGATGCTTAGCCAGTCCTTGA
This sequence comes from Serilophus lunatus, assembly GCA_013399895.1. Taxonomy (NCBI): domain Eukaryota; kingdom Metazoa; phylum Chordata; class Aves; order Passeriformes; family Eurylaimidae; genus Serilophus; species Serilophus lunatus. The sequence goes on along the minus strand of VXBA01001650.1, from coordinate 48,039 downwards.
GCAGCAACTTGCCCCTCCTGACCAACTCTCACAATTTATACATTGAGCATGACATTCCATGGTGTGGAATATCCCTTTGGTTAGTTCAGATCAACTGTTCTGGCTTCTGTGCACCTCTTCACTGGCAGAGCATGGGAAAACTGAGAAGTCCTTGACTTAGTGTAATCTCTACTTAGCAACAACTAAAACATCACTGTGTTATCAACATTATTCTCATGCTGAATCCAGAACACAGCACTACACTAGCTACTAGGAAGAAAATTAACCCTATCCCAGCCAAAATCAGGACACCTGCTTAGTGGATGAGGGAAAGCCTGTGAGTGTTGTCTACTTAGACTTAACTAAAGCCTTTGACACTATTTCTCACAGCATTTTCCTGGAGAAACTGGCTGTGCACAGCTTGGATGACCAGGAAGGCAAATGACACCCTGGTTTATGTCAGCAAGTGTGGAAGCAGGGCCAGGACAGTGACTGTTCCCTGAGCTGGGGTCAGTTTTGGGCCCCCCACAAGGAGGACATGGAGGGGCTGGAGCATGTCAGAGAAGGGAATGGAGCTGGGGAAGGAGCTGGAGCAGCTGAGGGAGCTGGGTGGGCTCAGCCTGGAGAAAAGGAGGCTTGGGGGTACCTTCCCCTGACAGGAAGGGGAAGCCAGGTGGGGGTCAGGCTTTTGCTCTCAGGGAACAAGGGACAGGACAAAAGGAAACGGCCCCAAGTTGCACCAGGGGAGGTTTAGGTTGGACACGAGGAAAATTTTTTTCATGTAAAGGGCTGTCCAGTTCCAGCACAGGCTGTCCAGTGCAGTGGTTGAGTCCTCATCCCTGGAGGAATTTAAAAGCCATGTGGATGTGGCACAAAAAGCCAAAGGGGGGACACGGGTTAGTGGTGGCCTTGGCAGTGCTGGGGGAATGTTTGGACTCGATGGCCTTAGAGGGCTTTTCCAACCCAAATGATTCTAAGAGATTCCTTCCTAACTTCTCAGAGTCAGACTGATGACCCCCAGAAGCCCAGTCCCAGGGAATACCCAAGCCCTAAGGCAATTTCCTGCCTCCATGCTCTCCAGCTCCTCTGTACCTCACTGAGCTATCCCCATGTATCTGTCTGTATCTCACATCAGAGATACAGAGTCTCTTTGATTTCTTATTAAAGTTTCCTCCAGTCTCCCAATGCATTGGTACTGCTGCACTGAGGTTTTGGAAACCACAAATCATGAACACCCTAGAAACTCTACCAGGAATGTGCTCAACTGCATTCACTGGCTCTTCAGTCCTGAAAAGTAGTATTTAAGCTGAACTCCAAGAGAATTTTTCAAAAAGCTACATTGAATTCAATTCATGACACACTATTAAGAATTATTTTACACATGAAGCAGCTTAATATGATTTAAAGGATGTAGAACTTTCCCATAGGGGGAGAGAAGCAAATCCTCCGTGAGATGAGTACCAACACAGTTGGTACTGAGGCTTACAGAACTTTGATGTTAATGAATGTGGATGGGTTGTAGAGATGGGAGAAAAGCTGCCTTTATCAGTTTTCCCAGTACCAAGCTGATAGCCATTGTAAAACTGCTTTTTAATACAGCTGTGCAGCTTTTGCCAGTAAGCCACAGGTTTCCATCACATGATCAGGTGAAAATGTGCTTAACAAAGATGTGAATATGCTTCTTTGTTCATAACAAACTTATCACAAGACAGACAAAACTCAAATTATCACAAGAGGGCAAATGTTTAGCCAGCAACATGTCAAAGCATTCCAGCCTGCATCTCACTGCTCAACAGACCAAGAAAGAAAAAAAAATATAATATAATCTGGTTGAATACCACCTTCTACAAATAAGAAGCCAGTTTGCTTTTTTTGTAACTCTACATCTGGAGCCTGTTTGTTTGGGGCATAAAGAAAAGAGGGAAGATATTTGGAGACACTTAAATTGCTTCACTTCCTGCAGTGAATGACTATGCAGTGATTTTGTTAGAAAAGAGAAAACAATTGTTTCCCATGCTCCCCAGGAGAAGGACAAAACATAACCTGCTGAATGTGCAGCAAAAAAGATTTTGGTTCAACAGTAAGAAAAAACTGCTACTGATAATAAAGTGAGGCCCAGGAATAAGGCAGCTGTGGGGTTCCTATTGCTAGACTACAGTAAAACCCCTGGAGCACTGACCCAGGCAGACCAAGGCGAGCACACTTCATGCTGCTCTAGGTCTGGGTAATGTGAAACTCATGGAGTGCTGAAATGCCCTGACCACTTGGAACAGGTGAGTCCAGGAGCTCCTACAGCCCAACAGGTCTACAGGGCACCTGTACTGTGCAAAAGCAACCAGGCACTGGGGACTTACCTTTCAAACCCAGACAGTAAGAAACAGCATTTCACAGGCGTTTTAAGAGCTGTGTAAAATGTCAAACCTCCCTTTCCAACCCTCACCCTCTCCAGTTTCACGCACTCTAAAACAGCTGCTTTAAAAAGACTCCAACTTCAAAGCACAGTAAATTAAGCTTCACATAAAGTCCATTCAGCTTTCTGTTTAATTTGATAAAAGCTCATCTGACCATTCAAGCTACCTTCTGGTCAATACTGCCTCAAGAAATCTGCAATTCAGCTACCTGTGGTTTTTCCAATATTCCCGTAAAACATTACTGACAGAATCTGTTGGCCTGCAATGTGTGTTCTTTGGTAAACCCTGTCTCAGGGCTCAAAATACCTTCTATACCACTGTGATCTCTTCTTTTTCTCTAGAAGTCTTCATCTGGTGTGATTTCTCCTCTTCCCTCTTGCTCTAATGCCCCGGGATCACCATTACATTTAGACAGCATTTCTCTTCTATTTTAACCTGATGACTTATCTTTTAATTTCTTTCTAAGAAAAAGGAATTGGTCTCAGTAACAACAGCTTAGCTCTTGACTTGCTGGCTAGGAGGCTGGATTGTGCTTGGAGCAATCTGGTCTAATGGAAGGCATCCCTGTCCATGGCGGGGGAGTTGCAACAAGATGATCTTTGAGGTCCCCTCTAACCCAAACCATTGTGGGATTCCATGATTAATTCCAGGCTAGACAAAGCTACTGATGAGCCGGAAACTTTCAGGTCTACTGACAAAGAACAATAAATACACTGACCACAGCTCCTTGCATCCCAGATGATCCCAAAGCACTCCTGGGTCCATCATTCACCATCCCAACTTGCCACTAACTGTGCCAGCAACACTACATAAAAGTTAGTTAAGAGGTGAAAGGGAGAACAACGTCTCCAAGTGAAATTACAAGGAAATTAAGGGAGGTAGAACATATTACTTCATGGAGAAGTTGGCCAGAAGACTGAACAGCACACCTTTTTCATGGCCAAAAGCCCTCTGCAGGCTTCTCATCTAAGCATCATCAAGAAAAAGCGATGCCTGGCCTAAGAGCTTTGACAAGATCCCAACACAGTGATGACAATAGAAAACTACACAGATTTCACTTAAAGACTTCTTCAGTGTTTATCAGTTAAATAAGCCACCACACTGGAAGAAAAAAAACAACATCCAGTGAAACTCATCATTTCAAGACTACACAGGATCAGCCTCCCCATCTATCTCCTCTCTTACCAAGTATTGACCCTGTTGCCAGCAGAGCTGTTTTCAAATTAGAACATTCTAATGGGGAAAAAGGTGGGATTTTTCTATAGTGATCACAAGAAGATGAAGAATATCCTACATAAATACACTTCTAATATAGCAAAGGGGATAACTACTGTATTTCTCTAATGGTACCTCAAAGCTTTGGGATCATGTGCACAAATCTTATTAAAAAAAAAGGTGCTCTGTTTTAAGCCTTTAAATCCCTGAAGAGAGACAAAAGAAAACACAGGGCAAAGTAAAAATACTATTGATTATGCATAATTGGTATAATTAATTTGTAATTAGTTCATTAAAATATATAGGCATTGGAATTATGCTTGTACATTTCTGGGAATATCCTGCAACTCACTTGGGATATGCTTACCATTTATTTGACAGATGAAACATTATTAGAAAGACAGCCCATTAAAAATTAATATGCCAGGGTAATAATTTTCTCAATCTCAGCATTCAGTTTTCTATGCACTCAGATTCCTGTTCTACCTCACAAAGAGTTTTTATTAATTCTGTTTTCCAGAGCATGACTTGGGAAGCACAGCATTTAGGACAACTGAGGCACAACATCCTTTATGCTGAGCATGCAGCCAGTGTTAAGAAACAAAATGACAAACACCATACATTATATACCATAAAAGTGTTCAGCACCACATCTAATTCTATAATCAGAATTGAGATGGAAAGGGAAAAAGCCTTGTGCTTCAAAACAAGTACCAAACATGATTGGAAAGCAGTAGGAAGAAACTTCCAGAGGACTGGAAGCAGCCTGTTCTCTAATTGCTGCAGTGGCATTTCAAAAGGGGGCAATAATAGTGCACCACCATTTTTTAACTCTAATGTCACTCCAGTATTCCTACTCCTCTTTCTGAAGTCCTTCCAATATTTCTGCAGTGCCATCAACAGCTACAGAATTGATATAATCTTAAAAACCCAGGATACCATCACATCATCTCCAAGTTGGGCATGCAACACCAAACTTTCCTTAAATTTCTGTAATGGATTGGGCATCAGTCCTTGTGTGGGTAATTACCAGCACCAGGAACAGTCCTTCTGCTCAAAATACCCTCTTAAAAAGTATTTTCCTCCTCATCCTACCTCCATCAACACTATGGGAGCCTAGAAAGGCTGGTCTCACCAATGCATGAAATAAGGCCATGGGAAGACCCATCTTCATTTAAACAAAAAAGTAAAAAACCTCATATTATTCTAAAGGTGCAAAACCAATAGTGGAGGAAGTATCATTTGCCATTATAATATTTGAATTTTCTCTTGTCAAACAAAATGTGCCTAAAAAAACACCTTTTATTTTTTAAAGAAGAGTACCCAGGTCCTTTAAGCCACTATTAAATACTCTGCTGTAATTCTGTGCTTCCCAGCAAATCTGCTTTAAGAATTCCAAACAGTCTCTCAGAAACCACGTACAGTTTTTTCCCCTTGCCTCCAATCCAGCATGGACAATTATTTATTTTCTTTGCCTTGCACTCAAGGATGTGATGGATGTATTTACATAAACACACACACAGTCACAGATATCTCTCTATAAAAATTAATCTGCAGATGATGAAAAGTGTAAAAGATCTAAGAGGCAAATCCCAAACAAAAGAGCATACTTTATACATAAATATCTTGAAATTATAAAGATCTGAGATTAAGTGGTTTACCACTCATTTAGAATTGATTAGAATGTATTTAAATTTAGCTGAAAGTACCACAACATTGCTCATGTATTTGCATCTGCGAATAAGTAAATAAAAAGCCTGTTATTAAAGCCTTCATTAATTCTGATTATATGAGAACTTAAAAGCAAATCTGTGTATTACTGCTCTGTAAAGACTCCCAGCAACTCTACAGTAAAGCTGGCACTGCAACACAACATGTGTCAGAGAAAATGACTAACAGGATCTATTTTCAGTAATCTTAAATCACACTGGTAAAATATAGAATTAATGGTTTTGCATAATACTTCAAATATTTTTACTTCTAATTCATTCTCAATTCATGCTTTATTGTATCAAAAAGTGAGTTTTATATCACTTGACATTTATGTACAACAGTTGAACACATTTCATTAAACTACAATGTTTAGGCAGCACTCAGATGTGCTGTGTATATTATTATAAAGAGTGATCCAGCTATTTTATTTCCTTACAAATATGATGACTAGAAGTTTAAAAAAATATATCATGTTGACTGGAAACATGAAGAACATTTAATTCTTACTGTAGATTTTGAGAGTTTCCATATATTTAATGGAAGCCAATATTTTTGAGAGAAGGATTCATTAATTTTAGTAGAAATACTCAAAAATGTTCACTTGCCACTCTCGTAGTTAAAAGGCTATTCCAAGTTAAAACAAAATACAACACAAACCAACCTCCCCTCGCATTCAGTCATTAAATTTGGAGTTATGAGGTGGAGTTTGATTAAAGATTTTACACTTTATCAGGTCCAATAATCAGACTGGTTTAGAACACTCCATACTTTATAGAGTTGGCCTGGAAATAAATTACTTTTCCCTATAGTTTCCAGGCCCAAGAGGCAAGTCGATTATCCAGTAATCAAAATCAGAAAACACACTAAGGCATCACACAAGACAAAGGATCAAAGGGATTTTTACTATTTAGTTATACAGAAAAGTGTACCTGATAGTCTAAAATGCTGAATCCTAAACCATTTTTGTCTTTCTCCAGTTCAATAACCTTCACATCAGGAGACCACAATGCTAATTCCCCTTCCTCCTCCTCAGGGTTAAAGTCTTCCTCAGCTTTCACCTGGAAAATAAAAGCTCTAGTTCAAATACTATGCTTTCAGTTCTTTATGAACACTGTTCCTTCATTATTTTTATTATTAATGGTGCATACATGCCCTAAAATATGACCTTTCATGGAATTAAAACTTCACTGAACATTATGAATAGTTTTCTCCAGCTTGCTGCCTTGAGTACTCCCTTGGGACCATGTTTTGAGCATCAGAGCCCAACCTGGCACACAAATACTCATTTATTAGTCTAATTCATTAATTGTTATAATATTACTAACCTGTTACATGTTGATGAACTTCAGCTGTCCCATTAGATGCATAAAAGAAAAATAAATAGCATAAAAGATTTAACCACAGACAGCTAATAGAAAGACCAGACAACCAGAAAAGATGAGAAGCCAAGTTGTAAATACTTTTGTAAATAGGAACAACCACAAGTATCAAGCTTTAGTTTGAGACTTTAAAGCTTCTGCAATGGACAGAAACATTTAAGTTTCTTTTTTTTTTAATAAGTTCTATAAAAACCTACTCAGAACATGGAAGCAATCAGCTAATGGTAGCAAGGATGTGATTTAGGATAATTCAGAGCTCTCACTCACCTATTAAGTGTAGGAATGATGAATGGGATGTACAGTCAGCAATGCAGCTCCGTGATTTACCTACCTCGTCTTTACAGAACAATGAAGTTTCTCACCACCAAGCTGCACAAACTGAGAAATATATGCACTTTTCCCAAAAGTTATCATCCTTTTTCACAACTGAATGACAGGAGAAGTCTACCTGTGCTTCTGCAGGGGAAACTCCCACGGTGGGTTCATCCACGAGTGACTCAGTGCCATCATCACAGAGCCTCCTACAGCAAACCAGTGTAAAAGGGGGTGGCACTTCCTTGAGGAAAGTGATTGCCTCCCGCCGGGATTTTCCATACAGCTGCACTCCATTCACCTACACAGAAGGGAAACAACACAGAATTAAGGGATGTCACCCAGATTCTTTTATTTGGTTTGCTTTGGGGTTTTTTTAGGCATATGTCTTTCCCCACCTGAGTGTGAAATTTAATTTTACCTGGGGATTGTGGCATAGCTTGCACAGTTATATTAATTTTTGAACAATATATACATTATTGTAAGACTTAAACTTCATCTGCAAGTTCTGGTAACTACTGACTGCTATATAATGTCTCTTCAGCTTCCTCAGACTTCTCTTCTGTGCAGGGCCAGCAGTTGGACTCAATGATCATGATGGGTCCCTTCCAACTCAGCATATTCTATGATTCTGTTTTTCCTAGCCTAAGTCTTTCCTAGAATTTTATTTCTCACCTGTTTCTTTGTTGGGGATTTTTTTAGCATTAGGTTCACATGTTCGAATTTAAAAAAAAATAGAAATTTTTCCCACAGTATTTTAAGAAAACACAGGTTTTGAGCTCTAATCAAAAACTTGAAGTCAGAACTGGCACAACTGGTTTAACAGTTGGGCTCCACGACCTTAGAGGTGTTTTCCAACCTTAATGATTCCATGACTCTAACTTTGCCAGTTTAAAATGTAACAAAGTGGTTGAAACTAAAATAGATCCTACAGAACACATGCCAGAATGTTTATATGGTAAAAAAGAAACTCAGTTACTGTAAGCAGTTAATCAGAAAAGTCTGACAAAGGGTTTGCCATACCATAAGCTCAAGACTGTTCTGAGTGACAACAGAAGACCAAAAGGCCTTTGTTAATGAATGGATGTTCTGAACTAGGGGCTGCCTCAAGTTTGTCGCAAGAGCAAATGCCCAAAGTTGCTGGATTGCAACCACTGGTTTAGGTGGGAATCCAGCACACATCATCCACTCCACAACAGCAACCAAATCACAGTAAGTGAGATAACCAGAGATTATCTCCAGTACTTCCCCTCATACCCCAACTGCAAATGAACCCACATTTGATCCTGGAAAACAGAGCATGGAAACATGCAACATGTATGTGCACACAGAGCCTGTCCATACATCTCCCAGACCTTGCTGTTTAGAGGGGGCCAGTCTTATGCAAGGCCACACTCCAAGCTCACTTTAGCCAACATTTTCTTCACAATCATTTCTATTTTCTCCCCACTTTTTCCTCTGTGCTTTTTGCAGTGTAAATATAGTTTATACTGCTGGGAAACACAGAGCTCCTCTCACACTATATCCCAGCCAAGGAGAAATATTGAGAGTGGTGTAACTGGCCTCCACCACAGTAAGATGAACTGTGCTGGGTTTTGTCTGTAAGAATTACAGCAAGTGCTGAGCTATCAGACTAATCCATTAGTTAATTATTTAAGCAGAAGGACCTACGCATAAGGATTTTTTAATGCATTCAGAGTGGCAGTGTGTGGTGGCAAGTTACCAGCACTTCTCAGCATCCTGTGATTGATGGGGAAGAGCTACTGTGCACTCCCCAGCAGACTTGGGGACTCCCATTTCTTCCCTGGCAGCTGCCAGAAATCAGCCCCCGAGCAGGCAAGGTGCCCTACACCCATTCATTCACCACACCACTCCAGCTCCTTGTGCCATCAAATAGGAGTGAAATCTTACAGCAAAAATAAAAGGGCACAAAGCAATTTACTCCTAAAAAAGAACACAATGAAATTACCTAAAGTTAAGGGTAGGGGAAGAATATCATGCTTTCTATTGTAATTCCAACAAATCATTAAAAATAATGATCATTTGACCTCACTATATTTTAAAAAAAGTCCTTGCTGATCATATTTTAATCCTGACTCTATCAGGCCCAGGTAGGGCTGCTCGTTTGGGGAATGGGGCTGTCAGTATTTCCACTGCAAACCCCTACTTAAGGGGATTTATAACTTGGCTGCAAAAACATACTCTGGGTTAAACCTGGCACATATAGCTTTGGCCCCAGAGCACATTTTGATTTTGTTGGGGCTTTTTTTCTCAGCTACAGAGTAGGAAATAATTTATGCTCACTAACTCTGGATGTACCTGTGAACTTAATTTTAAGTACAGAGTAATACACAAAACTGTTAAATACATACAATTAAAATATCCTAAGTTACTCTACAGCACTGCATTACTGTTTTTTGTACACATTTTTTTGTTAGTGGCCAAGCAATTTAAACAACATTTCCAGCATTCCATTAATCCTTTCCTTTAGGAATCAAGATTTCCTCCATTAAGCCATAAGAAAATGTTTTAGGTCTCAGTGATACCAGTATGAATTTTTGATGTTAAAAGGTGAGTAAGTAAAAGTAAAATAGCTGTACACCTAACAAATCAATCCTTCAGAAGGCCTAATTCTATTCCCGTTAAATGTTCTTTGCATCCACTAAAAAAGGCTCAAGTATCAAAATATTCCACAAAGAACACATATTAATGTCCTATTGAATACTTCTTCACTTGTAGCCTGAGATACCAATAGATACATATATACACACAGACACACAAAATACATATTGATAGTTACAAATAATTTTACCTGAACAAATAGGTCTGATGTGCTTCTGATAACTTCAAAGCTGTCCCAATACCTCTAGATACATATTTAAACAAACTGATGTACTTCTCATACACATAAATGTGTTTCAACATTCATCAACCAAGTTATATTGTGTAACTGGAGCCACTATTCCTAAGACTGCTGTAAATTTTTTAGGAGCGACAAGTATCAAGAAAGATTATCTACCACAAAAGCTAATGCCAAATTGTGCAAAAGACTGAGCCACAGGACTACAAATAATTCAACACAAATATTATCTGTGCCCTTTGAAACTCTTGATACCTATGTCAAAATGATTAAAACAAACCCCACAAAGTCACTAAGAGGTCACATCATTTGATATTTTGTCCATAAAGGAGAAAGGAAACAGTGAAGAGAATGAATGTGAATTCCAAAGCATTGTTCTGCTTCCACAACTAACACTGGAATACTCCTATTGCACACACAGCAGGCAAACTGGAATTTAATATAAGCATTTTGAAGAAGGCCAAGCAAAGAGAAAATACATCAGTTCTACTTTTGAGGGGCTTCTGTTTGGGTTTTTACCTCCAGAAGTTCGTCCTCCAGTTGCAGAAGACCAAGTGTTGCAGCTGGACCATCTGAAGCAATTGATGATATATAATGATGTCCATCAAATGTGTCAAGTTCAACTCCTAATCTCAAAGTGTGAATGGGTAATAGCTGCCAAAAGAGAAGTATGAGTAAAAATGTAAGTATAACTCTTTACCACAATATGTTTAGGATTCAGGAACTCACCAAGCTGAACCAAACACACAGTAAGATGATAAGTCTTTATGGTGAAACAGTTGGCCTTACAGCTCAAGTGTCTGTAATTTCTCTCTACAAACTGTTTGCATAAATAAAAACAATCAATCTGCTTTTTTGGGGAAAAGGGTATTTGAACTGTATTCTTAAATAATTAATGGTATTGGGGAAAAATGCAGACAGAAGTACCAGGAAGTTCTATCCTACTCAAAAGGTGAGTTGTCAACAAATGGTTTGGGTTGGAAGTGACCACAAAGGTCATCAAGTTTCAACAAAACTGAAAGAACTTCTACAATTCGCCACAAGATCAGCTGTCTTACTCCTCTAGGAGCTACACTGCTTTGAAGTAAGAAAAATACCCATGAAGAGTCCTCTGTAAATAGCTAGTAATACTGACATCTTTGTTTCTGTAAGGGGAAAGCATTGATTTTGTGTTAGCCTGTTCCAAGTGGGCCTCCTTAATCTGGAGAACTTCCAACTCTCAGTGCCTTAGGCATGCTAATATTAGTAAAACTAGACTAAAAGTGATACACTATCCAGACAAGACAGCAGAAATCACAGCAGCTTGAGGAGAACAGATATAAGCAGTAAAGCTCCCTCAGTTTGGCCATTTTGTAGCTTTTTATTACTGAAGTTGAAACACTACCCTGGTACTCAATTAATTCTGGATATTCAAGTAACGGGAGCAATCCATTGATTCACAGATTTCCTTCACACTCACCTCTGATTATGAGTTTATGGCACTTCCCCACTGAGGTGTATCCCCACAAAACACCTCTACAAATCTCTTTTGCACAATATTAACATAAATATCTTGAAAATATCTTGAAAGTCTTGGAATACTGAAATTAATTGAAACTCTGACAGTTTCAACTAAATGGACCTTCCCCTGAGGAAGGATCACTACACTCCTCTGCAGGACAAAGACACTGCTCAGCAGAATTTCAACCTCTGCTCCATTCTGCAGAAGTCAATGCAATTAAGTACTCCAAAATTTAAAGTTTATGTGCATGGTTGGAGGGTGTTTTTTTGTTGTTTGAGGGATCTGTGCCAATTAAAAGGCTCATTTGCCCATTCTAAGAAAAGGTACAGCATAAGTCTAGAAGATAAGCAGAATACTGGCAGCCTTTTTTTTGGATAAACCCCCACTAAATTCCTGAAACACATCTGGAATACTGTCATGTCCTCCTAGAATTACTCTGCCAACATACACCATGAAGGAAAACACCATGTAAGTCATACCTTTGAGTACTTCTGGAGCTCTGAATCATCTGTAATGGGCATATCCACATTCACAACCTAAAAATTGGGACATCAGAACATTTCTCAATAGCAGAACAATAAAGACTTTACTAGAACCATGAATTCTGGCAAAAAAACCCTCACGAGCAAAATAATCCGTACTTAAACAAAGTCACATTGATGCAAAATAATTTTAAACAAATGTTAGAAAAATCTTCCAGGCACAGAACATTTACAAGTAGGAATGTGGTGATTATGCACCATTAGCAGACTCCAATATTATCCCATTCCCGAAGCCCAAATGCCAATTTTAGTCAAGTTCAGTAATCCTGTGTAAGCACAAAATGCCATTATGTTTGACACAAATACCCAAACAGACTTGCCAATCAGAATTTGAAAGTACTACAGCTCAAGTTATTACCTCAGGCTATGCTGCAGTCATCTACCATCTAGACTAACCCACCATCTTCTGCAGCATGTTTCTAACGTGGCTTGAAATACATGAGTTTAATGGCTAAATCTGAATGTAAAGTGGATTATTTAAAACAGTGACAGGAAACTCCTTCAGTAGATTTTAAATTTTTTTAATATTAATAAAGTAACTATGTTCACCACCAGTTTTCTTGTAATGTTCTGCCTTAACATAAATGATTTCTCTGTAACCTGAGAAGGTTGTTATTTACTCCAGTTATAAATGTAATAAGATGACATACAAATATAGAATGGTTTGGGTTGGAAGGGACCTTAAAAGACCCTTAAAGATCATCTAGTTTCAATCTATGACCCTGGGTTGGAGTGTGAGACACTGAAGTTGAGTATGCCTGGAAGGAAAGCTGCCCTTGTCAGATCTGGAAAATACATAGGTTTGCAAAAAAACAGGTAACTTTCCTTAGGAATTTTAATTAAGTATCTATGAAGTAACACTAAGCCTCAGATTTTTTCTTTTGTATTCATTTTAAACAGGGCTTCCAGGATCTTGTTTTCCAGCATCTAGAACTGACAGACTGAACTTATTTCATGTCCATCCCGTTGTAATTAAATGAATTTATGACTGATAACTCCTCAGCTTGACTGCTCATGCAGCACCTGGCCACAATCATCACCCATTCACACATTCCCAGGATCTCAGCTCCTTCCACTGTTACCACAAAGGATCAGCGACACAGAAGCCATGAGGGACACCAAACCCTCCCTTCACAGCTATTTCCTCTGAAGTAAATACTCTGAGAGAAAACTTTAGGCACCTTTATGGTGCCTCTGCAGGAGCTGAGTGAGGATGGTGTGACACAGGGACTGGTGTGTCACTGGCTGAAATCAAACTGAATGTTGTCAAACAAGAGCAGGGGTAGGTACAGGCAACAAGAACCAAAAAGGTGACTTTCAAAACAGGATGCCACAGGAGTTTGGTTCTATTATTTAACAGGCCCAGCCATTACCATTTTCACTCCTAACATTGCACTGGCGGCAGCTGAAGAATTCGAAATGGACAGTTTCACCAACTAAGCAGGTTTTCATCCTCTGTGGGAAGTGTGATGGTGCTAAGGGAAGTAATATCAGCCTCTTGAAATGTAAGGATGGGAATACCAAGCAACTGAAGTGGGCAGCCAAACAGATTTATTGCATCATGTACATAAGCTTACACGAACTTCAGGTCTTAAAGGAGTGCTAATGGAAAAGAAGAGAAGTGAGTTTCTCAAGGCAATTCTTAAAGCCACTTTAAATCTTCCAGCGCGTGACTGGAACGATGGCTACTCCAAGTAGTAAAAATAAGCATCTCTAAATCAACTGGACAAGCATTGCAAAGACAAACAGGGCATTTTCTTGGTGGTGGTGGTGAGAATTTTTTAAGGCTTCGGAAAGAACACTGTCTGAGTCTTTTATCTGTACTCACTGGCTCACCCAGCACTGAAAAGCAGAAGTGAATTGCAATTTCCATCAACTCCTCATGACAATTCATCAAAACAATCTTTTGCTTGGCAATTATTTAATATGAAGTGAAGAAATATCTAATAGACACTGGCACCACAAAGTTACACTACTGAGAATTACTCCCTATTTTCCCAGCATGTTTGAAAATCATTCTTTCAATACTTCAGATAAAATGGTAAGATTCTTGAGAAAACAGGAGCTCTATCCTGAGCCTTTTTTTTTTTCCCAGTGCACAATAAAACAAATAAATTGTGAATGAAATAACAAAAATGCCACATATTTTAAGAGGCTGCTATGATGCAGATTTAAAAGGACAGTTGATTTTCCTAAATCATTATTTCTCTCTAGTATCTGTATAACAACAGTATCTATACAAACAGGATAAAATAAAAGAACAACAAAACCCCCCAACTCATTATACCATATTTCAGCCTTGATGTTACGGGAAAGGAAATTTGATGTTACTGATCTGTTCCAAGTGCTAAACTGTTCTATAAACAGCCTGTAATGCTAAGCTCACAGATCTGTAATTTAAAGAAATAACATTCATGAATGTAGTTTATTGAAATATAACATACCATAACTTGGTATTCTGGTCCCAGCAGGTTTTCCCACTTGGATTTCAGCTCATGTGCTGGAGGGAGTGGGACTCTTCCTAAATACAAAAGTGAGTATTAAATTTACAAGCATATTGTACATTCAGAAGTACATTTAATTCTACATACTTCAATAAAACCTCAGTGTAAATAACAGAGGGAGTAATCCCCAAAAGGGAAGTGCATTAAGCTGAGTCTATCAAACAGTGCAAATCAAAAATGTCTTTCTAAGGAAAACAATGCAAAATGTCAGCTCCTGCTAACGTGTGATTTATTCAACTGAGAAGCAGAAGAGGTGATGCTTGATGATGAGAGTTCTGTACCATACAGTGCTGTAAATAAATCATTCTTTCAGGCTGCAAAAACAAATTTCACACGACTCCACAATTTGTTGCTATAAAAACCCTTTTCCACTCAGGGGAAACATCGTCTCCCACCCAAATGAACCCCCTTAAGAAGTAAAACACCTGACAAGATATTGCTGTTATTGAGGGGCTGTGTCAGCACAATGCAGGCACAGACTTTATTTATACATTTGGCAGGTATAAAGGCTTGTCTACTTTAATTAGGCCAGTAAGTAACATGAGCTTTAATATAAGCTCCAGTTCTAAACCAGTCTTCCGTGGGAACTTGGCTATCTTGACATTTATATCTTTTCAGCTTTCTTACTTATGCAACCAAGGCAGTATTACAGTCATGTAAGACAATTTGACAGAGCTAGACAGCAGAAAATGACTGGCTGCCCTGCATTTGACCTCATCCAGAAGCTCAGCTCACATATAAAGTTCCAGGCCAGAGCAATGTGTAACTGGTAAGAATCAAACTCTACAGCAAATTCCATCCAGCAGCTACAGCAGCAGCAACTGGGGGCTGAATTACCAAAACCTGTTTTTTTTCCCCCAGTGAATGACTGCAATAGTTTGTCAGATGTCTAGACAAGGCACAGACCACTCAGTATTGCTGATGTGTCGCACTGAAATTTGGAATGTAAATCACAAGCTCACATTTTGCACACAAACCAGGGAGTAAAATACCTCAAAGGGGGAATTTTGAAGTCTACACCTACCAGCAAAAGCCTACACAAATGGGATGTCAGGCTGCCTCTGCTTTTCAACACCTTTGTACACTGCAAAGAGAAAGCTTTGCCATACAATTCTCATTACATCATTTTGTAAACTTGAAGTTTTCCACTCATCAAAAACAAAGATTTAACTTCTACAACAGAACTCATCACGGTATCTCTTCTGCTCACTCTCAGTCATGCCAGATAGGCAAATCCTGTGTGATCTGCTCTGAGAAATCACAACTCTCAGAGCCTAACAACTGAGATTTCATTTGGAAATATCCAGAGCATCTTTAATGTTCAGGCTCAAAGAGATACAGATATTTCAGAATTCCAGCAATGCTGATAGGTATTTTCTGCTACCAAAGACACCCCACCAAGATTAAAAACTTGAGTTTCTAAATACAGCCCATAGTTCTCTCTGAAATAAATTATATCCTTAAAAAAAAGGGAAGACAAATTGTCCTGAAATTCTCTCCTTCATTGATATTTAATTAAAGTTTCCAGTGTGAGCCTTGTTCTCAAGCACAGGCTGATCACTATCTTTACTTTCCAACTGTAGCAAAACCAGAACACCAGGGCATTCTTCTGCTCCTTCCATCTGCAGAAATACACAGGGACAGAAATTCCTTAGTCTGTTTTCCTGCTATTACAAAGTTACAACAGCATGAACACGCAGGACCTAAACACCTGCAATCCCCTGTGCAGCCAAATATAGATTTTAAGTTTCACCAGGAGTAATGAATCTCAGGGTCAAGCCCAAAGTGCACAGTGTAAGCTGTGTTCAGCTGGCTGAATACAGATTTTTTTGTCACTTCCAAAACACATTACCAAAATCTATGAGTTGCACAGAGCAGGTGCTGATGCATGTCTCCATTTGAAGTTTTCCCCTTTCTTTCTCTCAAACATGCTTTGAAGACTTTGCATGTTAGTTCCTTAGAACTGTGGAAATGTTGGATGAAGGGATTTGGATTGAATATATTCAGTTCCAATGGTATCACTCAATTCACTTACAATGTTCCTTTTCCCCCAAACAGCTTTTTCCACATGGCAGCTAATAGGAAGTTTCTTTCTACTCTCTCATCCAGCTGAATTTCTCATGACCTGACATATGTACCATGTCTTTTATAATGTGTGAGGCCCCAAGAAAAAAAAAAAAACCAACAACATTTCCCAGGGACAGCTTTCATGAGGAACAACTTTCAACATATTTAGTCTGCCCTTCTGACTGCACTTCCATAGAGTTTTGCATTTCTAATTAACAAGCACCAAGACTAAATCACAAGTGTGTTGTAAGAATCCTATTTTCTGGTCAAAATTGTGATCTTTTCTTCTTTCAGTTTCCTCCTGGTTTCACAAACTTACTACATAGGGATTTGTACTGGGCTCCAGTGCCCTTCATGCACGTCCTACCTTTACCTGCCCTACTGCTGGATCTGTTCCCCCAGACATCTTTAAGCTCCTGTCTCACATCATTTGTATATTTGGGCTCTGAATACTCCTGCAAGGCAAGAGAAAGCAATTCTGCCCAGTCTGCAGCCTTGTTAATTAAGTTAATTGCCTCTACTGTGCTAGCACAGAGTTTCAGGCCTCATGCACACTGCATCCTAAACCATGTTGCCTTTGTAACAGAACTACTTAAGCATGGTCTTACCTGGCCAGAATTACTATTTAATACCTCCTCAGGAAAGACAATTTAATAACAATTTCACACAACTGGGCTTAAAGGGAAGTAATACATATTTCATAAAACATAACTTTTATATTAAACTTCTAAAAGCATTTCCAGAGTTTAGCCAGAGCCTTAAATTAGCAGTATTTACTTTAGCAGCACTATAATGAAGTGCCCATCACCACGTCCAAAATAAGCACCTATCTTTGAAATTGAAACTTGGCCATTAAATTCTATTCTGAGGTGAAATCTTATACATGGTATTTCTGCAGGAGTAAAATTTGTAAGTATGAATTTCAAGATTTTAACAGACACACACACACACACACACTCACACTCTGTAGTTGCATAACACCTTTGCAGAACGTTGTAACTGAAGGTTTTTCATAGTGAAAACCACAGTTTAATCAAGTAATGGGAGTTGACTGCCACTGCACTAAATGCTCCTGATTTATTACTCAGTTTCAAAGCCATGCCCATGGCATTTTCCTGCTGGTCAAGGAGGACCAGCACAACTGATGGTTATCAAGAGCAGCATCCAACTGCAAAGAAACAGCATCTTCAGCGTTTAAATTCTGGTATCCCAAGACCTGCTGTGAACACAAACACATTATCCTGTATTCTCCATGGTAAGGGGAGCTTGGATACATGGGAAAATAGGAAAATCTTGTAGCACAGGTGCTACATGATGCTCTGGGGAATGAAATGCACCTCTACCACACTGGTCCTGCAAGGAACCACCATGGGTCCAACAGGCTTGGAGACTAACAGAGTTTGTTACCTTCAATCCAGGCAAAAGCAATTTTAGTTCCCAGTATAAGCTGATGCCAGCACTGATATATTTGCACAGCACTAGGTATTAGGTAACAAATCCCTCAGAGAGTTCTCCCAGCCATCAGTGGTCAGGAGCTGACTACAGAGATACTGTTCACTTCAGTAAAAAAGAAAATACTTTATTCATAGGAAGTTCCACAGTGAAGAAGGACTGGGTAAGCGACATAAGACAGCATGTGTTGCTCTTTTTGTAGCCTCTGCCACAGCAAGTGAAAATCCTTCTGGCTCTTCTGTCCCTAAATACATCCTACTGCTAAGTCCTTAAGTTATCAGTCCTTTGTAACTACAAATCAATATGTGCTTTCCTATTCATACAGCTAAAACAATGCTTTGATAACCTCAACTCTCAACTACTCAACTGCCTCTGTTCTGGCTTTCCTATTTCTGGGAACATGCAAAAGTCACAACAAAGGATGTCTGGTTACAAGGCTTGGACAGAAAAGTAAAACAGAATGGAATATAGGAACTGCTACATTTCTCTCGTTTCCAGGTTGTCTTTAATACTGACAGATCTTCAACAATCACAGTAAAATTGTTATTCATTGACAGCCGTAATTTAGAATCCTCTATTCCATCTACATATCTTAGAAACTACAAGGCATAAGGATAATTTATGCTGACTTTAACACTAGCTGTATAAATTCAATCAGAAGTTCCTGTAGGAGAGCCCAGAAATCTGTAGGGGAATTGAAGTGTGCCTTCTGGAAAGACCTCCGACTTTGATTCCAAAGTCAGACAAACCCCAAAGCAATCCCTGCCTTTGTGACCTGCCCCTGTCTGATTGCCTTTGCTGTTAAGAACATGCCTAATTTGAACTCCAGCTATCAGGTCTTTACACCTAAGACATGACTTCTGATCAAGTTACTGCAGTGCCAAAGAGGAAACTGCAACAAATAGGCATCAGAGATGATGTACAGGAAACCAGAATGTTGTGAAAATACTCTGCAGGAATCCAAGACCTGTGAGGGCAAGAAGATCACAGAACCATTGAGGCTGGAAAACACCTCTAAGATCATTGAGTCCAACTATTATAAGATGGGTATGACTGATAACACTGGATGAGGAAATAAAATAGGAACTCCCAGGAGTTCCCTCTGCTGATGCTGCTCACCCAGTAGCCTGCTTCAGGGCCCTGGCAGCAGAGGAAGATTGAACAAATCTTCTGTCTCAGACAATTGCAGGCATGACACCCCAGGTTCAGAGAGTAGGATCATGACTAGAAAGAGGAATCATTGAGCTGGAGGCTTTCAACTCTTCAGAACTCAGGAGATTCATTCCAAAGTCCTGAAAGGGCTGCACACCTCCACCTGTCTACAACCTAAAAAAATCCCTCCCAAAGCAAAGGGGATCACTATTGACTGGAAAAGAGCAAGTTTTATGCAAGGAGAAATCCAGAGAATTATAGAGATTATAGAGAATTATAGAGATCATGAGATACTCCTTCTTGGAATCCACTTCCAAAGACACAAATGATAAAAAGACAAATCAGGTACAGTTAATTACAGATTTCCCAGATGATTGAACAATCTGACTGCAAGATTACGACGCAGAGGAAGGTGTATTACACCTCAACTTTACTCAACTTTTTTACCTCAATTTTGACACAATTTACATCAGCATTCCCATTTGGAAACTGAGGAAGTACGGCCTTGATGTCTGCTAAATAGGCTGAAAACCAGATGGAGAACAGGGATCAAAGACAGCATTCATGAATGGCTTGACAGCCAGTTATGAGAGAAGACAATTATGAGAGAAGACAGCCAGTTATGAGAACACTTAGAGGGGCTGATGTGATCCAGTGTCTTTGCCAGTGACCTCCACAATGACACAGAATGCACCTTTTGGGGACAGGGTGGGCTGGAAAAGTTGATAGATCCAACAGGTAGAGCTTTACTTCAAAAAACATTACAGGGCAAAAGCTAAAGATGAAGAAAGCCCATCAGCACTGAAAATGGATTAAAGATAGTTGTCTTTAATCAGACTCAGAAGGGAAACTGCAAGATACTTTCTCTACCTGCTTTATGTAGACTCTGCTGCTTCTCATTTTGAAGATTATCCTTGTTTTTGTTTTTCCCTCATTCTTAGTGTCTACACTCATTTTAGGTCCCTACAGCTCCAGGAGACAGAAAAATAGGAACAATTGGCTGCATTGTGAGAACAGATGAAAAAAACCAAATCATATGCTGCAAAACATAGGAAGTAGCAAGACCATCTCACTGATTCCTTTTTTGTTTGAGGGGGTGTCTACACGGGAGTTTTTCACCCAATTTTCCTGACTCTCTCATTTTTGTTTCTTTCCACTCCTCCTTCAGCATCTCATCTTTTACAGTGTGCCCTTAAAAATCAAGGATCATGTAGTATGTTAAATGAAGTAACTGTAAATTGAGTGAAAAATAAAACCAGTTGCTGGAAAAGAAAAAAAAAAGGATTACCTCTATCTGAAGGTCTTTCTGAAGAAACAGTAGAGGAAGGCTTCCTTCTAAGTAAAGTAAGACATACAGTCTGTCCTGTGTTCCTCAATACTTCCACCACTTCTTGGTTGGTATAATCCTGTATATTGACTCCATCAACCTAAACCAAGACAATTCTATCAAATAACAGTCCTAGTGTTCAATTCTTAGGCGACATTGTGTAGCATCTTACACTGTAAGCAACAGCTACATTATTTTGTGCAGGAATTTTAGAGTTATTCTCCCAAGACAGCAGTATTTGCAAAACAATCTCATTAAATCAGTTATGTTTCACTAATGAGATAATATTTTCAAAATGCATTTTAAAAGGAAACACAGCAGTAATTTCTTCTGTCTTTGTGAGGCAACTACAAAACAGAATTTATAATCTGATACAAATATGTGCAGATTTTTCCTTAAGTTTTTTTTGCTTACAAAGACCAGCTCAACAAGGACTGTGGACAAAGCTCCCCAGCAGAGTAGCCACCCTAGAACTCTGTTCAGTTCATTATCTCTGTTAGTTCTCCCATGGATTTCTAACATGTCCCACACAAGCCTATACACAACTGCTTGTTGAATCCCTTCCAAGCAGTCCAATTCTTGCATTTTCAGATATTTTAATTTACACTCAAAAGACTCTGTTCACCTCACTGTCAGATCATACATCAATAGGGGCTTTTCCTGCAGATAAAAGGTTGTATCTATTTTTGCTCTCTCAAAGGAGAAGCTGACTTTGGATGGTCTGGCATAACACACATTTTAAAAGTAATTTAAACTCGTATCTCCATAAATATTATCTCTTAAAACAGAGAGAGTGTGTAATTTCTGCCTGCTTGCACTGTGAATGCAAAATTGGCTATTATTCAATTCACTGTTATTCAAGGGTTTTTTTCTCATTTTTCTACACATTAAATTTTTAAACCTAAATTGTGACCATTAACATTTTGATTGTATCAACACTCCACAGCCAATAAGGACCACAAACAATGTGCCACATCTTGCAGAATCTTAACCATCCTCAAATCACATTCCATTCAAGTAGAAGTTAATGCTGCTCATCTTTACTTCAGGCCAAAAGCCAAGATTCTCCACTCTAAAACACTTTAATCCAAATGCTTGTCTCTTTCACAGTTAACTACTATTTACTGCTTCTTTGAATATAAAATAATACTTTAACCATGGTAAGCCAATGCTCATTTCTGTCACAAATCTACCTAAACAAATACAAACTGCCAAATTATTTCTTCTGCAAAGCAGAGGAGGTTTAATTAATTTTAGAAAGTCTTTTAACAGAGATGTAAAATGAATTATTTCTGCAGCAACATATAAGCAGAGTATTTTACTTACAGCAACAATTTTGTCATGGACATGAATTTGGCCACTGTGGTCAGCAGCACTACCAGGTATTATATTTTTCACAAAAATCCCTGAAGGTTCTGTTGGGAAGGAAGAGAAGCAAATCACTGCATTAGTCTATTTTTTTTTTATTAAGATTTTTAATTCCAGCCCTTTTTCATATGCCTTCTTCTGATAGTAATGATTCTGTAAACCAATAATATTTGCCCATTACCACTCACACAACTTGACACAGAAAGACTGAGGAACTCTGGTGGAAAAGCCAGCACTGACACAAGCTCCCATACACTGACCTC
The DNA here is from genome assembly GCA_013399895.1 of Serilophus lunatus. NCBI lineage: Eukaryota > Metazoa > Chordata > Aves > Passeriformes > Eurylaimidae > Serilophus > Serilophus lunatus. Next base: position 25,994 of record VXBA01001650.1, on the reverse strand, counting down.
AAAATTTCTACCTTAAAATGGCTCACAAACACCACTCCCTTCAGGGATTCATCCCTGTGCTTACCCAGGCTTTCAACCACAATCACTTAAATCCATGCTGCATTTGATTTCAATAGGACTAACTAAGCTAAAAGTAAAGTATGTGCTTAAGGACTTTGATCAGGACTTCAATCATCTTAAAGCCAAAGAATTTAGTACTTTAAATCGTGTTTTAGGTTTGATTATTAATTCTAATTAGAACAAGAAAATAAAAACAAAACCAAAAAACCCCGAACCACTAACACTTCCACAAACTCATGCTAAATAGGAAATGCTGATTTTTACTTCTAGTGAATCTTGACACTTCATCCATCCTTTTCTGGACACTGACACTCTTCAGACACCTGCCCAACACGTTTTGGCCGTGCTCAGCAAAACTCATCCACTGGTGCCTCAAATCCACCTTTTCCTATTACCTGACACAGGTCCCTCCTCAGGTCCCAGTGCTCCCTGCACTGGCCTGGGATTCCTGCCTGACACAAGAGGATCTCCAGGGAACAAAGAGGGCTGGAGAGCAACCCCAGCTGCATCACAGTCCCAGAATACTTTCTTGACTCCCACAGGGAAGGGGAGGGATAAAAAGCACTACCACTTTTGTGTAAAACCAGATTTTCAGTTGTGTCAATTTTTAAGATGTAATAATTTGTGCAACCGATACTTGGAAGATAAGTTAACAGCTCTAACAAAGAGAACTGAGAGGAAAAAACCCCCTGATTTCATGTCCACATATCTATGACAAGTACAAGTTCTCCATTTTCCCCATAGTCAGTAGGAGATATTTGAGAAGTCCCTGCTGTAGATTTTGCTAAATCCTGTAGAACTCACCTTCATCACATGTGCCAGCATATCCAACAATTGTTATTCCCAGGCTTTGTCCATTCTTTTTCACAAGTTCAACATCATAGGTATCAAAAAGGTTGGCAATATCCTACAAATAAAGGACAAGACAGTAAAAAAAAAAATCTAATTTCTCAGTATCATTACAATACTGCAGGTTAATTAAGATCTTAAGTGATCAGTGTTTTTATTTTTCCTATTTTAGGAGGTATCATATTTGCAAGAGATACTTTATTTTCAGCAAATCCTGGGTGTCACCAAACTCATTAGTGTTTTTTTGAATGCTTCCTTAATAATTTCTCCACATACCTGTCAGAGGTATAATATAAATAATTATTGAAAGGTTTTCATTAGACTGCTCAGGACCATTTCCCTTTGGATTCCAGGGCTGCTTGGTAATTACAAACTTCCCAATCAATCCCTCAAGACAAAAAAAAACCCAGAATGACTTCAGGATTTCTTCTCTCCCTTTATTGTGTTAGTCTTGATGTTTGCTGTGATCCTATTAAAACCTGAACACCACCAAACTGCAAGGAGCACTGGAAGCCTCCAGGTTGTCCAAAACAAAAAGACTCCCTAGTTTGCATGCAGATAAAATTATTTTTAAGACCTAACAGGGGAAGGGAGAGTCTTCACTTGTAAATGCAATGCAAATTCATTTGTAAAGTCCCTACAAAGATGCCTCAGGATGTCTGTGCAACTCTCCTCTGACCAGTAAAAATCAAAACTGCAAGACAAGAGTTCAAACAGGGAACAGTAAAGACCTTGGTGAGACCAAAGAGAAAAACAATCAAGCACATAAATCTGGGATTGCAAGGGATAAATTGAAATACATAGATTTGTTTGTTTTCAGTAGTCAGATACAGCCCAATGAGATCAAGATGATGATGAGAGTAAGGTCTGTTAAAGTGATGAAATTGAGAGGGGATACTGCCACTGCCAACAGCAAAAAATGGACTGGGAACTCGGAAAACATTTCTTAAGGGAGTGAAAAAGAACTTTAATCAAATGCTTGCCAAGTATCAGCTTTTGAAGGACCCATATTAAAAGCAGGGCAGAATTATAGCCATACCTATTTCACTTTCCAATGAAAGAGAAATCAATGGGCAGCTATCTTGTTACCACACACACCACCCTCCACGAGTCATTAGGCCCATTAAATGCCTCCCAACTCCCTTACTCCATAAGAGGCTGATGGAGACAAAGATAAGTTTTGATGCTGTCACTTATCTATAGAAAACAAGCCTACAGCAACACCTGAAATGGAGCTATGGCCTCGAGAGTCCTGCTGTGGTGACAATCAAAAGCTCCTCAGAGTCAGTGCTCTAACGCAAAAGTGGTGTCTGGAGAAATCTAAGTGCAAAGTCCTAAATACAGTCAGCACAGTCAGGCTGCTAATATTGCTGCCAGTATCTTGGAGAGTCCAGATAATATGAGTGTTTTCTTGTGCCCATGCACAGACATAAGTAGCTTCAGTTACTCTTTACTACAGGAAATTTAAAGAAAGTCAAATATTCAAACAAAACTGAAAATAACTAAGCATTTATTAAAAATGTCTTTCTGCTGGTTTGCAAAAAAAGAAAAAGATTTGCTATGCCAAGGCTCGCAGTTACTGAAAGAAATCAGAAAGAAATTATGTTAGAGGGAAGAATTCTATTGTAAATCAGACATAAACTAAAGGTGAATCATTGAATTCATCATTAAATTAATAAATACACTCAGATTAGCCACTAATCTTGTTTTCACCAAATCTCTCCTAGCACCAGGAAGAGTTTCTTCAAATCTAAATATGAAGGCCCTACTTAGTTCTAAAAACATCAGATTATGTTCAGAAAGAAGAGCAAAATGATTTTTTTTTACTATTCTGAATTACATAGAAGAGGAAACACAGAGGATACTGGAAAGACACCCAGAAGGAATAACACTGTAGAAAGGCTGCAGCATCTACTGTGCTCTGGGGTCAAGGGAAGAAACAGAACTAGGTCCATGTTCTTTTCCCCCTAATATGGGAAATACAATCCAGTGCCTCAAAATGATGCTGATTCTCTCAGAAAGCCTTTTGTCAGAGTGTTGGACAAGTCCACCTTTAAGACTCCAACCTTACACACAAAAATCACTCATGTCTCCTACCACACTGACCCCTCTCGGGAGAAGAGGAGCTTGAGAAGAACCCAAACTATTGGACACCTTCAGTTTTCCAGAGATGAAAGACACAAAGCTACTGGCTGCCTCTGCAGTGACTGTGCCCAGTAAGCAAGAAGGTGAACTTGTAATAGTACGACTTGTACCCTGACCTTTAACAACAGTGCTTAAAAAAAAAACACCAAACAACCAGCTCTCTTCACTCATATTCCAGAAACTAAACAAGAAAAGGCTACTCAGATTCTACACCTAAATCTAAGCAGCACAGTAGTAGCAGATGGTACACAAGCACAGCTTTGTTTATGTTTCGAGACCTACTGTACACTTAGTGTAGCATTTGTTGATTTTAATTACTCAAAACTGAAAAGAATGACTTCAAAAACAAGAGACTTTGATATGACCATGATAAGATTTGCTAAAACAAGTTTCAAAATTTTTAGATATATTTCCTATCACAGACAGTAGTGTAGACTATGAAAACATTACACTTATGTTTCATAAAAAGATGATTGTGCTGAATAATTCTGGTGTGGCCGTGGCCCTCTGGATTTCAGACTAGGGAAATTCACAGTCCAGTTTTAAATCCACTTACAAATGATTGATTAGCAAAAATGTAATGAGCTAAAAAGGAGAACTAAAAGTACCACTTATCCATAATGTTTATGGTCTTGGTAATTACATTACCCACTCTGAAATAAATTCTGTAAAGTTGGTCATTCCAATCCCAAGATTATAGGTATTAATAAGATACAGGAAAGAGGGAAAATTATAGAAGGCAGGGCTATAACAATGACCACTTAAACACAAGCACATGATACCTGGAAACTCAAGAGAGAAGAAGCACTTTAGGTTTCAGGAACACTCTGTTCTCTCCTTCCTTTCTGATCACAAGCCACGAACATACTTAAAAATGTCATAAGGAAGAAGCAGGTACTTACATTTCCATTTTGAAGGGAAGGTAATGTGCTGACTGGCCAGCTCACAGGAGCTGGTGGTGGAGCCTCCATGACTTCACACTTGGGGTCTCTTGCAACAATCATCCTGACAGAATTCCCACAGTTTCTCAGCACTTGGGCAACTTGCTCACTGGTCATCCCTTGCACATTGGTCCCTCCAATCTGCAAGATGTGATCTCCTGTCCGGAGCCTCCCATCCTTCCAACATAAATAAAATTGCAAAAAATGTTTCCAGTCTATTACATAAATTATCTGTTCCATTACAAAACTGAAACTGTGTACGAGCATCTTCATGGCCATGAGAAGCAATGTGAGAAAATACCACAAAATTGACCACCATGGCAACATACTAAACAATTCAAGGACTCATCTGCCCAATCATCCACTGTTTTTTCCACTGTTTTTGCTCATTTAGGAGAAAACAGAGAGCAACAATGTTTTATAATCTCACAGATTGTTGTGTATTGCTGTTTTGTTCAATACTCCTCATAGAAGACAGGGGTTAGAATAAAAGCACAGCATTTTGATTTAGACTTTTATTTAAGAGTTTTTCCCTAATACTTCTATATTAGCCTGGCAACTCTTTTCTCATACAGCTTAACTCCAACTCAAGTGAGTAAATCCACTTTAGGTAACAAGACTCCAGAAGAACCGTTTTTTACCTGATAATTATGATTCACAACCTACATCATCATTTCTATTATAAGCAAGCATTCCTAGGACCAAATCCTCAGCTGGTATTGATCAGCACAGCTCCACCACCTTCCATGCATTGATTTATACAGCAATCACAGACTTATTCCCAGAACCAACTCAAACTCATTTACAAACTCATCCAATTTTAACACGTATATACATCATTATTTCACATGTTCTTAATGATGTCCTCATTCAGCTGAGAATGATGTGGTGAGTTCTTAACTTACATGCTTCACTGGTAGCCAAAACACTTTATTCCTTACAGCAAAACAGGTGCTGGACAATAATTAAGAAATACTCATTTATACACGACAGGTTCAGAGGGAGAGAGTCAAGCAAAAGCCAACATTTTCCAGTAAAGCTTTCCAAATTTCCAGTTATTTCTATCCCATACTAGAGGAAGTACTTTAGCCTCTCTGACTCTATGGGTTCCAGGCTGCAAATATTGTAACTTGTGATGACCAAGCTCACTTTAAAAATCCAAATCTGTTTTTTTTATTGCCTGCGTTCTACTCCTGGATGCAGCAACATCCGGCACCGAGTCCTTGAAGATGAGCAGTCAGAGGCTGCAAACTGTACCTGTGCAACTCCAAAAAGTACCAGGAACGTCAAAAGGCTTTGCATCAAAACTGTCTCCTTGAACTGGCCAGACTGCAAGGCAGGGATCAAAATCCCTTGAAAATGAAACCCACTAAAACCAGGACATTTTCAATTTCTAAACTGAATCTTGCAATGCAATGACTTCAGTAGGACAGATTCTCCTGCCTGACAGTTGATTTGGAGAGCTTGTCCCTACAGATGCTGCCAAATGTGCCAGATTCTACAGACCAAAAGCTGAATACATAAAAAGTATTGAAAATATCAGGCAACTTTTCAGAATTTCTGCACGTTCAACAACGTTACAAAAGCCAAAGCATCTCTGAGAAACAACTTAATTTATATCAGGTGCTGACTTTCTCCTCAATCATACCTTCAACATATTTATTTATAAAGCATAAAGTGCCATTCAGACTTTGATGCTATCGGCTTCCTTCTGTTTAAGTATATTAGTTTATTTTAAGACTGTCAAAACCGGTTAATTATACTTTACAATCAAACAAGAAGTGACATAATATAACAAATTACCCGATCTGCTAATCCCCCAGGAACAATTGTTCTTACAACCACTCCACTCGACTTTGCTCCTACAATTCCAAAGCCTAATCCCGAACCATCGTTAATCAGCTCAACGTCTTCAACGTGGCCCCAGTGAATCTGCAATTAATAAAAACAGGAGATTTTAATTGGAGTCGATCATTAACGTTTCTCACTTTCACATGTAGCAGGAATGATGAGAATTAATCAGAGCAGTTTTCTGTCTCTACCCCACACACTGGAGATCTGTGGGATTTCGTTCACTCGGCTCCATTTCCTTGTAAATACGCAGTGGGGTTTCTCATCTGTTTTTAAACACACATTTTGTCCTTCATTTTTAGGATAACAGGATAGTAGGAAAAAGCTTGTCTAAGAAAAAGCAATTTTGAGGTTTTCCTGCCAAAATAAAAACTGGCCTTTGAGTTTTTCCATAAATCAAGACCACTGCAAACAAGAAGGAAAAACAGGGGCAAGGAGCTTGCGCTGGCCTAGTTTTCACTTAGCATTGCCCAAGTTCTCTTTTCTGTTTTTTCACTTACACACTCTAAACACCACCAGTACAGAATTAATAGCACAGCATAATATTCTGCCATACTGAATTGGAAGCAAATTTTCCAAGCTACACTGTACCATGACCTTATGTTCTACAAGACAATCTGAAAATAACAAAGCTGTTAAGCAACCCAAACCCAGCCAATGTTTCTGTCAGATTAATATCTCATAGAAACCAAAATGGAGCAGAGTAGGCAGATTTAAGTGTTCTGTGAATAAAGGATTTATTAGCATACTGAAAATCTTTGCCAAAGCCAGTTAAATATCATAAAAGAAGTTTAAGGACCCCCTGTAGAGATATATATTTGTATTTTATTTTGTTAGTCTGTTCAGTGCAGATCTTTCAATGAAAAAGCAGTTAAAGTTTAATTTTTTTAAATTTTCAGTGCGATAAACAATATTGATTATCCACTAAAACCTTCAGATTTCACTACCTCTGTAATAATCATGAAGGAAATAATTACTGAGAATAAGGAAAAGCACTGCTCTTAACCAAATTTCCATCAAAATCTACTGTCATAATAAATGAAGATTCCAATATTGCAATCCCTGGATTTAGGTGTGCAGTTTGAGCAAGTTCAGTGGAGTGTGGTCCACCCAGACCATACGGGTGGGGCACAGCTGGAAGTTCAGCCCTATCTTATTACATGTCCCAGTGACAAGCTCTCCTTTGTCAGGAGCACAAAAGAGTCCACAATCAATGAAATTTGCAGATAAAATAAACCCCTGATAAATAAACAAGGATTGAGAGGCAATTTTTGTTTGTTTTTTTAAAATAAAGACAAGGCTTTTTGATTTGAGCCGTGCAAGTTTAAATTGTTTGGGATATCTCAAGCAGTGTGCATGACAGGTTATGTTTACTCTCTTTTAAGATGTAATCAGAGCACTTTTAATTGCTGAGCACAACTAGGTTTCAGCTGAATATACTCACAAAATGCTTCACCCAGCCTATACTGAACAAACCCTGCTGCTAAGAATATGTTGATCTGCTAAAGCTTCTGCTATCCCATAAAAAGCCAGGATCTACTTTGTAACAACTCCATGCAGCTCTGCAATGGAAGCCTCACACTTACTGCACGGTGAGTCTTAAATGAAATGTCATCACATATAAAACCTGATGAAAGCAAAAAAATCCCTGCATTTAAGAACCACGAAAAAAACCATCCAGCACAGTTTAAAATCTGATTTTGACAGTATTACAACAACTCACAGTCTCAGGTGGATTTACATCACTTAGTAAGACAGCTGAAGTTCTGCTGTTCCCTTGAACTGGCTCCCTGGCCACAACCAGATGCAAGGATCCTGTGGATTGCTGGAGGAGGGCAATGGCGTGCTGATGGGAAATGTTCTGATCCAATGGGGTGCAATTAATGGCCAGTATGTGGTCATTTTCCTTCAGCCTTTGATCCCTTAACAAAACATTGAAAGCAATTTTTTTAAATGCAGCAGAGTGACTTCACGCCAGGCTCGCGCAATTTAAATATGAACATGCAAAATACACAGTGTCCTGCAAGGTTAAATGTTTGTGGATTTTAAAAAAGTGCTTATTAGGCTGCCTTCAAATTCCAAACTACTTGCAATCCACACTGTACTGAACTGTCCTGACACATTTTGTTCCAGCTTTATCATGTTACAAAAAATCTGCTCAATTTTTTACTTTGCTTCTATTCAAAATTTAATTGAAATTCCCTTATCCCTCATTCAATATCATCAGATGGTACTGAACTACAAAGCAGGAAAAAATATTTTCTTAGTTACACAATAAACTAGGAAATATTCTTCACGATGTTTAGCACTACATGATACTATCTCTAAGTACCCACAACTCAGGCTTTGATACTGTTTTGTATCACTATTTCATCTGAAGATCAATGAACTGCATATTTATATTTCACTTAAAATTTATAGTATCAAGCTTCAGACATGAAACTTTCTTCAAGCAATACACAGTTCAGTTGCTACCTTGAGATAATATAAATTTCACAGTTAATTCACCCCAGTGATGAATTTAGATTTGTGACAAGAGAGAAACCATCACTCATCTCCTTTGTTAAATATTCATTCTGAGCACGAGACCAAACTGTTACATAGACAGACACTGCCTTCAAAGCTCTGTAGGAATCCAAAAAAAGTCTCCAGGAGATCTTGTCTCAGAAGCAGAATGGGAAGCATGCTGGGGAAATTTATAAACTCCCAAACAATATAACTGCACATCTTAACTAAGGCATTTTAAACTTCCTTTTCATCACGCCATGTTTAAGATGTTTCCCAGAAATCACTTTCTTCGAGCACTAACCATATTTTAGATTCTCTCATCAAAGAAAGTGAGCAGCAGGTCATCAAATCCTAAAGTGAGATATTCACCCTCCTTTTGACATCCGGATCAGTCCATCTGTCTCCACTTTGAAAGAGCCTTAATATGCTTTTCTTTAAGTGTTCTCTGGTGTGTTCTCTGTGGGCCCATCGCCATTATCATTCCAACCTCTCCCCACTCTTTTTGTCATCCTGTGTTGGCACTTCCTGACATGTGTTATTTAAAAAGTGACACCAATGACTTGAAATCTAGACACATTTTCTTGAAACATAATTCCGAGCACTGCATTTGTCTCATGCCAGCTCTTGTGGTTTTACAATCACATTTTATTTTTAAAGGACTGCTCTGCCTTTTGTTGTTGGGTGAAAACCCACAGACAATACAGGAAGAAACTGCCTGAAGCCTTGGTTCTATGATGACATCTGCACAGGGATCTGTCAGAAGGAGTGGATCTAAATTTACACAGGAAACAAACAGTAAAACCAACTATAAATAGGGCATTGTCAGAGGCACAGAAATAAAGGAACAAGGGGGGGGAAGAAAATTTTTATGCGTTGTAGTCCATGAAAAACTAATTTTCCTTTTATTTTTTTCTGAGTTTTCTTTTGGGTTTTTTTTAATCAGTACTCAAGATTCTCTAAAAGTGAGTCATGATTTCTGGAAATTCCATTTATGAAAGGCTCGGATATTTAAAACCCATCTGAAAATCTGATTCTCAAAACATGAGTCCCTTTAGTTGAAAAGCCAGAATTCAAGATAGCACCACCAAAATATCCCACCAGATAACCCAGACAAACATGTTATTTTGATCCAGTTTCCAATGTGAATGCTGTGACTTTTTCCTTCATGGAAAATACAATTTCCCAACACAATTATAAAGATCTTACCTGTCAGCTATGCTTCCTGGCTGGACTTCCTTAACAAAGATACCAACTTCTCCCAAGCTGGGATTTTTAAGGGCAACCACACTAAATCCAAGACCTCCAACAGAAGGTTTATCAATCTTTATTGATTCTATTTGTCTTCCCTAATAAAACAAAGATAAAATGATTTACTAATTTTTAGGACAATAGAATGAGCTAGTTCAAAATTACTCTCTTCCTAGGACTAAAAAAAGGCAAAATACCGAATATGTTATTTCAATAAAAGCTCCTCCATTTATTTTTTTTAAGATAGCAACACATTGGATATGCAAGCACTCTGAGGTTCTGAAACCTCAGGGAATTTAAGAGCTGCTTTCACACTTCATTCACATTATGAGATGAATTCCAAACTGGATGAAAACTATGAATGAAGCGCTGTCTAGAGCAATATATTTGGGATTTCTGGAAATGCTGTACGGCTAAACTAAATTACTTGTCTTTTGGCTCCCCTTGCTTTTAATGCTGATTTTTAGGTGTTCATTGAAAAGACTGCAGCTTTTAAATAAAGAAATTAATTTCCTTCCCCTCCCTGCTACTTCATACTTAATGCTAAAAAAAGTCTGGTTTTGCAACTGCCTGTTTTTCAGTTCTAACACAAGATTTCTGGGGCTGTTTACTGGGAAATATTACTCAGAGAATGCACTATCACAGCTGCTTAACCCAAAATAACGTGCAGTCTTCACGGCTAAATCTTTTATCTGATGAGTTAATGACACACTAATGAGAAGAGTTATGCTCAAAATATTACAGCTACATTAAGGTAGTCAATTAGCAACAGTTACTTAATACAGAAAAGCATGACTAACTAATTAAATTAATGGTTCAAAGTAACAGAGAACAATACATTTGTGGTATAAATGCCAATCCCACGTGGGTGGATGTCTGCACCTGTACAAATTCTTATGGAATTTGTTAGAGGCTACATCACAAGTTTTTAAAGTCCACATGGCAAGTTTAAGACGTACTAAATGAAAAATTAGATAAAATATTATATGCTAGTTCTTTTAATCCTTTACACTGTTCACATACTAACAAAGTTGGAACATTTCCAATTCAAAACGTACTTGATAAAACAAGTGTCTCCATCAAAACAAGTTTCTGCTGAAAATGTCCATTTTCAATTGTCATCAAATACCAAAAACGTTTTCTGGCAACTGAAATTTCTTTAGTACCTTGGTGTCTTTGGTAGAAATTATGACCAAAAAAAAAAATTGGCAAAGAAAGTTAAAAACAAAACAAGTTACCAAACCACTTTCTATTGCTGACATGATCTTCCACAGAGACAAGTTCTCCTCAGCACTCCTACTCTCTGCTGGTGAAGAGTCACTACACTCCCACACGCACGACAGAAAAGCCTTGTGAAAATGTACTCCAAAAGGAAAATAAGCTTGGAGAGCCTTACCTTTGCCATTTGTTGGATGATCATGTTAAATTCATTAACTCCCAGGTCTGGACTGAAGGGAGATGCTTTGGGTCCAGGTGAAGTGCGAGGTGTCCCAGTGACTGATTTGTCAGCAAACACTAACAGCCCTCTCTTAGTAAAATCAAAATCTACTGAGCGGTCAGGAGGCATGTAATTGAGCTGTTAAAAATGAACAAAGATGTGGGAAAACTATTAGAAACAAAAGAAGGGGTTTCCACATACACCACTTTGTGTGCAGGCTGCCAAAGGAGCAAGCTTACACGTGTTCTTATATAAATATTCACACAAATATATTCACCTGTATAAATTAAGCAAAGTTAATATATTAAGTTATAACCAAGCTACCATATAAAATTTAAACTGGTTTTCAGAAGGAAAGTCCCCTGAATGTTCCAGCTGTGCTTCTACTTCACTCTTTTTTCTCTGTTTCTTTCATGCTTCTTCCCTGCCTGTGCCTATTATCCTCTTTTCACTCCAATATTCCAGAAACAACACATGTAAAAGCAGCAAACTTTAAAGAGGCTCTGCAGCACTGTTGCAACTACCAGGCAAACCTGTACAAAATTTTGGCCCAAAAATCCAAATATTCTGGGTCACTCAGAAGCCCAAGGCCTGGGCTGTATTATCCCCCTCCCCAGGGAGAGCCTTGGGTACAAACTAACTACCACTGAACATGCTATCACTGCTGGAACTTGCAGTTCTAGTCCTGACTGATAATGAAGAAATGCAGAAATATTCCCAGTGTGACAAACTGTTAAATCCCATCCTGAATGAAACTGACTGTACTTAAATGGAATTTCAAGAAAACTTTTAGATACAAGAATTCTGAACATTCTAGATATAAAATCCACTATGTCACAGTCACATCTTAGATATATTTGTATTTTCAAACGTTTTTAATAGTGTGCAGACATGCATCCAAGCTTTGGAAGGAAGGAAGAGAAGGAGCATCTATGGGAGCATGGGAAGAAGGGATAGCATCACCAAGCCACACAGGCAGGGGTAATGACAGCAAGGTGGCCTTGTCCCCCTGACACCCACCCTGCTGTATCTGCAGCTGGGCAGGTGCAGTGACAGCAGCATCAGGAACTGCTGCTGCTCAGTCCCTGATTTCAAGTTTGCTGATGATTTTAAGTTAACTGCAGGACGAAATTTGTTCACCCAGATGTGTCATGGATGCCTCTGCCCACAAAATTTAAGTCTCAGCTGGCATTATAAAACAAACCACAGAAGTTCTGACTGCTGCTGAAGCCAAGAAATTTTAAAACTAGCTTGGGTACAGCTGCATCACACCTTGGAAAATCTTCAGAAGGGGTTTTCTAAACTTTCTTCCCCAAAGCAGGTTAACCATTCTTGTACAAATTAATAGGGACAAAGTGATGATGTCTTCTGAGGAGGAAAGATACTGCCAGTGAGCTTATAAACAGTACTTAGCTTCTGTGAAAAACAAAGAGTCCCAGTTCCAACACTGTCCAGAACCCAAAGTACCGGAGCTGATGTTTTTTGCAGATGCTTTTTCCCGACCCATTTGGTCCATCCCTCTCAAGGCACATTGCCTCTCGCCCTGCTTGCTGCAAAACCCCTTCTCATTTCAGTAGTGACTCTGTCTTTACCAGCTGCACAAACGAGCAGAAGCCCGACACTCACTCACACCACCTTACAGCTTATTAACGAGAGCACCCTCGTTAACACACGCCCACGCATCCAGCTTTAAGCTCCACATTGCCCATAGTTACCATCGCACCAGCGACTGCAATTTAACACCCACTTGTTCCTTCAGCTGCTTGATGGACTGCTGGAGAGTCAGGATCTGGTTAAACAAGGGGCTCCTGAGGGTGTTCCGCAGAACAGCCAGGGTTTCCTGATGCTGGGAATCCCTCTTCTCGTGCAGTTTGGCTTGCAGACGATCCAGGATCTGCAGCACCTGCTGCTTATCTGCACCACAAAGGAGTCCAGGTTAGGAGTGGAGCTTCCCTGCTCACTGCCCCACAGAAGGAATCCCTTTCAGACCACGTACCTGCTGCAGGATTTTCAGGCATGTTGAGGGGTATTTTTGGAATTACTCCGAATAACCTAGATGATGTTTTAAGAAAAGTAATTAATAAATGGTACAGCCAAACGGAATAGTAACACACAGTAAATGCAATAATAAAATACTAAGCTAACAACAACAAATACTCCAAGCATTCAACAAAGCTCTCAACATATCTTAGCACATCCAAAAATTTTCCCTTGCTCTGTGTGCTTTTCTTTTCACACACAGGAAGGAACATGAACAACTTTAAAATATGATAGAAATGCAGAATATAAAGACTTAACACTGGCTGAGAAAACTGAGACACTGCTACATTCAACCAAATTATTTCAAAAACTGACAGTAAAGTTGTAAACTTTTCAAATACACATTTGTAAAATGAAATCTACCTATTATTTAGGAAAGTTAAAATCTCCCTATTATTTACAAGATTTTTTCCACCTGATTATTTGTAGACAGCATTTTTATCACGATAGCTCAGCCCTGCTGGATGGCAATACAGGTGAAATCTTGGGTTTCCATATAAAACAATGAAGTTCCCTTCACTCATGAGACAGCACAGAATTAAGGCCCAAATTTGGACACATTAATCCCTATTCCAACATGTTGCTAAGGAAGGTCACTCTAATCACAGCCTCAGTGGTGAGCAGTGAAAGAAGCCTGTTCCCTTCTGCTGCAGGAGCTCGCCTTTCCCTTTTCCATGTACAAGACAAGCTTTTGAGTAGCAAAATATCCTTTATCGAGCTTTTAAGGAGCAGAATATTCTTTATTAGGCTCCTCCACAGTGCCAAATAGAGCAGGTCTCCAACTGGGGCTGAGGCCTAGATGGCAGTATAAAAACAACAGACTTGCAATTAGCAGTGATGATAAATGTACCCTTGCTTGCATGTTATTAAGTTGATGTGGAGCCTGTCATTCTGAGATCTATCAAGGCAGCTCTACCAAAACATACACGAGGAACAAGATCTCTTCACTTAGTACAAGCTCCTCTGAAAGAAGTCAGCCATTTAACAGCACAATTTACATAATTTTAATTCTATCCAGTCTATAACTGTGTAATTTCAGAATAATGTATTTGGAATTATTTTCATACAAAAATAGCCGTATCTATTTATATAAAAAAGCTCTTGATATTACTTATTTAATCTTGCAATTCAAGAGGAGAAAGGGTCATATGGTGAATATGACACCAGGAGAAGCACATCCCAGGGGCTCTCTCTCAGCAGGACCTCTGATCCTTTCAGCTCTACCTCTGACACTGTGCTCACACTGAAAACATCTGGAGGTCTGGGAGGACAATGTCATATTTAACAAAATATTAATTATGCAGGTGAGTAGCTCCTCTTCTCCTGCAGAGGCAGACTAAGTTGATTCACCTAATGCAAAACAAAGTGGGTGGAAGTGTGTCACAAACCACAGTTTGAGATTTATGCACCCTTTGCTGTGCATATCTGAACAGCTTTGGCTCCTGGAGGAATTCCTGCAGAACTCAGTCGGTTTGTTTGGTTTCCACCCTGAGTTAGACAAAATGAGTTGCTTTGCAAGACTATTAACAGATTTAGGAGGTCATTTTAAATCAAAACCTGTAGCAAGAGTTAAAAAAGCAAAGCCATACAACCCCTGAAAGATTTTCAGGAATGCATCTGAACTTTTGGGAGTGCTGCAGCTTTATTTTCTTTTCCATACGAAATAAAACACTTCTAAGAGCACAGCAGCCTTTGATTCTGTGCTGAGAGCTGGTTCTGAAGAACAGATGAAAACACCATTTCCTTACACACTCCTGAGTCTTCATCTAAACCAAAAAGACAAAAACTTAACCTCCTCGACTAAAAATACTGCACAAACCTTAACAAAACGGGACAAAGAATATGGAAATTTGTTCTTTCTTCACAGTTTAACTTCCCTCCATTCACTTCCCTCCTCTGTTTTTCTACCTCACATCAGCAGATAAAAGAGGGAAAAAAAACCTCTAAAGGAAGCAAACCAAAATCAGAACAGGATGGAAAATAACTCAGATGAGGAAAAGTGGCTTGAAACACCTTTAAACCAGCAGTGGGGTGAAGATTAAACTCAGGAAAGAAATCCAGCATGGCAGGAAATAACGAGGGCCTGACAGCACCATGCCCATCTAAGAGCCAAAGCCAAGAGGCTGGTCCAGCTCCCCAGCCCTCTTTCATGCATTTATTCTTCCCTTTCCATTTCCATTCATCTGATCCCATAGTGAGCTGGAACAGGGAGCTAAACATGCAGAAAAAATCCTTCACGTCTTGGTAGGGTGAGTTTTCTGCCCAGTTAGCTCTGAGCTGACAGAGCTGGCAGGAGGGGCATGAGAAGGGACAGGGATGTGCCCACACCTTGCAGCAGGAGCAAACTGCACCCTGAGAAACACCCCAGAACAGCCTCAAAGTGCCACTCTGACTGTCCTCAAGGTTGCTCTTTTTTCCATTGCAGAGGGTGTAACAACAGCAATTATGATGACAGGGACAGACACAAGAAAATTGGGCATTTAAATTGAAGGAGAAGAATGTAGGTGAGAGATCTAGGCTCCATCCAGGCTGAAGTTCCTTGGATAAGGAGGTGCAAAAGGGGCAAAAAAAAAAAAAAAAGACTAAAGAAAGTTTCAGCTTCCTGCTTGAGCTTCAAAGTGTCACTAAGAGCCACTGCAGAGCACTTAGGCTGGTGGACGCCCAAGTGGATCTCGTGTAACAGTTCAAGTTTACACTGCACTTTGGGATTCCTCGTGATCAAAGCTGGCCTCCAGCCAGCTTGCAATGCTTTTTAACTATTTTTTTTTTTGTGCAATATGTTAAAACCACCCTCAGTATTTCTTTGTTCTTCTTTCTCTCACAAGAAAGAGTGGGGAAAAAAATATTAAAGCAAACATCTCCTTCTGGTGTGAAGGGATTCCTGAAAACATAAACTAATATAGACTTCTCAAGTCATGGGTAGTTGAGGACAGGTCTCTAAGATTGGTTTTTGGGCACCAGAGAGACTCACAACTGCATGTATTATTGTTCTCCTTATGTTCAGAAGCCTAAACCTTACCATTAAATTGTGTTTGGGAAGTGTTTAAGTCTGAGCAGGCTGTCAACAGGCAGCTGCTAAATTAGAAAGTCCACTCCTAGGTGTGAATTTTGAAGAATGATCAAAACCACTTTGGTCTGTTTTGTCAAAATCAGTTCATCCACTCCACAATCAACTTCCTCAGCTCCAGTTTCTGAGTTCTAGAGCCACTTATTTATCCTATTGGTAGGCAAAATTGGAAACCTCAGTTCAACACTTACATCACAGCTCCCAATATAACCATAAAATCATTGAGAAAGTGGTTCATTTCAGGGAGTTGAGGGTTGTCTAGCCCCAGGACCAGCCACACTCTCCAGCACAGTGTGAATCTGGGGTTTCACTGTCCTCATTTCTGAGAGCTGAACTCAACCCACCCGAGGGAGCGGGAAAGTTCCATAAGGTTTTGTATGAAATCCCAAGACTTGGATCCCCTTCAAAAGCAGATCTAGGAAAAAGGAATTCCCCCATGCTGATGCCAGCAGAGGTCATCAGAAGAGCTGAAAGGTTTAAGTCTTCCACTGCCATCACCCCCTCTTGCCAGACACTGGCACTTGCACGGGGACAGAGAGGACTCAAGCCCAGAGCACCCAGGATCCCGGGGGAACACGACATCCCAGCAGTGCCCTTGGCAAACACCTGCCCTCCACAAAGGGCTGCTGAAGTTGGGAATAAAGGGTTTGCTGCTGGGGTGTCTGGAGGAGGACATGGTTCAGCCAGAAGAGATTCTTCTGCCCGTTTCTGCCCACCCACCTACAATCGCTGCTGCCCCACATCCTTCACCTTGGCCTCATCCAACAACCCACGTCCTTCCAGTAAAAGTCCTGCCTCATGGGATGGTCTCCTACCCACTCAGCCTGGCTTTTGGGACATTAAAATCCAGAAGTGCCAACTAACTGATGCTATTTTCCAAGGCTTCTACACAACCAACTGACCCGCCTGCCACAGGAACGGCCAAGGGTCCATCCCAACCCAAAGTCACCTTTCTGCACTAATGCAGTTGGCATTTTCCCTGGCCCTGATATCAGGAGTGACTAATACAGTGCATATCATCTTCCTCATCACAGAGACCTCTGACTTGGAACATTTCAGTCTCAGAGTAGATAAAAGCAAAAGGAAGGGAAAACAGGATTTCTTAGAGTGATCTTAATCCTAAATTGCCCTAACGTGGCATCACCTGTAACTTCACATATTCAAAATTATAGTTTACACACCATCAAACAATTACACACTGTGAAAAAAACTATTCTAACACATATTTTGCTGTCCTACACGTTACACTCAGTTTTCCCCAGCATGTACAGAAAAATTCAGTCCAATCAAGCACGGCACGTGTAAATCCATCTTTCCAATGAAACCACCAAAACCTGCTGCTCTGTGCAATGCTGCAGGATTTATAAAAAGTCCTGCAGAGCACGCACTGACTGCCCCAGGCACTTGAAAGGAGCTAAAAACCAGGCTCTTACTGTGAGTATCTGAACACAGACACACCACACATCTCCAGGGTACACCAGGTCAAAGCTAAATATTGTTAAAAATAAAAAAATAATCTGTGGACAACCTGAGTGAGTCCTGTTTTAAACACAGTGACCACAGGATGAGGAAAGCCAAGAAAACCCAACTCTCTGCGTCTGTGATTACCAGTCCCCACAGAGCTGAAGAGGAGCCTTACTCACTCCCCAGGTATGCTAACTTTTAACAAGCAGAACCTGAACTCCTGTGGACTTTGGCCTGTAGGGAAGAGCCAGTGTGGGTTCTCTGCTGTCTAACAGAAGGGTGAGCTCAAAGCTGCTCTCCATGAAGCAGTAACACGGTCTTAGAAACCTGCTCTCACAGATCTCACGGAAAAGTTGTTTTCAAGACCTAAATATTGTCACTGCAAATAAATCCTAAAGTTTCTGATGACAGTGTACACAATTAACAAATCACTTCACGGGGGAACAGAGCTGTTGACCTGCAACCAGGCTGGTCTCCTAAGCTTCAAAAATTTACAAAGAATGCAGAAGAACTATTTTCCTGTTAATCACCCCTGAACAAAGCAAGAGTCTTTGGATGGACAGGAAGTGTTGCAACAAGTGTGTTACTTCTTCCTCTCCTCCTCGTGACCCAGCCTCTCCAAGCAATGGAAACTGTTTGCACAACACCAAGATGCCTCCAGCTCCCTGGAGAGCCTTTGCCTGACACTGGGAGCCACTCAGCTCCTTCCTGCCTTTACTGGGGTGTCGGGGAGCTGCCAAGGTCCTGAAGAGCTTCGAGATGGGGGTCTCTGGGCAAGTGCAGGTTGGTATCCTGGCCACAGCTACTCTGGTCAAGGTGGTGTCCACAGCAAGGTGTGGGTGAGGCGCTGGGGAAGCAGGAGACAGCTGGAAAAGCTCACATAACCGCAGAATGTTTCAGGACCACAGTGGGGTCATCTGGCCCAACCTCCCTGCTCAGGCAGGGTCATCTCAGAGAACAAGGCACAGGATTGTTTCAGAAACATCCCCAGTGAGGGAGGCTCCACACCCTCTCTGAGGAATCTGCTCCAGTCACTCATGAAGTTCTTCCTCATGTCCAGGTGGAACTTCCCGTGCATCAGTTCGCCCCCGCTGCCTCCTGCCCTATTGCTGGGCACCACCGAGCAGAGCCTGGCCCCATCCCCTCGGCGGGCTCGAATATT
>VXBA01001649.1:554975-582179 GCA_013399895.1 Serilophus lunatus | reverse complement strand
GGGTGGCAGGTGTGTCATGGGGCTCGCCCCCGGGGAGCCGGGGCTGCGGGAAGGCCCTGTGCAGAATGGGGACGATGGGTGGTCCCGCTCTGCTCCTGTTCCCCGTGCGCGGCCACGTGGGGGACGGGCAGCGGGGGCTGCCCGGGCTCGGTGTCCACCTGCTGGAGCGGCGGGAAGAGAGGATGGGCTGCGGGAAAGGCCCGTGTTCTTAACGCCTTCCTAAAACTTAACGACGCGCTGGCAGGTTGCTGCAGTGACCATAATTGACTCCTGTGCTACGTACTAAGCGCGTATTTTAATAGTAATTTGTTGATTTTTCTCGATATCCTGTTTTCAAAAAAATCCTGTTCTCAGACTGTGTAAGCATCTTCAAATGGTGTTGAGATAAACTCAACTGAGAGCTGATATTTTAAATGCTCGAGGAAGGATAAAGTATCTTTACTGATAATGGCTTACCAGTAATTTCAGTGAAGACTTCCCAAAGGGAATAGTAGGAGACCTTGATAGGTTATGGCAGCTTTTCTTTCTTTTAAATGTTCTTCTCTTTTTTAATTTTGAAAGAGGGTAACAAGGGCTATATGAGATTGGTGTTATCTCCCTTAAGAAGTGCTATTTTTGCTACCTTCTCTTTTAATGGAGACTTCTGAGATTCATTGCATCTGTTTATCTCGAGTAAACACACCAAGAGTTATGTGTTCTTGTTTTATTTTCTTAGTTAACAGTAAAGACTAATTGTTTGAGATCCTTCAAGGCTGTTTCTAGAGGGAAGGTCCAGTAATCACGGTTGATGTTATTGGCAGCCAGCAGTTCTTGTGGGAGGAAAGAATTGAGGCTACTTCGCATATTTTGAAAAGATATCCCACGTTGATAATTAAAGTGTACAAAAATTGTACCAAACGTAACAGAGAAGTCAGAGTGCAGTTACTATAATACTTCACTTTCCTCCCATACAGATCTGTATCCTTTGGCTAGAAGGATAAATGCCAAATAGGCAGATTTGGCTTCCTGCATACTTACCTCAGTGAAGCCACAGTATGTATTTCCATGGAAGTGCAGATGAGGAATACCAAGGGAAGCACTTGCAAGACTGCTGTGTGCTGCTGTCAGTGGCACTGGCAGCTGGAAATCATACTGAGCTGTGCGTGTAGTGACACTTACAGGCCTTAATGTCTGTGCAGCTTTACTGTAAAAGACTGTCAGGGTGACAAGAACTAGTAGATTCACAGATTTTCCTGTCCTCAGCCTGGATAATGTCTTGGGTGAGGTACCACATGGAAGTTGTTTGTTGGTTTCACAGGTCGCTATGGTGTCACTTGTTTGAGCACCTTCAGTTGGAGAGTTTTGCGCACAGCATTGGCTAAAATGGTCTGTTCCCAGCTATTTTCCTTCCCCTTTCCCTTCCACTTGTGGATTCTCAACGGGAGGTAGACAGGTGTTACTGAAAGTTTTCATTTCCTACCTCCTTCTCAGTGTTAAGCACCTAACTCATCAAGTGCACAGCCATTTATAAAATCCTGTTTCTGGGAATCCTTGCTTGTCTGTCGGGAACAAAGTGTTGTGGTTTAAGCCCAGCTGGCAGTTAAGTACAACACAGCAACTTGTTCTCTTTCCCCCACTCCAGTAAAAGAAGTAAAGCTGCAGGTTGAGGTAAGAACTGATTCATAATTGAAACAAAGTAAAGTATAATATGTGATATATATTAGAAATAATATATTATTATGATAATAATTTAAAAGGACCCCAGAAAAGCAAATTACATGCAATGCAATTGCTCACCACTCACTGGGCCAATAACCCATCCCATCTGTGAACAGCAATTGGCCCCCATTTCTGGGTAACTCCCTCAGTTTATATACTGCAGATGATGCTATGTGAGATGGAATATCCCTTAGCCCACTTCGTGTCAGCTGTCCTGGTGTGGTGGTGCATTCCCCCCCCACCCACTGTGATCTTTCCCAGCTTCCTAGGCACCTGTTCCTTGGTAGAGCTTGGGAAGCTAGAAAGTCCTTGGCTTAGGGAGAGCAGTGCTCAGCAACAACTCAACATCACTGTGTTGCCAACATTATTCCAGTGAAGCCAGAACTCAGCACTGTACAAGCTACTCAGAAAAAGTTAATTCTGTCCTTCCTGAAACCAGGACATAAGCCTGGGATAAGGATCTTCACATGGTCATATGGTTGGTTCTTTAAGCTTCTTGTGGTCTTAGAACTGCTGGCATTTGAGGGTAAGAAAGAAATGCGACACGTTGAACTGAAGGGCCTCTAAGAAGATGGAGTAACTGTGTCGACATTTGTTGAAGTTTGTAAACTTTTTGTTAAATACAGGATGAGAGTACTGTGGATGTACAGACAACACCTAAGGTATTTTGAAATTGGCAATTTACATTTTGCTAATTACTTGCCCTATAGTTAATAGAGCCCAGTCACTGAAGAATGAAGAGCTGATCCTTCTATTTTAGTCAAAGCCTGTGGATTAAATAAAAGATCAGTCCTCTCTCACAACTGGCATTTCAGGAAAAGGGCAGTGTTGCCTTTGGCTGGTTATCTTTTGGTAACTCTGAAGCCCAGTGGATGTGATCAGCTCTTTGACAGCTCCATCAGCTCTACAAGTCCTACTAAACTAGTAATGTTTTTATAGTGGAAAGCAGATAGGATTTTCAGCTGATTTTTGGTGGTTTTTCCTTCCTTGGGCTCTTTGTTAGATTCCTTTGCAAGACATCAAAAATATCTACAAAATTAATGGTATTGTCCTGCAGTGAAACTGTGATCATTGTTGGTAAACAATTAATTAATTCTCGAGGAAACAAAAAGTAACAGTAGAGATACTCCCCTTCAGATACAGATGTAAATTGATAGTACTCGGTTGCTTTTTGTTTTGGAAAATTGTAGGCAAGCGGATCAGTAACGTCCTGCGTGCACAAAGGAAACATTCCTATCTGGTGATTAATTCTAAAAGCCCAGTGTGTATTCTGCTATGGTTTTTAAGTAGCTTAATGTGTGTCTCTCATTTTAGAATGGCAGAAGTTTCTTGGTGTTGGATGAACAGAGATTCGCAAAAGAGATTCTTCCCAAGTACTTCAAGCACAACAACATGGCAAGCTTTGTCAGACAGTTAAACATGTGTAAGTGTCTAGATTTTTCCATTCTAGCGTAGTCTAGGTCCCGTACGTGTATGTTCAGTTACAATTTCCTTTGAGCAGTGGGCCTGTGTTCTCTTCAGTTAGGATACTGTCACATCCTCAAAATTGTGATGACAGCATACTTTCAGTTTCTTAATGCGGGTTTTCAAGGTTTGTGTTTTTTTCTTTCTAAGATGGCTTTCGAAAAGTTGTTCATGTGGATTCTGGGATTGTCAAACTGGAGCGAGATGGCCCAGTAGAGTTTCGGCACACGTATTTTAGGCAGGGCCGGGAGGACCTGTTGGAACACATTAAAAGGAAGGTTAGTGAAAATTCAGTATGTAGAAAAACCTTTGCTACTAAGAATTGATGAATAACAAAGTTCATGTCAATTTTACCTGCAGGATTGTGAGTACAAATAAGTTTGGAATTTATGGAAGCAAACAGCTCTGCTTTCATTTATATCTTGAACTTGTTTAAAGATATTTTGGGAGATCTGACTAGGCTTTATCTAAACTACTTTGCTGTCATTATAGTAAGTTTCACAACAATGAGTTATGCAAATAAGACAATTTGCAAGTGAGTATTAGAAGTATAGAACATGCTTTGACTTTACCATCAGTAACACAAAAAACTGCTTGTTTATGTAGCTTGCTTCAGAGCAAAGCTACTGTAAGCATTAAACTTTCCTGAGAAGGCAACAGGGGGCAAACCTATAGTCACATTTGTTATGCTGCTACATATGACTCTGACATGTGCTGTGCTGTTACTGTGAGTCAGGTTAATACAGATATCAGACGGAAACACGGTAAATTAAACTCTGGTGAGTGGGTGGGTGTCATGGTTTAACTCCAGTCAGCAACTTGGCCCCAAAAGCTGCTTGCTCACTCCTCCATGTTGGGATGTTGGAGTGAATTGGGAGAGTAAAAGTAGGAAGACTGGAGTTGAGATAAAGACAGTTTAATAAGTAATGCAAAAGCCACACATTCAAGCAGAGCAAAACAAAGAATTCATCTACCACTTCCCATGGGCAGGCAGGTGTTCATCTATCTCCAGGAAAGCAGGGCCCCATCACACGACAGCTCCTTGGGAAGACAAATGCTATCAGTTGAAACATCCCCTTCTTCCTTCCTTATTCCCCAGTTTTGTATACTGAGCATACACAGTACAGTATGGAATGTCCCTTTGGTCAGCTGGAGAGGACTGCCCTAGGCATGTGTGTCCCCTCCTAATTCCTTGTGCACCTTGAGCCAACTCGATGGTGCAGTGGAGTGAGAAGCAGAAGAGGCCTTGACTCTGTGTAAGCATTGCTCAGCAGTAACAAAAACATCTCTTTATTGCCAGCACTGCAACACAACACAAATCCAAAACACGGACCCATAGTAGCTACTGTGAAGAAAATTAACTCTACTCCAGCCAAAGTCAGCACAGAGTGATGTACTTAGTAAGACCAGGTTACTGTGAAGCAGTTATGATGCGAGTAGAGCACTTGGGAGAATGTCTGAAAAATAATTGTACACACATGTTTGTAACAACAAGAGCTCATGTAGCGGCAGCTGTGTTTCTGGTTTGGAGGGGCAGGGGGGTTTGGTACTTGGTTTATTATCAAATGCATAATTTGTCAACACTTGTAGCAAAATATATTTGATCATCATCAGAGAATAATAATTAAGTATGGGTAAAAGGAAGTGATGTTTCTGGATTCTAATCTTTTAAAGGTTTCATCCTCAAGACCTGAAGAAAACAAGATACGTCAGGAAGATCTCTCCAAAATAATATGTAGTGCTCAAAAGGTGCAAGTTAAACAAACAACTATTGAATCTCAGTTGTCTCTTTTGAAGAGGTAAGTTGCTGTATCAATAACTGATCCCTAATGCTGAGTAATTCTGATACTAGGTACTAGACAAAGACTTAATTTTAGGTGTCTCTTGATTTCTGGTTGCCTAACTTCAGTATCGCTTTTAGAACATAAATTTCAATAGAAAAATTGCATTAGAGATGGACTATTTGGATATTGGTAAAAGTGACAGGCAGTGTTGGTGTTTGCAGAACTGTCTAGTACTGGGCAATAAAGTAACACCTTTAATGATAGTTCTGTAATGCTTCTGAGGCTGAGTATACAAATCTGCTCTTAGCATAAAGCATGCTGGTTTACATCTTTAAGTTTGAAGTAGTTCTTGTATTTAGTTTGAGGTAGAGTTTGGTTTGTGCAAATTGCATATAATACTTTGTTAGAACAATTACTGTCTTTGCTCATTGATTTTTATATTCCTATGGTCTTCATTGCCCCACTGCTTAAAATTGCAGTAGAGTTAATGCCTATGAAAATGTGTTTAAAAATCTAGTTTGGAAATTCATTAGCTACCTCAGGAACAGAGGAACAAAATCTAAAATCCAAGTGTAAATAGAGTATTTTTAGAATTGCATTGTTACCTACTTAGTAATTATAACTTATTCTCAACAGTGAAGGAGATGTGTCACAAATTACTTAATCCATTAGAGAATATAAAATACAGACAAGATACATGAGCATAAGCTCATGCACTGAAAGTCACATTACCTCAATAGGAAATCTGTCTCGGGACACCTTAACTTAGGTTGAGAAAGTAAATGATGGTATACCTCTGTGACAGAGGTCATTGATCAGTTCAAGTTTTAAGAAAAAAATTCTGTCATTTCTAGTTTTCGGTTCTAGTTGCTTGAGTGGGAGTATTCAGAGGTAAACTTATTTCACTTTGAAAGAGTCTTCATTAGAATCCTGCCAGTCTAGAGTAAAATTGTTCATGTTTTTACCCTTTTCAAATTCTAGATGAATTTGGGTTGAAGTAACCTCAGAACACCATCTGGTCCAAACCCCTGCCCAGTGCAGGGCTGACTTTGGCTGAAATGACATCCAGTAGCTAATGACTTGAAATTAGGAGGGATGAGAACACAGAATGTTTGTTTTTTGGGAACCAAATTCTTTCCCTGTCACTTTAAAGTGATTGAGGTAGAAACTGAAGCTAAATCAGAAGACCTACAAAACATGTTAATAAAGCTAGTTCAGAATCCATAACTTCAGTTTTTGGTTTTGTGATAGAACTGTACTCTTAAATTGTATGTTGGACATAGGAGCAGTTTGAGGAGTAAGTAAATACTGTGCATCACACTTCATGTGAATAGCTGTTTCTGAAAACAGCTTAGTTTCTTAAAAACCTGAACACCAGAAGAATTTGTTTCTCTGTGTTGAAAATTAAACTGCAAAAGAGAGGAGGGTGGTATGCTGTCTTCATGAGTATCAAAAACTTGAATTAATAATCTCTCTCTTAATATGCACTATGCTGTTGGAAACAAACTTCTTGTGGTTCCAATAGCTTGGGCAGTTTTTACGCTGTCTTAGTAACTGGTCTCCTGTGAGTACTGGGGCAATTAAGATTTGTAAAAGGGCAGTGTTTTGTGAAAACTGCCACCTCTGACATCCTCCTGTTAATTTTTAGCACCTAACATGCCCCTTTACTGAAGCTAATAGGCAGCTGTTTGAATGGCTACAGCTGAATGTGTGAATTGAGAGCTTTTTTTGTACACACAAGCCATGTACAGAAACATGCTTTCAAGGTGGATGCACAGTTGCTGACAAGTGGCTCGCACCTAGTAAGAGGTGTGTGGTGGAGGACCAACAGGCTTGATGTGGGTGAAGAGCTCTCCTTTTTAGTGGTGAGGGGAAACTATATTCTTAGGCTGTTTGGTCCCTTGTTGCTGGAAATGATTTGTATGCTTGATTTTAAGTAATTCCTGGGAGGAAGAAGAGAAGGTGTCTTTTGGTTTTATGGGAAAAGAAACAAAATAGTGGGCTTTTTAAATGCTGATAGCTAATTTTTAAATGCTGAATGTATGGGTAATAAATACTGCCAAATTTGGGTTGTTTTTTTTTCTTTCTTTGAAGGGGCTGGAAATTCTCTGCAGGCCATTTGTTGTGTTTGGGTCTCCATTTTGTAATTACTTTCCAAGGCTCCTGACTGTGACACTCACACTCCCCCACCTCCAGTTTAAAAACACATTTAAAAAAAAGTTATAAAACAAAAATGTTTTATAACTTCATTTTAGTTTAACTTTTAAATCATCATTTTTCAACAGAGAGAATGAATCCCTCTGGAGGGAAGTGTCAGAACTGAGAGCAAAACACTTGCAACAACAGCAAGTTATTCGAAAGGTAAGACTTCGTTCAAGTGTCGTGCATGCATGAGTGAGTGCTTCTGAACTAAGAATACTGTGCCACACCTTGCTTTGCTGTCACACATTTTTTTGTAGTGTGGAATGTCTCTTTAATAGGAAAAAAAGTGGTGTATGGTGGACGAATGTTAGTGAAACAAATGATTGGTGTATTTTACTGCATAACCAGAAGGTAAGGCCAAAGTCTTGTAAATATTTTCAAAGGAAGATGTTCAAGAAAATCATACATCAGTCATTGTGGTACTCTTAAAATGCTCCATCCAGTTTTTATTGCTTCAGGAATTGGATGACTAATATTCTGTGTTGAGTGATCTTGGGAAAAACTTTGTCACTGCAAGAATTACAAAATTCTGTATTGGAGAGTCGCTGTTGTCCCATTTAGCTGTCCTGCTGACCATATATTTTTAACATTAGCTGAGGAATAGAAAATTGAATGGAATCCATTGATAAATCTAACTATTAAACTAAGTTAAATCTGTAGTAGATCATAATATGTTATTTTTTATGTATCAGAAAGTGTAGCACTGAAAGCAGCCTTGTAGCAGAGACTTACTGATACTTTGCCTAGTTTATTCAAGACCAATATGTATATGTTAAAATCCTTAAATGTAAAACACAAGAGAACAAAGTCCAACATTTCAAAACAAAAGCTGATTAATACTGTTAATTGTACATGTAATTTTTACTCAATTTGTCAAAAATGCCTTTCACCAGAATCAGTATTTGCAGATACAGGTTATGTATATGATACATATCCTTATATGCCTTCTGTCGTTGCTTATTAGAATTCTTCTAATCATTTGAGTTACTGGATTTTTTTCTGTGTGCTGTGCACTGTAGTATAAAAGTCTGCTCTTGTCACCTGCTATGTGAAAAGCCTTTCTTGGGCAACTGAATAACTGGGTTTTTTTGAGATATTGCCAGCAGTGTTTTTACCATGATTTTAACTTTTCTGAACAACTCTATATAAAAGTTACTACACTAAATAAGAGTTTCCCTGTTTGTGTATAGATTTTATTACTGAAGTCTTCTGCTATAAGATACCTTGGTGCTTAAGAGAAACAGTTACAAAGTAGTCTGAGTAAAAATAGTGTTCTTTCCCTTACAGATTGTACAGTTCATTGTTACCTTGGTGCAGAATAACCAACTAGTGAGCCTAAAACGCAAGAGGTAAATATGATCTTGAAAACTTGCTCTCCAGTCAATAAACTGACATGCCTTGATGGCTAAAACCAAAGAAGTGGTTTTGAGATTGCTTTCTTCTTTGATTCTTTCTGATGTAGGCCTCTACTTCTGAACACTAATGGACCTGCAAAGTCAAATGTGTTTCAGAAAATTGTGAAAGAACCAGCAGAAAGTAACCACCATGTAAGTTTTCTATTTTGGGTACTCTCTGTTAGGATGAAGGAAGGGGTGGGACAGGCAGATGGATCAAGTAGATTGTTTTATGGAGAATAAACCATAGCTGTGTACTTAGAGCTGTCAGGTTGTAAAAGTGATAGGTCAGGATGTGTTTCTTTCAGAAGCTAATTGTATTGATAATCACCATTAACTTCTCAACATAAGCAAGCCAGCTGCCTGTGTATTAAATACAGCTTGACATGACCTTACTGAAAGCAGTTTGCTTATAATAATAGTGCTGTTAGAAATAGCACACATGTGTTGCATTGTTAAATCTGGAAGTGAGGTGACCCTGGTCCATACAGGGACAAGGGTCCCGTGTGTTACTCTGCAAGGCAGCATCCAAAACATCAAAATCGTTCCTGTGCCATTTGAATGAGTTACACCACTAAAAGTTGTTGCTGTCCAAATAATTGTTGGAGGGAAAACGATTAAAACAAGTGCGTTGCATGGCACCAGAGTTAATAGCTGTGTAAGAAAGTACTGTTTAAACAGCTGTCACTGTTCTAATATTTTCAGCTGTCACTGTTCTAATATTTTCAGTTCTTGCTTGGTCCTGTTTTTGCAACTTTTCTTTGTTGCATTTGCTGACAGTGCTAGTATATTTTTATTTCTATGCCTGTAGTATTTGCCAGACTTTTTTCTGTAGCTGGTATTCTCCGTGTTGTTCATTTACTTGTATGGCTTTTTCTATTAAACATAGATCTATACAAACAGCTCTTAATCTTAAAGGTGTAGGAAAGCTCTTAGACTTCTTTAGATTTGAAGCATTGTAAGATAAAATGATAAGTGCCAGAATGCTGAAACTTACTATCCTTCTGTCCCCTGACTCCTTTAAATATAATTCTCAGGTACCTCTCAACAGAAATGAGGGCTTAAAGCAAAGGGAA
Organism: Serilophus lunatus; assembly: GCA_013399895.1. Classification (NCBI taxonomy): domain Eukaryota; kingdom Metazoa; phylum Chordata; class Aves; order Passeriformes; family Eurylaimidae; genus Serilophus; species Serilophus lunatus. Next base: position 572,561 of record VXBA01001649.1, on the reverse strand, counting down.
CAGATTTCAGATGACATTGTTATTTATGATGTCACTGAAGATGTGCGTGATGAAGAAAATCGCATGGGTGATGAAGAAAACCTTCCCGTTACACCAGAAACAAATGAAGATACCACTTCAGATTCTTCCAAGTAAGGAGTCTCCAGAAGTGTATGTTTTAATGAAGTGGTCAGAATTGTCCAGCACTCCTGCATATATAGAAGCTTCATCTGTGAATTTACACTAGGTTTAGATTTACTGACTTCTGCATTTGTTCCAGCTAGTTAATTGGTTGTTGATGTGGCTGATAGATAGAAAGTTGCGAAAGCAATCTGTAATACTGCATTCTTGTTAAATAATGTCAACAGACAGTAAGTGATGCCTTCTTAGTTCTCATTGTGAAGTCACAGGAGTGACTTCCCTTGTTTTTACAGATCTTTGTGGAGAATAATTTGCATGTGTTTGTCAGGTGTTGATGTGGTCTTTGAACTTCATTAAGACAGAGAATTTCAGTGCAGTTTTTTCAGTCCCAATTGTTCTGTGTGTACTCTGGTACTATAGAAATAGTTCATCTTTCAGCTATGAGCAAGTTGAAACTTGGTCCAGGGATTGAGGTGCAACCCTCTCCCTGAGCTGCATTGGATTGATAGGGCCTGTATTATTCTTCAAGGGATAAAAAGTATTTCCAGCTTATACTTGATTTGTTACCATTGTTCTTGCTCAGCTGTTGTCTGGAAATGCATTCTCTGATAGAAAAGCTTCATGAGGGTAAGTGTGGTAGAGAGGCAGCATAACAGCTACTTAAGGGTTAATAACCAGAATATGGATGAAAGCAAATCACTTGAGGCTTGCTCTTGGTTTTAGGTTGCGGTCCTGGTAGATGTAACAAGATTACTGAACAAAAAACTTTTGACTGAGATCCTTTATGTTATGGATGCTCCAGAGTTCATTCTGTTCAACAGAAAATATGCACAATATATATTGTCTGTCTAGTTTTAAGGCCCTTGTATGCTTTGGTCTGCTTTGTGCCTACTTTATATGCAAGCTTATAGTTGTCCTAATACAAAAAGTCTGTTCCTGTAGCTTTTTAGTAGTTGGTTATTGTGGTCTAGCACAACAGTGTGTGCTAGCTGAGCTCCATCAATTGTATTGAGCGTTACAGAGCTATATCAATGGAAAATAGATATTTACAGTATCTTTCTGTGTTTAGTATTAAAAAGCAGTAGGAAAGTTTATTTCCTTACAGTAGGTTGCCTAAAGTAAGAAGTAACTAAACTGGTGCAATAGTTTAAATATGTTAGTTACAATTTAAATGTGTATAAAATGTTCTAATTCATTTGTTGGTATTACAGCTGCAGTTGTAGCTATCATTCTCCTGACATTGTAATTGTGGAAGATGATAATGAAGATGAATATGCTCCTGTAATTCAGGGGGATAAAAGCAGTGAATCAGTTGCTGTCCAAGGAAATGATCCTGTCAGCCCTGTCAGTGACAGTACAAACCCACTCATGTCAAGTGCTGTACAGCTGAATAACCAGTCAACTTTAACTGCAGAAGACCCAGTCTCAGTGATGGATTCCATACTCAGTGAAAATGGAGTAATTTCACAGAATATAAATCTTCTGGGAAAGTAAGTAGTCTGGTCTTTTGGGTTTAGAACAGATGATTTGATGAAGCAAAAAGAACTGAATAGTAGTTTCCTCTGAGAATGTTAACTTTATAGTCAACTGTTACTGAAGCCAGTTTCTAAAGCTCCTTCTATATTAAGTATTGTAAGATGTGACCTCTGATTTTCATTGTGAAGTGAGTGAGTTGAGATGTCTAATCTGGCAGTGTAACGTGGGTATCATTATTTAAATTGTCAGGAGTTATTTGTGCCACTCCTGCAGGCAGATGGGGACTCATTAGGGCTATGTGGGGCTAATGTCATGTTGCATCACAGTGGTGTGTTGATGTGAGTCCTGCAAAACTTGTTTCAAAGCACCTGTCTGCTTTACTTGGGTTCTCCTCTAAAGAGGCTAAAAGTTTTCACTTTTTTCCAGAGGTATTTCTGATGAAAGACTTGGTTCATTCTAGTTCTAAAAATCGTGACCAGATGAGTGTAGTACATCTGTGTAAAGTTACTTCAGGATTTCTCTTACTTTAAGTGATAAAGCAGTAATATAATGTTTGTCTTCTAGAGTTGAACTTTTGGATTATCTTGACAGTATCGACTGCAGCTTAGAGGACTTCCAGGCTATGTTGTCGGGACGACAGTTCAGCATAGATCCAGATCTCCTGGTTGATGTAATTTTGATTGTTTATTTTAAATATTTTGGTAATAGACCTTAGAAAAGACTTGTGTTTGCTGTTACTGTTAGGAACGGATTTAAAACACAACTGATTTTTATTTTTTTCTTTCTTCTGTATACAAAGCAAAGTTATAAATGTTTATGTGTGTTCCTGGAGCACTGGTGCAGTTCTCAGTGCTACACCACTGCTCAAATGAATACTTAAGATTTTTCTTAAATGGCTTTCTTAATGAAAGAAATCATGCCTATATTTGTTGCTACATCAGCTTAGACATCAAGTAGATCAATAGTCTTGCTTTGAAATAACCTAGCATATCATCTGTGGTCTCTTCAATGAAAAGGGGTTAAAAAGGCTCTTGGCATTTATTTGAGTCCCTGCCATTTCAGTTTATTTCCTTCAGGTTTATGTTGAATAAAGTGGTCTGGGTTGGAGGAGACCTGTGCATGTCATCTAGTCCATTCCCCTTGCTCAAAGAAAAGCTGAATCTTGTTGCTCTGGGTCTTGTTCACTCAAATTCCAAAATCTCCAAAGATGAGCTCTTAGGTGTTTGTTGAGGGCTTGAGTATTCTTATTGAAAAATTTTGTTATGTCAAAGAGTTTTCTCTGCTGCAGCTTGTAGCTCTTGCCACGTGGAGTTTGCTTTCTCCATAACAGAGCAGTGGAAGAGAGCAGTTATCCTCCCTCCTCTGCCTTCAGACAAGATTAGCAGGGCTTCCTGAGCCTCTGGCATGTCTTAAGCCTCCAAACATCTCTGGCCCTCCAGACACCCTCTAATTTGAAAACTCTTGTACTGGGAGGCCTAAAACTGGACACTCTTCCACAAGTGTATTCTTAACCCTAACTTGGGCAAGTGCATGAGGTTACTGGGTCCTGAAGACATGTGGGTGTTGATCCTGCTGGAGTGCCTGCTCACCCCCCCTCCCACTTCATTAAGATCTCTCTTAACAGCAGCTCTCACACATATTGATGACTCCTTCCAGTTTGGTGTCACTTGCAAAATTGAGCAGGGTGTGTTTGTCCATGTTGTAAACAGAATTACCTGTTCAGCAAAGTAAGAAGAAATTGGTGTTTTAAAACTGCCACAAACTGTGTAGTTAGGTGCAGTATAGTTGTTTCCTTTGTGACTGAGGTTCATGGAATTCCAAACTCCTGTGCTCCAAAGCTAGGTTTTCTTTGCAAAAATGGTAACTACCTGTAAATAAACTCGAGTCCTCATAGAGGATGGAATAAGTACAGGAGTTATTCTGGCACATGCATTTGTGATGGTCTTACTCTTAACAGCAATGTCAAGATATCTAAAAGTCGATGTGTTTTGTCTCATTCAGCTTTTTACAAGCTCCGTGCAGATGAATCCCACAGACCATGAACATATCACTAATACCAAAGTAAGTCTTAAATCCATTGCTCGATGTACGCAGTAGTGAGAGATGCAAAATTCACTCACTTTTTGCTCTTTTCTGTACTCCTATCATGAAAATTCATACTCTGGCTTTAAGAACTTTTAAGAGAACAAGAGGACTACAGTTAATTTCATCCTGTTTGTAAGACTTTTAACAGCAAAAAGCACACTAATTAATAACGTTCTTTAAAAGTTGTATTATCTTGAGGCCAATACCTGTGCATTGTACCAGTCTCTTGACTTTTATATCCCCTAAAGCTTTAGTACTTGCAAAGATGGCATGTACTTTGTCAGAATGGTTTCATCTGTATTGTCTGGTGGGAAAGGAAACACAGGAATAAGCAGTGGAGCAAATACATAGTTCTTTGAATTTCTCCTGTTCATTTACAAGCATTCGTTTTGGTTCTTGCTTCATAGCTTGTGTTTTCATTTCACATTTCTCAGCCAAGGTGTGTCAGCATGGATAATACTGATAATGCCACTGCATCCCTTCACAAATAAAAATGTAATTTTTTCATAGTTGATCAGCTGTGTTCCAATGGCATTGGTACAGGCTTTAAGCATGTGTTTAATAGTTTGCTTTTGTTCCCAGGCGGAGTCAAAGGAAAATGAAACTAGTAAGAATAATGCTGGTCCTGCAGCTTCACAGGAAACACAAGCCTCTAAGCCTAGATCAGGTGAGTAGTAGTGATTTGTTGAAATATTTGAACAGTTGAACATGCATTGTTCTGAAAGCCATCTCAGTTATTTGCTGTTTGTCTGGTTTTGTTACGCTGATAAACAAGTAACCAAAATACTTAGGATATTTGATTTAGGTTTTTGTCACTGCACCATATGCAGAGAAATGGGTGTTTTGCCGAAGAATCTGCGCAAATAATGTTGTGCAGGAATGTAACAACTCTTGCACAACATGTTCAAAACAAAGAGCTATACTGTTTTCTGTCCTTTAAGTGCTATGGATTGGATATTGTTTTTTCCTTCTGCATGTGGAAAGGCACTTGAACTGATGTTCTGGGCATTTTTTTCCCCTTAGATAAGCAGCTGATACATTACACTGCATTTCCACTCCTTGCATTCCTCGATGGGAACCCAGGCTCTGCTGTTGAGAGTGGGAGCTTCACAGCTGAAACTCCTTCCACTGTTGACAAATCCCTGGAAGGGGATGAGCTCCTGGAGAGCAGCCTGGATCCTGAGCCGACCCAGAGCAAACTGGTGAGGCTGGAGCCACTGACAGAGGCAGAGGCGAGCGAAGCCACGCTGTTCTACCTATGTGAACTTGCCCCAGCACCCATGGACACAGATATGTCCTTTTTGGATAACTGATGTGAGGGGGACTCTGTATATAGTCATGAAGATGAACTATTTATTTAGAATATTGTTTGGTATGAGTTTTTTGTAAATCACTGTTTTATGTAACCAGACATGTGAAATCTAAAGTACCTTTCCTACAAACAGTTGTTTAGCTTACACCATTAGACAAGCCACCAGGCAGGTCTGGCAGTACTGAGTCAGACTCCTGCATTGCAGTGAACACTTGTGTTACACACATTGAAACACTTGTCAGTAGTGAGCTTTGGTTTATGGTTTCTTATACTCCCAGTCTTGCATATGATGGCATAAGGTAGTAGTGTATGGTTAGGGAGCACTGACTTTCTATATTTTGGGTTTGTTTTTTTTATTTTTTACAGCATTGTTTTAACACATGAGGCTTTTTTGGGGTGGGGGGACCAGGACCTGATGTAGGCTTTTTTTTTCCCTGCTTGAACTGGGAACAAAGTGCCTTGGTTCTGCCTTACTTTCACTTCAGTGGAAGTGCTCACACATAGCACAAACTGGGGAAAAGTTCTTGACAGCTGCCAGGCCCCATGACTGCATGAGTACTTTTAACTTGGACCATCTACGCTGATAAAATAAATGTTACTTAAGTGTGATACTTGTTAAAGAGTTTGTCTCCTTATTCCATATGCCAGGCAGATAGATTTAACAGCTTCTGGTTTTTGTGTCTTGTTAGCTGTGCAAGGTCTGCTTATGTCCACAAGTGTTGTGAAATAGTTTATCTCTGAGCATAAAAGTTTATTTACAAGCCTCTAAAACAAGTACCTAATGCAGCAAACTTTTCCAGCAGTAATACACAACAGGTGTTTTCCTCTTGATTTCTTAATGGGAATTCCTTCCAGTGGAGGAGCTCTACACCACCTCAGAGGTGTTTGTCCATTGCTGCATTCACTGCAGCCTCTCACAGCTGCTGAAGTGACTTTCTGTAGTTGTGATAAAGAGCAAGAGAGGTTTGAATGGGGAGCTGACACACTCATCTCAGCCTGAGCTCCTCATCTCTGTATAAATAGCAAGTCAAAATGAAGTCAAGAACTGCTGTAGTAGAACTGATGCTGAGGTGTTTTACAGAATTTGAAGAGGTGCAGTGCAATCCAATGCTGCAGCAGCAGCAGCAGCTGATGAAGCAGGAATGCAGTCAGAAGTGCAAGGCATGTTTGTTTGCAGACGGCTGCAAAGGGCACAGAACTGTCAAAAAAACCTCATCCAGGGGGTTCCACTCCCAAGTTGCTGGGGACTTGCTGCCCTACAGGTGTGCTCTGCAGCACTATCAGCTATTACTGCTCTGACTCTGACAGTACTATAAAGCATCTTCAGAAGAGAGGTGAGAATGTAACACAAAACCTTGCGCTAACCACACCTGGCAGCATTATGAAACACCAGAAGTCATGGGATACCTTCATCCAAATTTATTTATTAATAAGGTAACAACATATTCGAAATTATTACAAGCCTTTGCTACTCTTTCTATTACCATCTCAAGTTTGACTGACATGTCAGACTTTTGCAGTAAATGTCAGTGTTCAGTGCAGAATTAAAAGCTTGGAGAATAGCAACAGGAAGTCACAGTTAAAAACACCACAGTAAGAGATGAGCACATCTGCTCCAAGATCCAGGGTCACTCCCAGTCACTATGCTCTAGTCTCAAGTTGTAACAAGTAACAAGAGAAATAATTGCGGCTTATGTACTTAAGTTACAAAGCAGCAAGCACAAAAGCATGTACAATTTTGTAACTGCCCAGGAGCTATAGTATTGTAATCAAACAGATGTCTTACCTCATGCCTAGATTTAGACTTTCTAGGCTCAAGTTCATCTCTGGCAACGGACAACAAGGAAAATACCTAATACGGTAAAAGATTGCAAGATTTAGAGCCCCAAATATTTTAAGAAACACTTTAGTTGAAGCCTCAGTAAATGCAAACCCACTCCTTTAGTTACTGTCATTTCAGTGTTCCTTCCACTTTTTTCTAATCACAATACTCAAAAAATTTCTTTAAAGGGCTTACACAGCTTTCACCACTCAGCTCCTTGCAAATGCTGTGATTGTAGCTTAGCCAAGAAGAAGTGGCACACGAAACAGCAATAAATTACAGCACAGTTATCCCATTTAAACTACTTAAATAATAATACATAGATGCACATTGTAAACAGGTGCCTTAAAAACATGCTTCTGAGCATATTCTGAGGGTATTTTTACCCAGAGTGCCTGTCCTCCTGTCTGCAATGGGATGCATTGGACCCAGAAGCACCACCGAGAACACTGGCTCCTCTGCAGCTCCAGGTGCAAGTTTCCCCATCTCGCATCTGTGGTAAAGGTACTGCTGCTTTCAACACGGGGAAGGTCAGGCTGTTAGTGCCAAAGTGCTGCAAGACGTGCAGTAAACTCCAAGGTGCTCCACTTTTGAGTCTAACAATGCTTACTTGAGGCTTTGGAATCAAGGCAACAAGGATCAAAGGCAGCCCCTCCTTTACTTGTAAAACCTGACCTAGCACTGTTTAGTGACCCTAATTAACACTTGTGCTTTTTCCTACAACTACTTAATGCAATTGAGGGGGAAAAATGTACTTCCCAAACTTCTTGATCTTCCATCTCATGCTCCCAAAGCATTCAATCTAGGAGTAATCCTATGAAAACCATCATTACAGCAATTACTGAGCTCAGCTAGAAAATGTCATTTAGTGAAATGACAATGACATGGTCAAGGTAATCATGCAGAATAAAGCAGGGTATACTATGTGGACAGCACACGCACACACACATACATATTTACAACTGCATTATTATCCAGAATACTGTTTGTTTCAAAGACACGGTGAAGCTGACAGTCTCCCTAGAGAGCAACACTGCTTAGTCAAAGTCACGGTTTGTAAGAACCAGCGGAGCAACCAGAGTCCACACGTAGAGCACAATGCCAATCCAGCTGGAGGATATCTTCACCCAGACAGACGGCCACTTGCTGGTCATTGTCTCGTAAGTAGAATCCGGACTGTGAAAAAAGGCAAAGGAAAAAGATAATTTGCAATTTTTGTTTCAGTAGGACATACTTGCCTACTAAGCCACCCTTTAACAATGTTTTCACAGTAGATCATTTTCACACCTCAAAGGACATCTCTGCCCTTCATCCAGGCAGTTCACACCAGTCTGTACAAGAACACCATTTGTAACTTGGTGTCACAGGAAGGTGGAAAACAACAGCAGCACAAAAATACTAAGCCTGTCAAGAAGGAGAAATGATTACAAGGACTTTATAAGCAAATCTGCAGAAAAGCAGTAAATTGATAGCCCTCAGAGATAAAAGTAACGTATTAAATAATCATCTTGATATCATACTGATCCAAGCAGGACGACAAATCAAGTCCACAGCAGTGGACTTTCTAGTATTGCTATTTTGATACGAATTGTCCTTTGTCAATTAACTAGAAACAATAATTTATATTTTTAAATTCTGAAGAACATCAGCTCTAGCAGCTAACAACACAGAGGAAAATTTTATTGTGAGGGCTTTTTAAAGAAGCAGACAATTTTTTTTCACCAGGCCCTGTCACAGAACAGCTGAGGTTGCAAGAGACCTCGGAACGTTCTCTGATTCAACACCCCTATTCCAGCAGAGACACCTAAAGCCAGCTGCCTCAGATGACTTCTGAGTACCTCCAAGGATGGAGTCTCCACAACCTCCCTGTGCAATTTGTGCCCCGTGCTCAGTCACCCTTGCAATGAAAAAGTATTTCCTGTTGTTCAAAGGGAACCTCCCATATTTCAGTTTGTGCCCTTTGCCTCTGGTTCTGTCACTGAGCAGACCCGTCTCTGTCTTCTTTGTACACTTGCTTCAGGTATTTTTATATGTATTGATGAGAACCCCCTGAGCTTTATCTTTTCCAGGCTGAACAGTCCCAGCTCTCTCAGCCTCTCCCAACAGATGCTCCAGTCTCTTCATCATCTTTGTGGCCCTTTGCTGGACTCTCTCCAATATGTCCAAAGTGGGAAGCCCAGAACTGTACCCAGGACTCCAGGTGCAGAGTCACCAGTGGTGGGGAGATGGGATATCCCTTGACCCGTTGATGTAACACGTCCTACCTCTCCTTTTTCTATCTCTCTATACCAGGCCTAGTGTTTACTGATTTTTAGTCGTTATACAATTTAAGACTTTATCCTGTTCACTTCAGCAGGATGTATTTCAGCAGTCCAGTGAATCACAAGAATTATCCTAGAAAATACAACAGGCACTTGTGGACAAGGTTGGCTACGCCCAATTTTGAAATTCAAGTCCCTAAATATAGCTTAGACAGTATACTTCCCTCGAGAAGGCCCATTCAAGACCTAGATTCCAGAGCACACAACTTGTGCCTCCTTGTCCAGGAAAAGATGGCATCTTGTATGCTCATTATGAGCACAACATATTATCAAACATAAATACCTGTACCAGTTGGTGAGTGTCATCATGATATACAGTGATGCCAGGAAAAGCATGAAGTGAAAGAAGGAGTAACTGTAAGTAACTCCATCCCTCTCATTATCTATGGCTCGGTGAACATCATCTCCATCATCAAGGGAGCCATCACTCCTGGGCATTCCATCCTCTATCAGTGTTGATTCATCACTAGTCAGCATCAGCTTGTTAACTTGGCTGTTGTTGGATGTTCGGATGCTGTTATTTAACAGGAAAGGACATGGTACAGTTACACAAATAATTTAGTATCCAAGAACAAAAATACAATTTTATTTTTTTTTAAGGAATCTTACCTTGAGTAGAGAACACACAGCAAAAACAAAACCAGTCCGACAATTCCTTGTGCATCCCACCACTGCACCACCTGACCTTGGGTTGGAATGGTGGTGCTGTTGTAACCAATGATGCTCAGCAAACTTGGGTTACAGCGCCTATCTGTGAGGGAAATTGCATTAGAACTTCCATAAAACGAGAACAGGACAAATATTTAATAGCACATTTCCATGCTGAACACACGGTAACAGAAACTTCATGGCTGTGATAGTCCTGAAGTAAAAAAAGCTTTGAATCTAATTTTAGTCTATTGAGTCTCTCTAAAGCACTGTGGCATAAAAATCTGTCTCTTTGAGCACATAAAAGGATTTTAAACTTACGTAAGGCATACATCAACTGATTTACCATTCCATCTCATGTAATTGGATGCAACAAAAATCTATGCATATTAAGCTTTAGAAATTCTACTGCTAGAAAGCAAGTTTGACAATTGTATATTCTATAGATGGCGTAAGAGTCATCTCCAGAGTTGGAAAACAGTGCTAATAAGTTGGTCTCATGTTACCAGGGGTTCCCAACCCACAGCATCCACAGGTAATAATGATGAAACAGCTGAAAGTAGCAGTCTTATTTCCCTATAATCACTGCCAGAATTAGATGACTCATGTATGCTGTGACACAGAGGCACCGAAGATTGTCCATAGTTAAGATAAAAGGGTCACAGACCCAATTAAAACCACCAAAATCAATACTTGGTAATTTATTTTAATCACCAGAATTTCTGAATTAATTTATTCATTTTTAGAGATGCTCAGCTATTTTCAGACACAATAAATATTGACAACATTTATTAACACTTGCTTTAAATCCTCAGTTTGGAAAAATATAATCAGTAGCATCTCAGTCACCTAAGAAATGTGAAACTTGGTAGGAAGATCAATCTCCCAGACACCTCAGAGGACTTAGAGTAATCTGCAAACACTAAGCTTTTGAGTAGTCCAATCCTGCCAGTAATAGGCAGAAATTCTTCCATACCAGATCAGCAAGTGAAGAACATATCTTTCTGGAATAATGACTTCTTTGGTATTGTTACAGAAAGTCCAGGTGGGAGGAAAAGAGCACAAACTAGGGAGTCCTGCCTCAAATATGCATGTGTTCTAGTACCCCACTCTAATGCTGCCTTGCAAAAAAGGTGAAGATACAAATTTACTGCTGAACTGGTTACTCAAAAAGCCATGCATTGCTTCACATACCTGGTTCATTGGTCATAGCTGACCAAGTCAAATACATTGTATAAACTGTGATCACAGAAGACTGCAGCAAACCAGACCGTGGCTGAGATTCCTACAGAAAGGAGTCACAAAACAGGGAAGTCAGGCAACTAAGTCATGGGCACGATTATATTATAACACACACAAAAATCCCTAAGAGGTAATATAATCATACCTGAATCCTTGGCAGAATTGACATTACAGAGGCACCAATGCACAGCAGCATATTGACACTGATGAATGTCTTGTTTTCAGAACAACCTTCTGGATGAGTGTAATAAACATAAAACAAGACAATAGCTACAAGAGACAGCAGATAGTTGACAGCTGTAGCTGAGAGCAGAGCTGTGAAGAGACAAAAACATAGTTAAACTAGTTAATTACAGAGACTATTAAAATAACACGGCATGATTACCAGGTTTTTGATACAGTATACAAGGAGAGGTCTGGGCACTGAAATGTAAAACGTTCTCAATAGTCTGAAGAGTTAAAATGATAGAAAACAATACATAGGAACCCTGAAGCTATACTTGACTCTCCAGTGCTCTAACAGCAACCAGGAAGAGAAAGGAACAGTTACACACACTTTGGCTAACAGCTTAAAAAAGAAACTGAAGAAATACTTCCTCAACCTCTGATCTGCCAAGAATAGCTCAGGTGCAGAGGGGATAAGCACCTATCACCAGAGGATGACCATAACAAACTAACCTTTCTTTAACAACAAGCTGGGGTTTGAGCCAATTAAAGGAAGAGGCCAATAAGAAGCAGATCTTGCTAGCTGGGAAAATGCTTTTATCATGCCAATATCCTCCCTTACACTACTGGCTCAGTTGTAAAACTCACCTCCCACCCCCTTTCACATTCATATGGGATAATCACATTCACACTTAGGCCAGAAGGTATTAATCACTTCTGATGGGACATAACAAATACTGGCTCAACCACACTGGTGTGAAATGCAGCTGTCATGTCTTAGAAGGTGCCATAAACCACCAAAGATGCCCAAAGCGCCTCCAGGCTCCTTTCTGGGGCCTTCCACCAGAGGACTATTTATGATCCACAATGTTGCATCAAATAGTGTAAAACTCCTCACCCCAGGGGAGGTACCTGGGCGTTCCTACCCGAATCTCACCAGATTTGCACTCTGTGTTTCGTGGGCTTCCCCTGCCCCCAGCAGATCAAAACTGTGACCATCACCTCGATCAAGGACACACGGACACCTAAACTGCAATTATCAAGTCTCTACAGGTTGTGTTATCTTTCTGCTCTTAACCTTTCTTTTCCTTACACATTTTCTTCAGTTATTTTTATGCTTTCATATTGCTGTACTTCACGTAATAGCCAAAATGGCTACATACCTCCTTTCCACTGCAACCAAACTGTTCTGAAATAAACCTTTATAAAAATATTTATAAACACCAGTCAGTTAGTATCCTTTCACTCTAATCTGCCCTAAGGGACCTATTATTAACAAGAACCTCAGTTACCCCACCTTCAGAGGCAGGTCCTAACAGCAACCCTGAGCAATGTGCTCCAGGATGACCCTGCCTGAGCAGAGGTTGGACCAGATGAGCTGCTGTGGTCCCCTACCAAGTTTACACATTCTGTGATTCTGTGAAACTGATGCCCTGCTAACCAGGGAATAAACCTTATTACACAGAGACTGCTGCTCCCCTCTCTGCTACTCCTTATTTAACCTGACATCAGAAGGACATCAATGGAACTGAACTACAGTATCTGAGAAAACTGGGAACGTGTTAGCTTAGGTGCTTGAATGTTTGGCTAATTGGAGCTAAGAAGCCCGTGCTCCTAGCAGGTGCATGAATGTTTTTGATGGCTGTTCTAAATTCAGGTTGGAGACAATCTTGAAAACTTGAGAGAAAGAAAAACAAATGAAAGTTATTTTGAGAACTTAATTGGCCTCTGATAAAGACTACTGCCTAATTGGAACCAAGATAAGTGTTTAAGCAGCTAACTCTATCATGAAATGCACAATAAAAGGGATTCTCGCAGACAGACAAAAAGATCATTATCGAGGTGGAAGGAAAGAGCAAGAGACTCCCAAACTGAATCCTGTGTGTATTTTGCCTCATTATTCTCATCCTCAATACCCTCAATCAATACACCTATAAAAACTTAGGCATGAGGAAGCCCTTTTGCACTCCGGTAAAATGCACTATTCAGTGAGGAACTTATTTAATGCACATTAAATGAAATCTAAAACTTGATTGTAGTACAGTCGTTTACCTGCATACCAGCATCTTGAGTTTCCTTCCTCCATTTTTTCAACCCAAGATTCATTCCAGGAGTGGGCAAAGTCAATGAGTAAGACCAGCTGAATAAGAATAAAGCAGAATGCTCCAGCCATACCTACATAAAACCACACTGAAAGAGAAATAAAACCAGCTAAGAGCCACAAATATTTTACCACCCTGTCTTAATGTCTCTAAACACAGAGAAGTGCTATAGATACACAGCTGTAATTAAAATTTCAAGACATCAGCATGCACTTCTGTTTTAAAACCCCTTACAACTGTACATGATACAGTGGAAGACACAATATTCTCTTACCAGTTGTAAATGGTCCCTCTGGTATGAAGAAAGCTCCAACACTAATTGCAAGTGCCGTTGCAAATTTAAAGAACCAAAATCTAACAAGAAATACAAAAATAAAAAAAGGTCAGGAGACTGCTGCATCTGGTTTAATTCACACAGAAATGCACATCCTTAAGAGCTGCTTTTTTAGTTCGCTCATTCTTAACTTGCTTCTTTTGGAATTGGATAAAAATCTTATTTTATCTGTCCAAGATTTTTGTTCTCCAGAAATTCATGCTTAAACTGAGCTAGTCTGACACTGAGTTTGACACACTTCCCAGAGATATCACACTCATGAATTACAAATTACGCCAACTGTGAGTTAGGGGCTTTTTTTCCCCAAGAACTTTTTTAACCAGAGCAGTGAGATTATCCAACTACCTTAATATCAGAAAAAAACCCTACCTGTTTTTAGTATCAAAACCAAAAAGGCAAAAGATCTAGTTGGTGCCTCTGCTGACAGAAAACATTATGCTGAAGTTCCCTACCAGTCCCAATGAGCTTCCTACAAGAGAGATGTACCAAACCCTGCATTCTTCCCACTCAACTTGTGACTCTTTAGGCTTACTGATGAGACTTTATCACAAGAACAAAAGCAAATTTTTTACCCTGCATGGAAAAGACACAGTCAAATGGCAGTGCAGTGGCACCGGAATTTTTTTCCAGTAAAAGATATGCACTCAGACCATCAAAACAAATGTTTCCCAGAAAGCATTCAAGGAAGTGTCTTCCACCAAACATTCACCAAATTCGTCCCAAATGCAAACTGTATAGGGAACTTCAAACTATTACACCAATAAAACTATAAGAAGGTGAAGATTATTTTTAACGATCACAGAGACAGGCAGCTCCAAATACAGGTATGGTGCCATCTACATGTACTTAAAAACTTAATATAATAGCACAAAGACACCTACCACACCCCCATAATGTCAAACACTTGGACAGTTCTCAAATTTTCTATCCCTTCCTATCTCTTCCCATACTTTGAACAAGTTTAATCTCTCCGGCTGGCTCTTACAATCAAGTCACAGAGACCAGAGGAACAAGTTCCAATTGTGTGGAGAGGAACTATGTGAGATGACAGAAGTGTAGAATATTGGAAAAAATTAACTAATTCCCTAGGATATAGAGAAGTAATTAAACCCAGTTTGAATGCTGAATTAAGTTGTAACATTTATGGTGCAATACACACCCTACTAAAATTAGTTTTTGAATCTACATAGGGAATTTTTTTTTAAAAAATGAATGTCATTCTCAATTATAAAAATGAAAACAGATTCAATTTTGTATGTATTTAATCTCTAATTCCAGGCTTTATTAAGGGATCTTAACACTCTACCCTTAATTTGCTAGACAACCAAAAACAATACTCATCTGAAGTAACACCTACAGCTGCTATGCAGTCTGTGCAAGCCAACAACTACCCTGTAAATACATTATAACAGATTTTTTCTATTGCTATTATAAACCTGAGCCAAGAAACCCCTTTAACAGCTGTTATAAAAGCAGAGAAGGTGAACATTGACACTGGATCACATTACTAGGCTTAATTTCCATGCAAGAATGAGAACGTTAGTAGACATAGATGGAAAAACCTAATATTCTGAATATTTCAAATCACTGACATTACATTGCAAAGTATTGCTGAAAATACACATGATTTCAAAAATCAAAAGCCAAAAAGCTTTTCACAAAGCTAACTGCAATACATTTTATTGAAACAACCAGTTATTACAGAAGTGTTGGAAGTAATGTTATTAAACAATTAACCAGTAACAGTTAACATCATTTTTCCTTTTATCCCAGTGCTGATGCTAGACTGACCAAGAATAAACTGATACAGGTTACATAATAAGTACCAAAGTTTGTACTGGAAACCACAACTGCAAATCCCAAACACTGATGCAAAGTTCTGGATAAAAAAATTCCACATCATGTAAAAGATGTCTTTTCCTGTAAAAAACCCACAAAGCACTGACATAGAATGTACCTGAACCACTTTTTTTCTGGCTTGCAACAAGCATGTTCTCCTGAACCAAGTAAGGTGGACAAGGCTGAACCAAGTTACTGCTGCCAATGTATCTTAACACTAGATTCTGTCTCTTTTTCTTTAGGCTGAAACTAACAAAAGATGTAAGCAAAGCAATATTCTGCTCAGGCTTGTTTTCCCCTACAGAAATAATTTGAAGGGGTTTTTTTCTCATTTTATGTTAGACATGTTTAATCTTACTATATTGAATATAAAACAAAATTACTTCATCATTTTTATATGGCTTAGCTGTTCATAGCTTCCATTACATATAGTCACCTTGGAAAAGCAGTAGTTTAAGCAATCACTGTGACCACCAAGACCAGGCACCATAAATGGTTTTAGGCTTTTCAGTGTCATGCCCTCTTACAAATATTTACATTTCCTTGGTTCAAAAAGCTACATTACACAAAGACAGAGCCTGGATGAAAACTATCACTTGTGTCAACCCACAAGCTAAAATCCCATTATAGTCTTCCATCTGATAATTCTAACTGAAATGAAATACTAAAGAAACTTTACTGGACAGCTAAATATATAACTCATTTCTTTATGCAGAGGAGACTGAAAAAAAGGTAGCAGAAAGAGAAAAGATAGATGTATAAAATATATGTAGACATATATGTTTAACTGTCATAACTTTTAAAACACAACTCTTCAGAAAAGAGAACTTAACTTCAAAGTTAAGAGGAACAGAATTCCTAGAGGATAAAGAGGCTTTTTAACCTAGGTGTTAAAAAAAATCTCAGTGGAATGAAACTTAGTGCCATAATTCATCTCTGAATTTCTCATCTTTGGAGAAACGCAGAATTTCTACTCTTGGCAAACCTCTGGACAGATTAATCAGTTCAGACTCAGAAAAGCAACGAGCCGCCTCTATCTTTTCCTCTTACAAAAATGAACCACTAACTCATCTCAGTTCTCACTGCTGCACCTTACCCATTGTGCACCGATGCTCTTGGGTCGTTGCTGCTCTTCACCTTGATCATCAGTAAGGAGAAGAGGAGGAAAAACATGGCCATGCCAAAGCACACGCGGTACACGGCTTTGTAGCCAACGAGTACGTCGCAATTCACGTGACCCTGCACACCGGGAATACTTGATCCCATCCCTCCATCACAAAATCCAGGAATCTGTGATAAACACAAGATACTTCAGGGATCTTTGGAAGACCTCCTGTGAGTAAATGTACACTAGTAAATTGCCAATATGCAGTTCATTAGCAATGTAATGTTATCCAACTATTAGCATTGTTAGAAAATATGACACTGAGAAACTCCATCGTTAGTCACAGTGCAACTGGAATATCAAACACATTCAAGGAAAAAGATCCTGCATAGGCAAATTCTAAATAAAACCAAAAATAAATCTTATCATAAAATGGTTTAGGTTGGAAGGGACCCTTAAAGATCTCCTTGTCCCTACCATGGGCAGGGACATTTTCAACTCAGTCGAGTTACTTGGAGCCTCATCCAACTTGACCTTGAATGTTTCCAGGAATGGGACAGGGATCTCGTTAACAGAAGAGGGTTTTATGTTATTAGCAATTTTAGAACCTCTCAAAGAAATGCACTTTTTACTTGTTGATCTGAATCAAGAGATAAATAATAGATCTGGGAAGTGGTAGATTTGACTTGACAGTGACTATCAGGCTTATGACATAGCTAGGAGGCAGCAGCCTGCTCACATCCCTGTAAAACAGACACAGCCTCTCCCAAAAAATGTAACATCATCATCAACTGAGTGTATCTGTGACCACCATATAAAACAGCTGAGAACATTCTTTCCAGTCACTACCAGGACATAACCAACATCTTTTAAAAGTCAAACCATACTCCAGCAGGCTATAATTTTCTTTCCTAGGTGACTAACATGGCTCTCACTGAAGCTCTGATGTGATTGTTATACCACACTGAATTAAACATTTGCAGATGAATCATTTGGGGGGGGGGGGGAGGCAGAA
>VXBA01001649.1:506649-554949 GCA_013399895.1 Serilophus lunatus | reverse complement strand
CCTAACCAAAGTTATTATCCACTGAAAAAAACTAAAGACTAACAAAAAAAAAAAAGAAAAAACCCCAAGACTAACAGAAGTACATGTAACTCAAGTTCAGTGAACATATAAGCTCTACCACAACTCAAATGATCTCTAATTTTACATGCATTATCACATCTTCATGTAACTAAGAAAATGCACTTCCTAATTTCCTGAGTGAAAAATACACTACTATCACTAATGACAAAAATCTTTGTTATGCATTACAGACTTTAAAATAAAACTTTAACAAGTATGGCACAATGAAACTAAAAGGCATCTTAGATTGTGATTTTTTTTTCTTTTAACTGCAATCAAAATCAATCAAGTGCCACAAATATAAGCATCTCCGTAATACATAATTTGAAACTACACATAAACAAATTACATTTTCTCGTCTGATACAAGATTTTATTTTTTCTGAGCTATTAAAAAAGAGGTGCAACTTTACCTCAAAATAATTCTTTTTGTCTATAAAGTGATTTTCCCACAAGTTTTTTGTTTATTTGATCTACAACCCCATTAATGGTGACTGCAAAGCACACGTGGCAGCAAAATTACATGTTTCCAAATAAAATCCAGGCTTTCAAGATGTCAATTACTATTATCTGTGACACCTGTTCTACCAAGTATGTGAGCAATAAAGTAACCTGACCTTCTTCAGCTGCTCTTCCATGCCTGGTATTAACATCACACAGGCAACGCTGACGCCAAGAAGTAAAAAGAAGGCATAAATCAGCCGAGTTATGGTGGAGTTGTTTCCACTGGGGCAGCATCGGCACAGCAGGCACGGGGCACTTCCACACAGGCAAGGTATCTGAGAGAGAGAGAGACAGAACACAAATCACTTAAAAAGTTTTGCATTGCTAGATTTCAACATTTAATCAGGCTGTGTAGATCATCAGAAGTTATGATGGCACATGACTCATCGTATGCAGCCCACCACCAGCTCAGGCTGAGCCACTGCACCATGAAATCAGTGCTATGTCAAAAGGAATCACTTATCCATTGAGAGGAAATAAAGACTGGATTCAGGCTCACTTGTTCTCTTGAATTTTATTTCATTTCATTTCAGCTAAATGGCATGCAAGGATTGCTTTTAGTTAGCAACTGCATCCTCCCTTCCACAGCTGCAGAGATTAAACCAATACAACATAGGAAAAAAAAAAAATCTGAGCACAACTTCATGAAGGTACACTTCCAGCACCTGCCAGAGTTGGGGCACAATCCTCATTGGGGCCACAAGCATGCCCACAGCACAAAAAGTAGGTAAAAATACCCCAAAGCTTAGATCACAAATTATTATGTAATCTATCATTTCAGCAGCTACTCACCTGTCACATAATTCTGTTAGCTTGTAAAATTAACTTATGCAATGTAAAAGTTACAAAAGGCAAGGACAGAGCAAATAAGCAGAACGTGTTATTGAAACCAAGTATCAATGGCAAAAGTGAATGGGAATGCTGTACAGTTATCATACTACAAGGAGGGGAAAAAAACAGGGCAAATGTTACCTGTGTCTAATTCTTAAATGGAAAATTCTGGGAAGAAAGAAAGGCAGCAGATAACGATATTTAACTAGGGAAGAGTTGAAGAGCAAGAAACAATTCTCTGACAGTTGCTGAGTGACAGTTTGAGAAGAAAAAAAAAAGGTAAGGTCCCACAAGTTAGCCAAACATTAGGCAAAAGAGGAAAGGTACAATCCAAACGTGCGAGCGCTGGCCTGTCTGAGCTACAGCAGACTGTGCTACTTCTGACAAAAATATAGAATAGCCCTGAAACCCAGCTTCTCCCCCAGCACACTCCCAGGGCCACAAAAAAAGCCACAGGTGTCCATCACTGCATGAATGACATCCCATCAGTCACATAAGGACGGGGCTACTTACACGGCCACATGACCAGGGCACATCAGTCATCCAGGAAGACTGGCACGTGTCACAAAGAGTGCTTTCAGTCACAGGACAAACAAAAATGCCAGCAGTCTGCTGCGACCGGAAAGGCCCCAGGGAAAAGCAGACAGACTGCCACAACAGTCTTGGCAGCTTCCTGAAAAGCCCTTGGGTAAAGGTTGATTATCTGCTCTTACAAGTTCAATGTTCAACCCACACACTGGACCCACAAACTTGGGTCTTTGAAATAATTTCCTTGTATTCTTTTTTGTACTTGTGTTCTTTCCTGAAGGTGAAGGAGCCAAGAATTTTCACTTCACTATGCTACAGAATCATTTTTAAATTAGCAAGCTTCACTATGAAATTTGTCCTGCTAAAACAGTGAAACGAGGTAGATTCTCATTGTAACTATTTCAGGATGTAAAAGCTGTTATATTGCCCTTTTTCACCTCCCCCATGCTATCATTATAGCACAAATAATATGAAGGTGTCCATTACAGGATGTTTCATCTCAATATAATCAAGAAACTGTTTACAGTGAGAATAGCTGATCACAGTGACAACCTCCACAAGGATGTAGTACAGTCTCCACCACTGGTGGTTTTCAAGATGAGACTGGACAGGGCACTAGATCATCCCATCAAGGCCTCCTTTTCCATGAAAGATGGACCAGGTGACCCTTTGAGGCTGTTCTGTGACTGCAAGCAACTACACTAGGGGCATCTATGCTTAGTAAGCAGGGAATGGATGGGAAATATTGGCTCAGAATGCTTCAGAATTTCATAGTATTATTGTATTATGCTATTTCCTACACACACAAGCTGACTTTCTAACAAAGAATATTTCTGTTCCATAAGCGACTTTATTGAATTAATTTTGTCTGCATTAATATTTCCAAAGATACTGTTGAATAAAAAGCTGAGTTTGGCAGATTAGAATATATGCCTAGGTTCATCTGCTGCAGAAAATTTGGTGAAAAGAACACCTTTTAAAAAAGTAACTTCTCTGGTGAATTCCAGGGTTAAATTATTTGTTAAATACCTAAATAATTCAAGCAGCTTGCTCCTGAGTGCCTCAAGGGGAAGACAGAGGAACTCGTGTTTCTAGAGACAACGGATGTTTGCAGTAGCTGAAAAAAAAGTGACTGTCGCCACCTCACTTGGAAAAAACGCACCTCAGGAGAGGCAATAGACCTCGTTTTCATGTCCGAGCTCCTGCACCAGCTTTTAAAACTTGGCTCCCAAAGCTTTGTCCCCAAACAGCTCATGCTTCCAAGCTGTGATAATGCACACCTCTGAACAAGACAGCTATTGATAACTGATACTATTTATACAAGTCAGCCACTTCTACAAGGAATCACGTTACAGTCCAAATCCCTCTTTCTTTGGCAAAGGAGAATAAAATATATACCATTCCAACAAAATGATATCCCGTTCCAACAAAAAATTACAGCAAAACCACTTCTAGCAAGTTACAGTCTTCAAAAAGAACAGAAAGCAAAGAATATTCAGCCTATGGAATCCAATCCGCCAGCAGATGAGACAAAGAGAGTTTGTGACACTTTCTTCCTAAAATGAAGTACATCTCCTACAAAAATACACAACAGTACAAACAGTAAGATACTACCATGCAGATCAAAGCTTAACTGGCCAGGTGAGACTCAGCTTAGTCATACACACAGACAAAATGTTACTCCATGGTTAGCTTTCTGTTTGTTTTCATAAGGAAGCTTAAACAACAGTTGCAAAGTCTCAACTGCATAAAATCTATTGCCCTCCAGAAACTTTTGTACCTACCAACTCCTATCCCTTGTACATTTTTGAGAAAAATGAGCAGCTTGGTGTTTACCAAGGCAAAATAAGAAAAGACAATGCACACACCTGTTCTGGGAGCAGCCAGCCGGGCAGAGGAGTTAACTCATGCCTGCTAAACTAGTCACTTCATTCCCTAGGGAAATTGCATGAGGAACACGTAACAAGGTGACTATTGCAGGAGAGAGGAAAAAGAAAACCCCAAAAAACA
Organism: Serilophus lunatus; assembly: GCA_013399895.1. Taxonomy (NCBI): domain Eukaryota; kingdom Metazoa; phylum Chordata; class Aves; order Passeriformes; family Eurylaimidae; genus Serilophus; species Serilophus lunatus. The sequence goes on along the minus strand of VXBA01001649.1, from coordinate 551,017 downwards.
CTGAAAGTCAAATGTTACTGCCCCAATGGACACAGAACAAGTTTTTAATATCAAACATAATCTTCCTACTAGAGTAATGACTGAATGATTATATACGGAATTAAGTATTGGCAAAAACATTAAGCCCTTGCTGGGCCTAGTCAGGTTTTAGCTACATCATCCCTACTCTAATGCTTAAAGGCACTGAACCAATCAAGATCTTGGCCTTGACAGAGAACATAAAAATGAGCAAAACAGCAGCTCAGCTATTTCAGAGCACAGTTAAACAGAGGCAAGATGCAGCAGAGGGAAAGTGGCACTGCCTGACCAATCTAGGTCATCAGGATCAGAAGACCTTTGGTGACATGACAGTGCTCTTATGCCTTTGCTCCCATCTCACCCCCCCCACCTCTGACAAGCTCACCTTTGCTCTTTAGAACACTAAAGTGACTCTGCCTGACCAGCACACAGGAGGGCAGAGCTATAAATCAGCCACAACACACCACCAAAAATCCAGAAGACACAAGTATGGCATGAGGCCTGATGCTGAGGAGTTACACAGGGCAGCTCTGCACGGCACAATGTGGGGCCCTGCAGAGCAATAGAGCTAACGGCACCCTCACAGGAAAAAGTTTTCCTGGCCATGGCACAGGATGCACTGGCACAAACTCCACTGTATGTGGTTCAGCTGCTCCTTCAACCCTCACAGTTCGTTTCCGTCTCAGAGCCACAGCGTTTGTACTGGCATACCCTCAGAGACCCAGCACAGACAGATTTCTCCTATTGAGAACCATCATATAGGCTTTAAGTGCTGATTAGCTGTGGTTTTAAATGTGGAAAGAAAATTAACACTTTAAAGCCATCAGGGGAAAGCAAAAATAAACCCAACAAAAAGTCATCCTGATTTCTAGGGGTACTTTAAAGGAAGGGATAGGGGTTGGATACTCACAGTAAATCAGACTTAATTAAGACTGTGTTCTTATGCAAGTCATTTTATCTAACAGGCTTTCAGCTGAATTTCTCTTGAGCAAACACTCAAGAGCAACTACACAGTGGTTCATGCACTACAAACACCAGCCAGTTGTCAGAAAGGCTGTTTAGGAACCTGAAAATGCACTATATTAAGTCAAGTATTTGAACTAAAGCCCATAGTCACATTGTCACTAAGTATTTGACAATAATTTAAAAAAATAAATGTTAACTAGATTCAGCTACTAATTAAAAGTCTAACTGGCTAAACCATTAAGTAGTGCTCCAAATGTTAATGGGAGGAACAGGAACATTAAGACCTGTGTTAGCAGGGTATTATCAGTGTTCTGGTTGATTACTTGTATGCATATATGTACCAGCCTGGAAAGTCAGCTCACAGAGCAATTCTAGGGTCATTTCATATAATTTGTACATGAGATTAAGGAATTACATATCATCTCTCTTAATTAAACATCACTCTGTATCAAGGGAGCCAAAGCCCATATGTTCTGATCACACAAAAAATAGGAGCTTGGATAAATATGAGGTATTGTTACATCACTAAAATGCGTGTATGAACTGTTTAAATATAGGTAATCTAATTTAATCTATGTCTGGTACAGTATTTTGGGTATGGAAAATTCAGATTTCCACAATCCCACTGGCATTTTTAAGACAAATGTCTACAAACTCACAGTTCACCTCACTGCGTCTATATAGGTAGGGACTAAAGTTGGAAAGATGTATCATCACTTTTGGATAAAAGGGTAACGCCTCAGGTAAGGACTCTTTACCAACTTCTTTGCTTTCCTGCCTACTGCCATCTGAAATCACTGTTTCCCATTAATTAAAACTACCTGGCGACGCTCAGCACGGTGGTGCCGTGAGAAAACGAGGTCTGGGTAAAACAAAGATGCTACAAAGGGTGGAGCTGCTCAAGACAAAGAAAATAAAGATGAATTAAACGCGGGTATTGGAATCAGGGAAACGCAAGTCCTGATTTTCCCGACAGAAACGCTCGAGTCCAAATCATTTAGAAAGCCTCTGACTCCTTCACAGATTCGGGGAGAGGGGATTTTAGTGGAGACCGTAACCCCTCCCGGGCAGTAACGCGGACCAAGGGCGCCCAGCACCGCGACGGGCCGCCCTGCCTCGGCCAGCACGAAGCGCCCCACGGCCACGGCGAACCGACCCCGGCGGGCCCCTGGAGACCCCCGAAGGAGCCCGAGATGGGGGAACCACGGCAGGGCCCGCCCCTTCCATCCCGCCGGGCCGGGAGGAGCAGGGGCAGCGCCCGCCGGGATGCGGGGCGGGCGTGGGGGGGTCCCGCAGCCTGCCCGCGCCGCAGGAGGAGGGATGGCAGCGCCACCGCCTCCCCGGGGAGACACGGGCGCGGGTGCGGAGGGAAGCGCAGAGGGCAGGGAGTGGGAAGCGGGGGTGGGGGGGAGCACCGGGCGCCGGCTCCGAGGATGCGACGGGAAGGGAGGGAGGGAGGGGGCCCAGGGCCGCCCGCGCCCGCCTTACCCAGCTCGCCATGGAGCAGAGGCCCAGGACGCCGCCCATGGTCCCCGACGGGCTCCGGCTCGGGCTCCTCCAAGATGGAAGCGCCTCGGCCGCGGCTCCCTTGTTTACGGCTCCCAGCGGCGCTTCCGCCGCTCTGACGGCAGCGGCAGCGTCACTTCCAGGCGGGAGGAGGCCGGGCGCCCGGCCCAGGCCGGGGACTGGGGGCGGGGGGTGGCAGGCGGCGTGTGAAGCTGGGGTGCTCCTTGGTCTTACATCCTTGCACGCTTTCAAGCCGAATCAGGGAGACCTGACCAGTGGGACGGGCAGCAGCAGGCATCCCTTAGTCAAGGGCACCCGGGAACTGAAGCGTAAAGCTTGTTACTGGCAACTGTGGACGAAGTAAATGCAGGTGGTGTATGTCTAGAACAGTTAGCATCCCTTAGTCAAGAACATCGGGGAACTAACAAACTTTAAGGATGTGGTCATTCAAGATGTCGATCCACGTCTATGTATACATTGCTAACTTGGCAAAATACTCAAGGTCCATGTATCCTATAGCTAAACCATGTTCATTATCATCCTAAAAATCACACCTACTGATCAAAAAGACTCCTGCTCAGGTATAGACCCTTCCCCTGAGCATGCATAGAGGTTCGCTGGGGTTATGTAGCTCGTACAGAAATTTACTAGTCACTGTAGGGGGGCTATACCTGGAAAGTTACTAACTCTGAATTTCTGTATGTAAACAATGGTGTGGAAAGTCCAGAAGGGCATGTTTGATTTCTGAAACACCACAAAGCAACCATGCTTGAAACTCTGAAATAACTGATCAGTGTCTCCTTCGAGTGTGCAATTATTGGCTTGTTGCACACTGCTTAACAAATCTGACCAGCCTGGTCACAGGCCTTCAGCATCCTCTGGGAAGGCAGGTGGCTGCCTGGCTGTGGCTGCCTGTGCCACTGTCACGTTTTGGCCACACATTGGTATGTTAGGACACAAGGTGGTTAAGAGTTGGCCTGTGCTTCTTCGTTGCCTCCCCACACGTACCTAAGCTAGGGAGTTCCAGAAAGATGCTGCCTGGACCAGTGTATCATGCTCCCAGCACCTTCCAAATTCGGCTAATGGACTGGAGCAGGATGGCTGTACTCTCCCTTACTTGCCCTATACTAACCAGAAGGCTTCAACCCATAAAAACCATCTAAAGTTTTAACTGCATCATATCATATTAGGGACTAGGTTTTTTACAAGTACCTATAGCACTGAGCTTGCAGGGTCTTCTGGTGGTGCTGCGTAGATGAACACAGCCAAAAAAAAAAAGGAGGAAGAAAACAGCACTAAAGGAAAAATTATTCTTCAAAAATCTTTAAAAAATAATAAGACAATCAAGGAACAGAAAATGTACATTTTAATAACATAGACATTATAATAATATTGTCTCAGCTGAAAAATACAACCCTTTATTTTGTCAAATGTTTCGTAATATTCAAAAGCAGGTACTTACGAAAGATACATAAAGAAACTGAATTTTTTAAAAGAAACACTTAGCAGTATGAGGCAGAACATTTACAAACATTTTACAAATTAAGAATGGTTTTGTCTCTCACAAGTTTCCCTTCTTATTTACATGCAGTAGTTACCGTATTACATGTTGAACTTCAGCTCAGATTGGATTTATCTATGGATGTTGCTAAATCTATAATTTATAATTGAGTTTAAAGGCAATCCTATTTCCTCTGTCCTGCTCCCTGCCACTGAGGCATGAGACTGTGATTGGCAGTGAACTAGTATTTGATCCTCCTGCATCCTGTGTCTCCTTGGAAGGGCAATGAGAGAGAAGGGAGTGGGGAAAAATTTTGGAGTCCCTTTAATTTGGCTAGTAGATCTTCAACAGTAATTCTTAATGTTCACCTTTGATTTTGCCCTAATTTGAGCCCATGAAGTGTGGTGTGTTCATCCTCTACATAATACCACCATAATACCAGAAGGTCCTGGAGGCTCAACATCAGCTCACAGCTAACACTGTGGCTTGCTTCATCTGATGAATTCATAATCTCCATTCCCTTTCCTTTGTGAAGCCCTTAATCTCCTCCAAAGATTAGTTTTCATTAGTTACTGATTTTTTTTCTGCTTCAATATCCCTGCAATCTTCACAGTGAGCTCTTGTTCCTTACAAGAACTTCTGATAGCCACAGCAGACTATTTCTGTCCATACCAACCTGATCTCTTTTTTTCTAAATATTAAATAAAATCATTCAGTCATTATTTCTACAGTCTCATTTGGAGCATCTACTGTGGAAAGATACTGAAGCATTACACACACTTCACTGAACCAAGTCCTGCTCCTCCTTCATCACACATTTTTTCCAAGAAATTGTAAAAGAGAAAAGATCTGCTACAAGAATTTCTCTTCTGGAATTTATTCCATTTTCAAGCCTCTTGCAGCATTGCTAGGTCTTTTCTTGCATTGCAGCGAGTCAGTTTTACTTAGTTTGAGGGCAGGAGGAATTCATCATACTCAGATACCTGTCCCAGATGGCTTCCCCAGTGTGATATCCAGCTTCCCTGAGACCCGTTTGAGTTTGTATGGATAAGAGAATCACAATTGTCCATTATTTGACTAGCTCTCTGAATTATTTTGTTTTCCCAGAAAATAACAGGACTCAAATAGCAGAAATATCTTTTTTCTCCCTTGCTTATATTAGGGAGCTTCTTATTAAAACCTGTTCTTTTGTCAGCTGTTTGTTGAAAAATGATGATTTTTCCAGACTAGAGATCACCTATCAGTTCCACGGTCTGCACAAGCAACTTCCATCAGCATCTTCAGTGAACACGAGATCTGCAGAGAGCCCAGAGCTGCATTCTGGGGGATCCCAAACATAGCTACACGTGCTTTAACCTCCAGCAGAAAAGCCCTGGTAACCATTTTGTCTCTTGAGTTTGTGACCTCAGGCCACTGAGAGGAAGGACTGGACAGAACAAAATACACTAAACAGGCTTATTCTTTAGGCAAGGTTTTTCTAAGTCTATAGTTTTCTTTTAGTCATTCAACACACTAGTAAACAGCATGAGAGGGAGAATCCTTCGAATTGCCCCGGGTGGGAGGTGGACACGTAGCCTGCCTGTCTCACACTGAGGGAGTTACCCTTCATTGCATTTGTCGCTTGGAGGAACAAGCAGGTACAATGCTGGGAACACAATGGAAACACTACACTGCCTGACAAACACAGAATAAACCCTGTGACTTGCAGGAAACACTGGCTATATGTATGGTGACCATGTGTGTAGCATGTCCACCTTAAGCCCAGAAGTTCTCCATATAGTAAGGAAGTGCCCGTGTATTTATTAGGAATGTGCGCTGCAGAAGCAGAAGCTAAAACATTTTGTGAACAAAGTTGACCCTGACATGTTTTCTGTCCCACTCCAGTTGTGCAGAAGCCGTGAGCATGTTTCTCTGGGACCTAGGGAACTGCTTTGAAAGCAATCAGCATTACAGTACTGCAGCATCAGACCTCTCGCCATGGATAGAATATATTACATCCACCAATCTCAGACAGATATAGAAGCACTTCCAGACCTTCCCAAACAAGATTTAGAAGCACACACAAAGGAAAGACAACCTGTAAGGGAATAAAAAGGCAAATAAACCATGCGTCTCTCATCTTTCTATACAAGGCCAAAATCATATCAAGTATCAGCATAACACTGAAGGAAGAAAAATGTTCAAACTGAAGGAGAAAACTGTGGAAGGCTTTTGTTCGTGAAACATGGGCACGGAACTACAGATGAAGATCCTCTCCCCCAGAGGGCAGTGCAACTTAAAGAATGGAAATATCTCCCTGGCAGCGTTTAAATGGAAATTGGCAATCGAAGATGTGTTTTTTATCTCAACAACGTTAACAGAAAAATATTCTACAGGGGTATATTTTCTGCAATGCATTTGTGTACATAGTACGACTCCACATTTCACTTACTTTAACCCGTATTTAAGTGAAATCTACAAACCCCCACCTTTTTTCCCCGATCCTCTAAATGAAAAGTAATATTGGAATATTGTCTGTGATCACAGATTGTGATATCCAGATTTCAATATCTATTGTGAGACAGAAGAGGAATACAAAAGAATAAAATTATTATTTATGATGTACTGTGCAAGAAATATCAGAAACTAAATGTAATAGAAATATCAGAAATTAAATGAAATTCAGAGGCCATATTTTCAAGGACTGACCTAGACATAAATACAATACTGTTTCAAATAAACAGATAGGAGTATAGAATAAATGTTTCTCTTTAATTTCCTAAGTTGTTTTTGGGGTTTTTTTCTAACAATACATGTTTATGTAGATCAAAATCAAATGATGAAATGGATTTAGATGGTAAAGCATTATCATTTATGTTTCTAAAATTATACCTTGTTATCTTGAAAAATAAATTTTGAGTAGAAATTGATTAACCACATACATATTTTTTGTAAATATATATGGATTTAATCCTTCTTTAGAAAAAAGGTGAATAGTCTGAAACTGTTCTATTCAGCTACTGCCATGAAACAAAGAACAAAAAGTCATCAGATTGCACAAATTGCTGTCACTCCATTCATAGCAGGAGAAGATTAGATGCAGATTGGGTCAAGAGTGTTATTAATGTTCCTATTAATACCCATCACAATCATTGCAAGTGAAAGAGAAAAACTAATTCCTACCTCTGTTACTGTTATTGTGTGCCTGGAATAAATGCTTTCCAAGGGTAAATTAACGTGACAGTTTCACATCACTACATAATGCTCTATGTTCTTAATTGGAAAAGACAGAAATATTTGTAATAAAAACAACCCCCTTAAATTTGTATAACATAGTATGGTTCAGTGTTTCTAAATAATTGGCATTTTAAGACTGCTGCTAGCATTGCACCAGGGTGTGATGGATGCCTTTAAAACTCAATGCTGACAACTTTCAATCTATTCCCATCTTGCCAAGTGGTTCAACCATGAGAAGCTTTCTGTTTGTATCACTCATCCTGGGGATAAGTCTAAAGAAACGTGGAATTTATCAAGGAATTATTTATTCCCTTTATTTTTTCATCAGTCAGGAGATGGACCTGGGTCCATCTGTATTCTTCAAAACCATCCTGTCTTGTGTATTGAAGGGCTCCTCCAATACACACTCCAGGTGTCTGAGAGGGCCTGAGGACACATCACCCACATTGTACGAGGCAGCCTCCAATTTTAACGGAGATCTCTTAGTGGCTTTGCTGAAAGTAGCTTTCAGGACAGGTTTTGAGGGAGGCTCCGTGTTGGTCTGTTTAATATTTTTATCAACGATCCAGATGAGGGGATTGAGTGCTTCCCCAGTCAGTTTGCAGATGACACCAAGTTGGGTGGGAGTGCGGATCTTCTGGAGGGCAGAAAGGCTCTGCAGAGGTATTTGAACAGGCTGGATCAATGGGTTAAGGTGAATTGCATGAGGGTCGACAAGGCAAAACGTTGAGTCCTGCAGTTGGGTCACAACACCACCATACAGTGCTACAGGCTTGGGGAAGAGTGGTTGGCAAGCTGCCCAGTGGAAAAGGACCTCGGGGTGCTGGTTGACAGCCAGCTGGACATGAGCCAGCGGTGTGCCTAGGTGGCCAATTTATTATTGAAATAAGTGTTTTTTAAATAACCCTTAAAATACTCACATACATAAACACAAAAAGCAAAACTGTTACAGAAAACTTATGTATTTTGAGAGAAGATAATATCTATTTTATTTTTTTTTAATATATCTGCAGGGATGTTGTTGGAGCTACACAGATGCACATCAGCTGTTAGTGGTCTGTATTATTAATGAACTTTCATTCTTAAAGGCAATGAAGACATATTTCTCTCAATTACGAGTTTTGGCTAAGCATAAATTTTGCCAGTCAGGAGCGGCAATACAGAGGGTCTAATCTTCCTAAAAGGTAATCATGAGGATATAAAGCTGTAGGATTTTAATATTTGCTCCATAAAAACATTTACCTGTTGTAGGAACAAAAAAGCAAGAACTTTGGGACCATTCTGCTGTTAGGACTGATATTTTTGGCACTAAGGCTAATTTTGAAGACAGTAATAACATTAGTGGGATCAGCTGAGGCTTACCAGCTATTTTAAACAAATTCAAATATGCAAATGTTGAACCACTAGCTGTTATTTAACTGTCTGTGGGAGTTATCCCATAAAACAGGGGACAACAAGTGTGATGCCAGTTTTTCCAATGGCTCTGGAGGAACCTGTGCAGCTTAGCCCTCTGGGAACACATGCTGCACAAACCTAATAGCATTCTTTCAAAAAGTTAGTGAATGTATGAATAAGCGTGATTTGGCTTCTACAGTGTACCTAGATTTCTAAAAAGCCTTACACAAGGTCCTCACTAATAGCTTTCAAAGCAACTAATCAGTCATGAAATGACAAAAGAGGCTCCCTTTTCGATTAATAGCTACTAGCATCATCCATCAAGGGCTATTAAGCATAATTGTCCAGTTCCAATCTCTATTCAGAAAATCCTTAGAATGGTAATTACTGGAACCGGGATGGCAAAGCCATCAGCACCTGCTTGTCCTTCAGTTACACTCTTTCCTGAAGCATTTTTTGTTGGTCTTGTTCAGGGACATAATGCTGAGCAAGAGGACTTTGACCTAGTGCAGCATTTCTGATATTCTTATCTAAGTGTATTATTATGCACTAAGTAGTGCATAATGTTTTGGGGTTTTTTTAATGTTAAAAGGACTCTTATTTATGTAACCTTACGATTTTATTTAAAAATAGAGCAATAATTTCCATGCAGAATCATAGAGAGGTTGGAGTTGGAAAGAACTTTAAAGGTCATTTAGTTTCAACCTCCCTGCCATGAGCAGGGACACTAGATCAGGGTGCTCAAAACCCCGTCCACGCTGGCCATGAACACTTCCAGGGATGGGGCGTCGACAACTTCTCTGGGCAACCTGTTCCAATATTTCACCACTCTCTGAATAAAGAATTTTTGCCTAACATCTAATGTAAACTTGACGTCTTTCAGTTTAAAACCATTGCCCTTTGTCCTGTCACTGTCTGCCTGTATATAAAGTCTGTCTCCCTACTTTTTATAAGCTTGTTTTAGGTGTTGGAAGACCTCATTAAATCTCCCTGGAGCTTTCTCTTCTCTAGGCTGAACAGCTGAACAGCTCCCTTAGCTTATCCTCATAGGAGGGCTGCTCCAGCCCTCCAATCATCTTGGTGGCCCTTCTCTGGATTTGCTCCAACAAGTCCACCTCTGTTTTTTGTTCAGGACCCCAGACAGGTCCACATCTTTCTTGTGTTGAGGACTCCAGAGCTAGATGCAGTACTTCAGGTGGGGTCTCTTGAAGGCAGAGTAGAGGAGCAGAATCACCTCCTTCATCCTGCTGGCCACACTGCTTTTAATGCAGCCCAGGATGCAGCTGACCTGGCTGCAAGTACACATTGTCAGGTCATGTCCAGCTTTTTATCCATGAGAACCCCTAAGTCCTTCTCCGCAGGGCTGCTTTCAATGACTTGTTCTCCCAGCCAATACTCATATGTGGGATTGCCCAATCAAAGTGCAGCACCCTGCACTTGGACTTTTTTGAATTTCATGAGGTTCTTGTAGGCCCACTTCTTAAGTTTGTCCAGGTCCCCCTGGATGACATCCCATCCTTCACATGTGTCATCCACACTGTTCAGTTTCATGTCAACTGCAAACTTGCTGAGGGTGCACTCAATCTGTCTATGTCATTGATGAAGATACTGAAGAGCAATAGCCCTAAGATAGAGCCCTGAGGGACATCAGTCATTGCTGACCTCCACCTAGACATAGAGCCTTTGACCACAACTCTTTAGCTGTGTCCATCCAATTCCTTATCCACTGAATAGTTCATCCATCAAACTCATGCCTCTCCAATGTGAAGATAAGAATGTTACGTGGGACTGTATCCAAGGTATTAGAGAAGTCTAGATAGATGACATCTGCCAGTCTTCTCATTAACTATTGCCATCACAAGGCCACTAGCTTAGTGAGGCACAATTTGCCCTTAGTAAATCTTCTTTTGTGGAATATATCAATAGGTTATTTCAGCCCTGGTTGATTTTTTTTTTTTTGAGTTGCTGCAGTACAATGTAGGAGGCAATGCCAACATGTATCATTCCTTTTATTTTTAGAAGATATTGGAGAAAGGAACATAGTACCTGCACTTTGCTAAGTTGTAACAAGAGTTCTCCTCAGCAGTCTGGGGAGACTGACAGGGAAACATCGATCCTTTAACCCAATAGCTGCACTTGTACAGGAAAGGCAAAGCTGGAGTTTGTACATCTTTGGCTTGCACAGCCACAAGCGCTGGAGTATTGAACACGAGGAAAGTTTGGACTATGCCAAATTCTACATCTGGGTATACTCACATAAGAGAGCAACACTTTTCATGTCTGTGTTAGTAAATACAAGGGTTATCTCTCACTGCTGCTTCTTTCCTAGCACGACTATATATATATATATGTTAGTGGCAGGTTCAGGTGTAGGAGCAAGCAGTCCTGGTCCTTAAGCAAAGCTGTTACGAGAAAAGATTTATGTATGTGTACTAAATGGGCAAATTGCTCTCTCAATCTGTTAAGCTGTCGTTATGATCTCTTGGCAAGCTGGAATGGTTTGATGCTATTTTTTTGGAGTGGAACAAATTGCCTGTGTGCAAATATAGCCTAATGGTAAAACACAGCATGGATATACTGACCAATGCATTCAAGGAAGTAAATCAATGTTTATTTTCAGAATCCTTTGACTTCATATGAAACTAGTTTTTAAAGAGAGGGAAAAAAAAGAATCAACATTTTCAGAGATGAATGCCTGAATTAATATATAAATAATTCCTCTGCAGTCCTGTTAACTTTAGCTGAACTTGTTGATTCTCCAGACCTCCAGCTAGCAGACCTCTCAGGCCAGTGGTTAGGGTTTCTGTTTATAAAAAACAAAAAAAACCTTAAAGCCAAAATTATTTTTAAACAATTGCTTGTTTGTGACGATAGACAACTTATTTTGCAGAAACCAAAGTTAATACCGTGCAAGAAAAAAACCCCACACTGGACAATATCCTTCTGTCATTTCTTTCTCTGTCTTGACAGGTTGGTTTGAAGAACATTGTTTTTTTAAGTTCTAAATCTGCATTTTGTCATTCATGGTGTTCTGCACTGGAGAAATGACATTGAAGCAGTTATTTTGTAGCAATGATGGAAGAGCCATGGGTTAGAGGAAGTGTTCAGAAGCACTGGTATTTTTGTGACTGCTTTGGAATATGTTCAGCATTCATTTCCTCTCTATGCCTGTGAGATTAACCAAGCACAACAAGGTTTTGTTGCACATATCTTGTTCCGTACACTGCTTGTAGAAGTTTGTTATCATGAAAAACATGGGAATCTCAGTAATTTTCTTTATTTAATAGAGATTTTCTATCAATGGAGCCACAACTTATTTCAAAGTGTTTGAGGGCTGTAGAGGGACCAGAGCAGAACACTTTTTGGTTCACAGACAACAAAAGACCAGTTGATGGGTAGGTGGGACTGGCAAATAACCTGACCACTCCGTGAAGCCTAGATCTTGATGGAATGTGCCACTCTCACTCACCTGACCAGCAAGCTCACAAGAACGATGACATCTCAGGTATTAAATCATGAGCTATGTCCACCTTTAATGGTTGAACATTGACCTACATGACATTATCAAGAAAGATGTAAATGCTAGCAGGCATAAAAGTAAAGGTATTTAAGGTATTTATTTGAATACAAATAAACTATATTTCTTGGCTGAGGTGTACTGGATAATATTCTGGCCAATCTACATCACTTTGCAGATACAACTTAGCAACAAGGAGGCTTTTGTTTGGGGGCACTCGTACTTCTCATTTCTTTTTTTTTCTTTCTTTTTTTCTTACTGTTTTAAGTACTACTATGAATGTGTCAGTAGATATTAATCATTATGAGTAGCTTCTTGTTTTCTTCCTAATCCCAGTTGCAGGTAGGCTTATTTGTAGCCTAAATCAGGAAGAAGACTCACTGTAACCTTTGTTTCTCTACCAATACAAGATTTTCTACTTTTTTTTTTTCATACTAGTGCAACTAGATATCTGCTTTTTTACCTCTCTCACATAAGGGAATTACAAACATAGATTTTATAACTCATGGATGCTCTGTTATACAATTACTAGATCTGATTTCTTAGGTTTTCTAGGCTTTCCCAACATATACTATGGCAGATTTCCTTGATACGTTCACTACATTTTATGTAGTTTATTTTATATGGATATCCTTTCAAATTCAAATTGAAAAGTATTTTTCTTATCTTGTCTCCTCCTTTTCATGGCAGCTTAACTTTTATCCTTTTATCCTATTGTCTTCATTGACAATACATATGCCAGTGCAATGTGTGGCAACTGTAGAGAAACAGTGTTGACCTAAAGAAAATAGTACCTGATCTCCCTCCTTCTCTGGGCTGTCAGGGTTCTAGCTTGTGGTGACTCTTAGCATATCTGGTTCTCCAGAACCCACAGTAGTCAGCAGGAAGATCAGGGCAGCTTCTTCCAGTTCCTTTTTGCACTCTCTTACCACAGCTTGGCCTAAGCAGCCATACTGTTTTCCACCTACCCTGACATGAACCTTTAGAATGCTGAACTAGATTAACTTCTATTTTGATTCTAGGGATAAAGCTAAGACAGTCATGCCTGAGTTATGCTGTCTCCTGGTGGGGATTTGCACTGTGGTTTTCAGCAGCCTCCCACCATTTCTGGAATGCCCTCCGAGGCAAAGTAATTTGGCAAAAGCTGAGCAAATTGCAAATAGAATTTTCCTATCTTCTTGAAGCAAACCTATTTCAGGTGGGAATGCGAGGTCTTCCAAAAAAAAGGCAACGAGGTTTTCTGCCAGCTCTGAGCAGTGAATCAGAGCTCAAGGACAAAAGTGTTCTTGTTTACCTACTTGAAATCCAGGTAATAAGAGCCAGCACCAAGCTGCTCAACAACAGAGGCAGATTTCAATTTCAATGCTCCAAGAAAAAATAATAAAATGTAATTTGTCTTCTTTCTGGAGTGGTAAAATCTGTGGCAGCACTGTATCAAGTAATGCAGATGATGTAATAGGTCTGAAGGAGGTCAGGTGAAGTTTCAGGACAATGTGGACAGTGAAAGACAAAGGTCCAAACAGTACTGGTCCAGGTGATGCTGATGGTGGATTAAAGGTCAGTATCCACTGTCCATCATCATGGGTAAATTAGAGGCCTAGAAATGTTCCCTCTTGCAACATACTAAATTGAAGGCCGCTCTAAAGCTTTCTTAATTTTTTCTTAAATTATGTGCCTTAAATAAGCATCTGGTTCCCCAAGCCCCTCTATCCTGTATAGCCGGCAAGTGGAAGATAGTTAACCTACTGATATTTTTCTCATGGACTTAAAGAAGGAAACTTGGTGGGCTTTGGACACTGGGTTATAGGACTCCAAGACTCAGGGCTGGAGACATGTTTCAGGAGGCGGACAGTCTCCTTCCTGGCTGTATATCCTAACCCAGGTGATGGAAAATGAAAATGGAGAGCAGCCTACAACAGCATGATCTGTTGAAGTGAATCATAGAATGGTTTGGGTTAGAAGGGACCTGAAACATCATCTGATTCCAACCCTCCTACCATGGGCAGGGACACCTTCCACAGACTAGGGTGCTCAGAGCTCTATCTATCCTGGCCTTGAACACTTCCAGGGATGGGGATGGGATAAATCTAGATTTGCACATCCAAGCAGGCATAGTCTGGTGTCCCAACATGTGTAAAATGCTTTGGGCCTATAAATATGCAGCATATCTTTGTATATAAATCATAGTAGATTTTCTGATTAGGAAGCATCTTTTTGCTAAATATTTCATATCTGTAGTGTAGTGGGGGAAATTCTAATTATGCTGTCTGGATGAAACTACACCAGAAACAATATAAATCAATATTTAGCACTTTCCATGTAGCAAGAACCACTTTGTCTGTCTTCTAAGTGAAGACTTACTTATAGGAGCAGCTCTATTAAACTTAGAAGCACATCCATGTGAGTAAACATTTCATAATCTCTAAAACAGTATAGCAAACAAACTTTACAGCAACAGCCCCCCAGATAATTTGGTTTATTAATGTAGAAGACCAGCCATCTCTGCACATTATGAACTGTCCTACAGTATGACTAGAAATCTGAAGAGGAAAGAACATTTTCAAGGGAACAATTAAAGGAAATGTATCTTTCAGGGATTATGAGAGTGGAAAAAAAACTCAGGCTGTGTGTCTCCTACATTGTGATGATTTGAAAATTTTATGTTCTACAATAATCAAGATCTTTACTGTTGCTAAATTGTTGTGGCAGGAAGGAACTTCATAATAAGTTTGAATTATGGAAAGACCATATGCACCATTTCTGTAGGCATTGATCTTTTCTGTGAATCATTGCAGCTGTCCTCATAATCATGGGAAGTCTGTGAACAGAGGCATTGCTCTGCCATCCTAATAACATATGAATAAATTTGAGATATGCCCATTCAATGGTTCTGGATAAAGATATGATTTCTTGTTGGTACTATCTGACTACCTCCAACTTCTATTTTAATATGATTTTTTGTTGCAACTGTTTTGGTAGTTTTGGTTGGATATTTCACATTCCAATTACCATTGCGGGAGAAATAGTTCGTGTTCTATTTTCTAAGAGTTCATCTCTCTCCCCAACCTTTCACTGATGGTGTTCCTGCCAATAGGTTCTTGCTCAAACTACCTACCAAAGAACTGATCAAACCTCAGGCACGTCCATCCTTGATCTCTTCCCCAATGATCTCATTACCTGGTATAATGTTTTGGACCTCCAAATCCATAGTGATCATTCTCTTAAAGATTTTCTGATTTATTAATACTCCCATCTTACAAAAGCCCGGATAATCTTATACAAGGTTATTTAAAAAGGTCAGCCTGTATCTTCAAATCCATTGTCTATGCCCTAGTTATCTTCTATTCCTGAGCTTTCAAAGGAATATCACTTTTCCTATAGTTTTAGATAATCACGATTCTGGCGGAACCTGATAAATACAAAGTTAAGAACTTTGATCTTCAAGGCTGCTTAAATTTGAGATAAGTTTGTGACTAAGTGAAAACTTTTTTAGAGGAAAAGCCTTTTTGAAGCAGAGTCCATTTAATGAGGGAGCAAGAATAAAACTGTAGGTGATCAGTCACACTGCTTGACAGCTGAATTATAAAGATTAATTCTCCAGTAATGTTGGTGAGGCACTTTTGAGAAACTTTCTGAAAGAAATTAATTCACTGTTTGACTGAAGGTTCCTGAATGGTGAATACATAGAAACAGTCTGTTTTGTAAAGCTAACTTGACTCACTCCAAAGAGCTGATTCATTATGAGAGGTTCTTTCAGGAAACACCTTCTCTTTACTTTTTTTTTTTTTTTTTTAAGACAAAAAGCCCTTTCGCCCCTCTTGAGAATTGATTTTTTTCTGTTTTTCAGTGTCTGTGTGCTCTCTCCCTGGAGACTTCTCTCACCCATCCATGAAATGAATTCCAGAAAAACACAGTCCAAGTTTATTACTGCTTACATCATCCCTAACGTAATGATCTCTGCATCTGAAGTGGAAACTCAGATTCAAGTCCACTCCATTCTCCAATTTCTTTTATTAGAAATTACTTGTATTTAGTGTCTTCTTTATTTGGAACTTTTTAGTCCAGATTACTCAGATACTAAGTTTAAATGACAACTAATGCCAAATTGATAGTCATGTGCTTGGATGCATGTAGATGCACGTAATATTAGATCTCTAATCACCTTGTGATGGCACACAGATAAGTCTCCACAATGCTCTTTCTCTTGCCTTTTGTTTCTACTGATTTGCGCTTCATTCATCATTAACGAGTCTCGGTGCTTGTTTGCTCTTCTAGCTGTTGCAGCCTCTGAGAGTCGTGTTTATGTCCCCTTACAAGCCTCAGGTCCTTTAGGTGATGCTTAGTTAAGAGCGCTCTCTAGTTAACGAAAGTCTGAGGAAGAACATGGCTTTTTGGAGACAAGCAAAATAAGCTGAGTCCCTTAACCTTGCTTTTGTTTAGCTGGGACTTCTCCAAACCTATTCTCAAAGCTAGGAATTAACAGCTGAAAGAGAAGCTATTACTTACTTTGCTTAAAAATAATAAAAAAATTGAGAGAATAATGTTGTAAAACAGTTATGGAATTATAAAGTACACTATCAATTTCATGGGAAGATTTCGCAGACATCACTGTAGCCTGTACACCCATAACATAAGTGAATGATAACACACTTGTGCCCACTCATTTGATGAGGAAATAAACAAATGGGTCGTTTTGGAATTATAAGAGGGAATCAAGCAGTGTAGCTCTCCTAGCCTTATTTCTTGCAACTGTCTCACCATATGATATACAAGTGGTCCCTATCGATGTCCTGAAGTAGGTTCTTTCACCCAGTATGCAAGAAGCTGATGCACACATATAGATTTAGTTATAGATCTGCACAGGAAGGGTTGCTAGGTGGTAAGTCCACCAACTCACTGCTTATCAAGTTAGTCTGATGCCAGGAGCACTGGCTGACTGTGGTTGCCACTAGGCTGCATCTGCTGTATCCTCAGCTATATCACACCTGAGACTCCTGTGCAAGCAGAAAGAATCCCACTGCCTTTCTGCAGTTTGAGCAATTGTGCTTGTGACAGACATGTGTCCAAGGGACAGGTCAAGCAACCTTGGAAGTCGGAACCATGGAAGGGGAGAAGAGGAATGCTGTGAACCTGTCCCTTTTAGAGTAAGAAAATGTATTTTATTTTTTTTTTTTTTTTTATTTACTGCCTTTTTAGCATTTTCTCCCACTAACTACAGCTTATTCTGGACAGCTGACAAGATTGCCCCTGGTAGGACAATTTCCCAACATCACCAGCTGGGACTAGTTGGTATCATCTTCCCATATGATCCTTTTTTCTACCTTCTATAGTGTGCAGAGGACAGATAGCTCAGAAAAAGTGAAAATGTTCAGCCCAGGAATTTTCATATAGTATGTGACATTACTGCAGCAGCCAAGATTAGCAACTCTGCAAGGTTGAACTGACCTCAGTCATAAAAAAAAGTTGCAGACATCCATACAAGTAAATGTTGTCTAACTTCCTTTTACCTTTCCAATATGAGGAAAAATTTAATAAAAATATAAATGTAAAAGGAACTGGTGCATTGAAGGTGTATTTGGTCCAGAATCTGATACTCCAGTGATCAGGAACCATGGATCTTCCAGGTTACTTGCTAGATAATTTCTATTTCAGAGGTTTCGAGTCACTGAGTAGACAAGATGAAATCATGCACACCAAAGAGTGTTAAGAAACTATTTCACAAAACAAGAGCAATTTCCATTGTTTTTCTCACTACTATAAAACAGACAGCAATTTTCCAGTGCCTGCATTGTACCTTTCCTGTGCTTTATGCTGCAAAACTCAACTATTAAGAGACAGGTAATGGCCTGGCAGCTTTTCTGCACTGCTTCAGTTGCACTAGGAACTTAGAGCTGTGTAACAAAAGGTATCAGTGTCTTTCCTTTAAATGCTAATGCATACATTTGACATCACCCCAGCGAAAGGCCATGCCTGAACACACTCCAAATGGAATGCATAGCTCTGTAAAGTTAATCCAGTTCTTGACCAATACAATTATGCACACGTTGATGGCTCCAGTATAGCAGAGCTCAAGTGGAGACCATGCTTTCATGATACCCCTCTGACAATATTCATTAGTGCCTGTGTCCCACCCTATGCTCCATTTGCTGCTTTAGCATACAGCATGACCTCCCAGACAGTCGTATAGGACACCTGAGGAGATAATGCACCATTTCATGGAGCTAAAATCAACCATCTGTGAAGTAGGCAGAAGAACTCCTTAACTTAATGTTGTTGCCAGCGTATTCATATACTGAAAACACAGTATTTACGTTGTAACAGAAGTAGATGCCTATTTCTATTGTAACATCGTAGTAATATGTGTTAGGCCAGTAAGATGTTCCACAGAGCTCTGGAAAGGCTCATGAACACCACCAGTTTGGGTCTTCTGAGCCTGTATGTGACACTGCTTCTCTTCAGAAGCCCAGTAAGTCACATTTGAGACTCTATCTTGCCTTTGTTGTCTTTTTGGGAATGCACTCACAGCTCCATTGCTTTGGTGGATCACTTTGAACAAAATATTTATGTATTTATTGACCTGAAAAGGAGATGTTTCCTTCACAGCTGGGTGAAAGACAGAAATATAGCCTGGGGAATGACTCCAAATGCATTGGAATTCTCTGCAATTTTTGGAAATCATCTCTTTTCCCTTATTTTGTATTTTCACCCCAGTTCACTTAAGTTATGTTCATTAGACTGCTTATTTCAGAGGTATTCCTTTACTCAGCGTGATGCTTTGTGAAATTGTCAGCTAAACATTAATCATCACTTAGGCTGTCATTTTGGCTGTATCTGACATATATTAAACTGTACCTCAGGATATACACATCTGGCGATGACAGTCATTTGTTAATTGAATGTGACTTTTAATGAACTTTTCACCCAGCAGGCTATTCCAGGGATTTATGAACAACTGCATTTATAACAAATGTTTTTGTAATTTTTCGTAGCAAGTATCCAACAATGTGCTACTACTTCATGGTAGCTGCTGCAGCACTAAGAGTTACACGTCTTGCCCATTAATTCCCACAAGTATCAGATTCAACAAAGTTATGTCTGGTATAAACGCAGATTCCTAATGACAGGTGCTTTATAGCCACTTTCAAATGTATCAATTGAATATGGCCATGCATCACACCAGCCATCACAGCGAGTAGCCTACTCAGTGGCAGTATCACCAGTGTGGACAGTCTTCCTTCTCCATTCTTTGGAGAGAAGACTGCTGTTGGTGGCACCATGTATGTGCTGTTGGTGAGGCTGCATGTGTGCCTGTGTTCCCCATGGCAGTGACATGGGAATAACTTGATTTCTCTTAGAAAGCAGAAACAGGCTTCAAAAAGTAGCACATGCTTTTCACAGAAAACAAGTGATGATAACCAAAATGGCAAGATACCAGTCCACTGTGTGTATATCTGGGATGCAAAAAATCAACTTTACAGTGGGAAAGAACTGTCTTCTTTTAGTTCTAATAGGAGTTAATTTATAACAACTTGTTAGTACAAGAGACGCTTCTTTCTTTATCTTGATTTCTGATTGCCATTGTGTATGTTTGGAAGAACTGGAGATCAAACAGAACAGGATGAGGGAAGCTTTGGAAATTAGGTATGTATGCATAGACTCAGCAAAAGCATTAATACATGAAAAAGAAAATTTAAAAAAAAAAGGAAAGAAAATAAATGTAGCCAACTCACAATATGAATATGAAAAGAGAACTAGTTTGGAAATGGAAATAAGCATACTTAGAATTAATGTAGACTCATTCTAGCCCTGACATGATTCATATAGTGCCAGCAGTCTGTACAATTTGCATCAGTATCTATGTTTTGATACAATTTTGTAACTGGGCTATTTAAAGCCTTTAAGCCTTTTATGAATGTGTATGGAAGCCTGGACATGAGGAGGGACAGGAGGCAGGAACTGGATGTCTGCAAGGCACATCTCACATGCAACCTGTCAAGGCCAACTCTGGGCCGAAAAAGCAGCATCTCTGTTCAAACCCTGGCTTTGTCATTCTGATACAAACACACATTTTCAGATGCTCTGGGTAGACATTTATGAATCTAGGCAATGTAATCTCCTCCCTTCTCTTTAGAGTGCTTTAATTCAAAGTGCACATATAGCTGTCAGTTCTGTTCTAGGTTGCAGCAAGATGTGACACTTGATACTGTATCACAGATGACAAGAAGCCTGCACGTTGAAGTTTGCATGTATTTGAATGCATACATGTAATCACTCTCATGAAACAGAAGCTTGATTTTTGCTTCACAGTTGCTTTCAACTTCTGCATACTCTTCCTTCATACTAACTTAGAGGCCAGTTGCTGGATGCCAAAATATTGGAGGACCTATCCTCCTTTTAATCAACATGAGAGTATGATGGTAACAAGAAAAAGATGCTGCCACTTAGAGTAATTTTGCTGTGCAAACTAGAAAGGACTCCCGGCATTGCTCATGCTGCCAGTATTTTAGTGAAAACACTGGTAAATAAGTCAATTAAAAAACTAGTACTCCTGCTGAACACCTTTTACAACTAACGTTCTCCCAAAAAATATTTCTGAATATATCTAGAGTCTGAGCTTTCCCTAAAAACGACTATAGGTGTTAAAGCTGCAAAGAGCTGAAACATGGATGATGCAATTGCATATTTTTTCTCTACCTTTTACAAGCTTTGTTGCTTTTTGTTGCTATTTTTTTTGTTGCTTTTTGTTGCTCTTTGGAGACATCACATATCTAAAGAACTGGAAATCTCAATTTTTGTGTGTAACTGTACCTGATAGATATTTCTCCTATAACTTGCACCTTTTCACCCATTTATGCTTTTTGTTTCTACATCATTCTCTGATCATGTGTGCAAAGTGTCCTTTAATAATATGTGGCATGGAGAACTGCTTTTTATTTGTTTCATACACTGTTTCAGGATTTCATTCAGTGACTATTTTTTCTTGTTCTGAAATAGAAGTTGAATCTGGATGACTTTCTTTAATATGCCATGATGGACCTTTAAGTAGTTATGAATCCTTTTCATCTCAATACAGCTGAGATTCTTTATAAAGGTCTTCACAGATCTTTCATGAAAGACCTTGACAGAAGCATTAATGGAATTTAAAAATCTATGTGAACTGAATCATTTATATACAAAAAAAAAAAAAAAAAAAAAGGCTGGACGTGGCACTTGGTGACATAGTCTAGTCTAGCTGAGGTTCTAGGGTAAGGGTTGGACTAGATGATCTTGGAGGTCTCTTCCAACCTAGTGATTCTGTATAAAAAGAAGGAGTTTGATGGGCTTGGAGACATGTCTTCTTTCCACAAAAGGCATATTGATGCTTCTTCATTACAATAATACAACAGAATCATAGAATGGGATCATTGAATCATTTAGGTTGGAAAAGACCCTTGAGATCATTGAGTCTAGCCATTAACCCAACCCTGCCAAGTCCATCACTAAACCAGGTCCCTACGTGCCACATCTCTTCCAATGCTTTCTATGAAGAAATTTCTCCTAACATCCTAATATAAAATCTAAACCTCCCTTGCACAGCTTGAGTCCATTTCCTCTCATCACTTGTTACTTGGCAGAAGATACTGACCCCCACCTCACTACAACTTTTTAGGTAGTTGTAGAGACAGAAAAAATCCACTCTGAGGCACCTTTTAGCCTTTTCTCCAGGTTAAACAACCTCAGCTCCCTCAGCTGCTACTCACGAGACTTATGCTCCAGACTCTTCATCAGTGTAATGGAGTGTAAACTCCATTGCCCTTCTCTGGACTCGCTCCAGCTCCTCAATATCCTTCTTGCAGTGGGGGATCCAGAACTGAACACAGGATTTGAGGTGTGGCCTCACCAGCGTTGATTACAGCGAGACAATCACTGCCCTGGTCCTGCTGGCCACACTATTTCTGATATAAGCCAGGATGGTATTAGTTCAGAGTTATTCATGTGCCAACTGGTACTATTCTTTAGGTTATTTTTGAGTGTGTTGTCTCAAATACAAATACCTTCTGAAGCCCTTTTCAAGATTTTTGTACATTCTGTTTGGCTGAGTTCAAAAACTATACGAACGGTAAGTTTAAACTTCAGTTAGTGGAACAGCTGTTCAACATCTGACTTCTCGGGAACTTTTAGGTGCATAGGACTCAGGCAAGATGATTCTATTGTTTCTTTTTTTAATCTGAGGTTTTTTTTCTCTTCCAAGCATACAGTATTAGATAACTTTGTAGACCTGATTTTCATAAGAAAAGTGGATGAATAGAATGTCTCCAAGCTCACATGCTTGCACACATGCAAACAGTTGCATTAGTACCTTTCTATGGCCTTTTTTGTGATCCTCCTACTCTTTGATCATCCCTCAGCTCTGCAGATCTTCCTAGTCCTTGTGGTCTAAAGTTTTATGAGTAATTTTTACACTTGTCTTTAGCAAGTTGTCCTTCAAACTCTTTGTTTATATTTTTAAGCCTAATTTGTTTGGGTTTATGATCTGTGTAAGCTCTCTTGTTTGCACAGAACTTCAGCTTCTTGAAAAATGCCTTGTACCTTCAGATTATACCTCTTCTATTTAGCTCAGTCATCTTATTTATCAAAGAATTATTCTTTAAAAAAACCCAGGAATATTCATTTATTCTGCACCTCTTAAGATGGTGCTTTTAAGAAGAGCAAAACGTCAGCTTTCTAAAGCCAGCTCTCTAGTAGAAAGGAGGGAGTTCAGCAGCCTTTACTGGGGTCATACTCTGCTTCCAGCTCAAAAGGCAGCCTCAGTCTCTGATACATCCACTGCTGTGGCTGCTCAGATCCTATGAAAACCAATCTCAGCAAAGCTGTATCTCCAGGGAAGGGCCATGGGCAGGAGGTTTGCTATATGGCCTATCCAGTAAAGTGGCCAACAGAGGAAGATGGTGGTCCTGCAGCTCCCCACTCTTTCCCAGGTGTAGTCCCCTTCCTCTCCTGTCTGGACTGCCAGTGCCCACTTCAAGTGGGGGCAGCACACAGGGAGAAAACTAATTGTAAAAGTCTGTATTTTGCTTTTCTTGGAACATGGTACATGATCACAGGACTAGCAAGGATCTGGTCCACTGACTTAATTCCATGTCTGCTAGGCATCACAGTAAAACATAATCTTTATAATCTTTATATATTTCTTAACTGGAATTCAAAAACAGTCATCTACAGTATTTTTCTCACTAACTTGTTTCCTGTGATAGCAATCTATTGCATTAGAAGCTTCTTTGGGATTTAATATTGTATTATTTTCTATCTGAAACTTTCAACAATACATACAATATAATATAAAGCAAGGCTCGAATATGGATATTGTTAAGGTACATTGGGATTTTTTCCTAATCCTTCAGATACGTATAAATATAGAAACTTCATAGAGCTACAACTTTAAAAGTTTCGCAGCTAACCTTACAAATATAAAACCTCTTTTTCAAGTCACATTGATTTTGCTACAAGGAAGGAAAAACAAAAATAAAGAAATAGCAATTTATGATAAAGAAAGGGAAGAAAAATGCTATTGTAGCTCTAAGTGGGAAGCTCCCCATTTTTGTCAAGGCCCACAAGCAGAAACTAAGTTGATTCCAGCTGCTTTGAAACAGCCTTCCCCTACCGAACATCACTACGGTAACTGATTCTTTTGTTTGCAGAAAAGATTTTGCCACAGCGGGAATATACACATCCCTGAAGAACTTGTTGCCACGTAGCAGTCATCTCACAATCATCAGAGTTCTTCCAGGTACTTTTGTTGGGTCTAATTCAGAGCAGGTACCTGAAGTTCCTCACTCCAAACCCTGCCTGTACATGGCAGATGCCAGCTGCATCAGGAAAGCTGACCAACGTCTCCTACTACGTCAGAAGTCCTACCACTACCTCAGCCTGAAGGAATACACAGATTGGGTTTTCCCTCAGAAGATGTACTCTTCAGAGCTAGAAAGACTCCACATATTATCAAGCTAAGTCCAGGACTGTATCTGTAATTGTGACATATATGGTGGTTGGGTGAAATGTGTCCTTACACAAATTGTAGGTGGTCAGCACACCGAATTTCTGTTTCTGCTGGAAAAATGAGCTGCTGAATGTAAATTTATAGTACAAATTCTAGCTTTGTGAGAGAATAACTGCAGGATTCTTCCAAAAAATTGTTTCTTATGACCCAGAAAATGAAAGACAGCCTGCCTATTATTTTTGTCATTAAGCTAAAAATAGTAGTCATAAGGGTTGGGGTTCTTTTTGAGAAATCAAACCATCTGCTCAAATAATAAAATACATGACAAAAAGACTAATCATTAAAGGAGGCACAGTAAACTATATTCTAAGAAAAATATTTTAGAGGGAGTATTGGCAGGACTCCAAGCTACAGCTTTTATACTTTAAGAGGACATTCGGAAACATCTAATAAAAATGCACAATAATCAACCAATTCTAAGCCATCACCTGAGTTATTTGTGTTTAAAATTCCCACTGTAAATTGGATTACTGTAACAACATGGCTTAAATAGTGTTAAAAATAGATCCTAAGTATTCTAGGTCATGCTAGAAAAAGAAGCAAAACCAAGGGATTTTAGGTTCAAGAAAGCCAACCTCATTTTCAAAATGAAATAAAATTCTAATCCTCTGACTTTATTTGTTGTCATAAATATATATGATAGAAAGCTAGACATAGTTTGTACATACTGTAAACTCCAGGTAAGATACCCACCTTACTCGCCTCTGTTCATGTCTCAGAATATAAATGTAAAGTATCTCAGTATAAATGGAAAACCTCTGTGCAGCTTCACATGGCTCTGACTACTGGATCTAGGGAAATGGATATATATGGCTTGGCTGTAGTGTGATTTTCAAAACAGTTTTAAGTGATTTCAAAATAGTCTAGAGTCCTTTTGGTACAATGGAAAAAAACCAACAGCTCTATGCTACAAATCAATGCTTAACATGTCTAGATCTTTTTTAAAGCTTTCAAAGCTTTTTTTGGTATAATTTGGTTCTACACATCCAGCTTCAGAGAATATGGCAGTGCCTTGGTATGCTTGAAGATGCCAGATGTTAATTTTGTGTTTCCACTGAAACAATAATTAAGACAGAGAACTTGCAGTGTTCTTCACAGGGCACCACTTTTAAGAGGAAAATGGCAAAGACTGCTGATTTTAGGCCAAGGTTAAATTTTTCCAAACTGCAGCACAAAGGCATGTCCCAGAGGTCAGCAGCCTTATGACAAACAAGTACAGCTGCACCGTGGCCTCTCCCTGTGCGATTTAACAAAGCTCCTAGCCAAAAAGAGTCACATATGGCTACATACACGTGCCAACTTTTTGTCAGACGCTCGCTGCTTGCGTTGGGCAAGAGAGGGAGGATGTCCTGTGTCATTTTGCTGGTGCAGCTTGAGGGACTGCAGCCAAATCAAGAGAAACACAACACGAAGAACTGGGAGTAAAGTCAACAAGGGTCCAAGTAAGAGCTATGTTTTCTCCCGCTGTTTCGGGGTGCCTGGGCACCAGGCCCTGCTCTCCTGCCCGACATCAGTTTGCAGCGGGACGGCTGTACGACCCTGTGAGAGCCACGTGGGGCTGGGACCCTCGGCAGGTACCTCCCTCCGCGCTTGCTGGTGTGGAGGGGGGGTCCAGCCAGGTTCCCTCTCCCGGTGGCAAAGGAAAGTTGAGCAGCTCCACGCTCAATATTTCGGGAAGCAGTTCTTCACAGTCGCCACCCCCAGGCCTGGCAACCCCTAGGGCTCGGCCCCCCCGCGCCGCTCCCCGTCGGGACGGGCGCGCTGGGGGGGCGGGCACAGCATCCCGCCGCCTCCCGGCACGGCCGCGGCTCCCGGCGCTGCGCGGGCCGAGAGCACAGACCTCCGGTGCCGGGTGAGTGCGGCGGCGGAGGACAGGGGGGTCTGGGCGGGGGCCGAGCGGTGTCCCGCTCCAGCCGGGCCGTGGCAGCCAGAGCTGGATGTGTCGCCCGGGCCGGGCGCCGGCAAGGGACACCCTGCGGGAGCCCTGCGCCCGCAAACCGGAGCGTTCCCGGCGGCGCGGAGCGTCCAGGTACCGTGCGCATCCCTCCCGGGCCCCGGCACAGCGAGCCCGGCTCTGGGTACCCCTTTGGCCATCGCAGGGGAGCGGGACAAGTTTGGAGCAGAGGGCGAGGAGCGGTGAAGCTGCTGCTGAGGGTGCGCCTTGGGGACGTGATGTCCCGTGTCCCGCCGTGTCCCAGGCGTTCTGCGTGACCGTGGATAATCTGTGTGCCTCCCTGCCCTGCATGCTTCTGGACCGACCAGGTTTAATGTTTATTAACGCCAGGTATTAAACCTTTAGGGAAACTGCTAATCGCTGTCATATATAGGCTACCTCTCATCGGGAAGGAAATTGAAATTACTTTTTCTCCGGCAGAAAAGCAATCAGAAGTGTGCCAGGTGCGACCTTTAATTGCATCTCCTTTGTGAACTTATGTTTGTATGGTCAAATAAATCAGTGGTGGCAGCATGAAGACTAGAGAGTAAAAATACCAAGTTTATTTACACAACTTACCTATATTAAAATGCATTTCTGAAACATAACTGTTGTGCATGAAGTCCGTAATTTAAGTTGCATGGACAAGATGAACAACTAACATAGTTTGTGGATGAAAAAGATGTTCCTAGGAAATCGGTCAAAATACATTTAACTTTTGGCTTTCTGTGATTGCAAGGTGTGTCCTTGTACTTACATCACATGGCAGGCAAGAATTTTTCTTCCTGATGGTCACAAAATGTTGGCAATAAGAAAATTATTTCTTAGTCTAGTTATAAGTTATACTTCTCAGCATTTGATAAAAGTTATTTGTGGACTTTGAAGAGCAGGCAGGTGCTTTTTAGCAAAGGGAGAAGTAAAGGAGCATTCGAAATTCCTGAGGCAATAGATAAAATATTCCTGAAGCAGTAGATAAAATGATCTACAGCATGCTGTTTGTCTGGTCTGTATAGACCCATCTAATTCTTAATGATTTGAATTTTGAAAAGCAATGAGACTTTGGTCATTCCAAGAAGATCCTGGCCTCCTTTAGAAGCGTTGTGGTTAGGAGTGGTAAACAGGGAAATATATGGGGGATGTTGGCTTACCCAGCATAATTTCATCACCTTTTGGTAGCTAGAAAAAAACAATTTTGGATGGAATATTTGATCAGAACAGAGACCTTGAAAACAGCTGTTGGAAAGACCATGACACTTTGTTTACCATTTCTAACTGAAGAGGTCATGAGGATGAGAATGGTCATTGGGGTTTTTGCTTCAATTGTTAATATTCTCTGAAATTTGGAACCTGAGTGTTTGTGCTATGACATTTTTAAATATCATACTGTTGCTAATAAAAGATACTTATACACAGGTAAGATTATTTGAAACTTGACTAGAAATTCCCAAATCACTTCTAAAATCAACTGCTCTACTGTACTACTTGAGGGAGAGTCTAGTTCTATAAACTGGTTTTGAAATAACACCCTACTGGAAGAGAGACAAGTGTACTTTTTGTTTTAGACATGTCATGATTGACAAATTTAAGCAAAACAGTATAACATACATCAGTATGCTATAAAAACATACATGAACTTCAAATTCATGACAAATTAAAAAAATTATAATGCAAACCATGAAATGGAGAGAGAGAGAGATAGAAACTCAGGTCATGTTGCTAACCTGTCTGGAAGTGCAAAACTGTTCCTTTGTGTCCATGTTTCGATTATCCTGTACAAATAGTATTTTCTGTTAGTGTACTGATGAGTGTTTTTAATGAGCCTTTCAGAATATAATTGCTTCAATTTCTAAAACCTATGGAAACCTATGGAAAATGTGAGGAATCATTAGTGTAGTTTTCTCCATCAGGTCAAAATCATATGTTCCCCGAACCTCCTGCTGTGCTTTTAGCTGGACTTCATTGATTTCTCTTCCAGATGAAGATGCCCCAGGACCACACTCAGTTCTCTGGGTCTGGCTCCCTCTTGGCTGGCTTTGGTGGGAAGCTGAGGGAA
Organism: Serilophus lunatus; assembly: GCA_013399895.1. Classification (NCBI taxonomy): domain Eukaryota; kingdom Metazoa; phylum Chordata; class Aves; order Passeriformes; family Eurylaimidae; genus Serilophus; species Serilophus lunatus. The sequence continues at coordinate 522,875 of VXBA01001649.1, read as the reverse complement.
ATTGGTGTGCTCTCTCCATGTCTTCATGTCCAAAGAGCCTCCATTCACTGCAACGTCTCCCTAGGGTGCTCCTTGTTCTCTTAAAGAGTTTCATGAGCAGTGAAACTGTGCAAGGTATCAGATTGGTGACTTGATTTGTTCCACTGGGTGTCACCCAGACTGGCCACTCAGACCCGTGGGATCACCTCCATCACTGAAGGGGGAGAATTACAAAAGTAAATCCAAGTGATCTTGTCTGGTAGAAGTATTTAGACGGTCAAACATCTGTGTTAGAATGGATTAAGATTCTGGCATTTGCGTTTTTACGAGGGGATCATCCAGATTTTCATTGCAGCCTAAGAGTATGGCTTAGCAGAAATCCTAGAAAGTCAGAAATGGTGATCTGTTTGTGAAAACCTCCCAAATCTGACTTTACTCACGTGAAATCATGTCTTCTATACTTAATAATTCTGGGTTTAGAAATTTTTTGCCATTTTAGATTTGTGTTTGTTATTTCTTCCCTTCTGCCCTGACTATATTCATTTCAGCCTGGTTTCCTAAGGAGATGAAGCTAAAATAATAATGCTGTCTGATTGATAACTCCTCTCATTGCCTCAGAGTAATTTTTTTACCCTCGGGGATTAATTTCAGACAATATAAATAGAAGAGTAGAGATTTCAGAGTGATGAAATCTTACAAACCTCAAGACTTCTGCTTTTGTGTGGGTGCTCCATAGGATGCTGAACTTTATAGCTTTTGCTGCTCAAGGCTTGGTGATTATATTTTTCAATTTCTTTGCTCTTTGGGGAGTGCACAGTCTTAGAAGTTTTGAACATGCCTGTTCTTCTCTATAGTCCACTCAATATTTGTTCAACATTCTCCTGGTAATCATTTATATATATATATATATATGTACAAACACTGTTGTTCCTCATAAGCTGACATGTTACATTCCTAGCCCATAATTTGATACTTCTTGAGGCAGGATTGATAGCCAATGGTGCAGTAATTTTCTTTTGTTATCTTGACTCATTGCAAACACTCTATTACTGTGGTCACAATTCTTCCACAATCAGTTTCTCTAAATTGCTTACAAGTTTTTGATTAGACTTTAATTTGCTTTCTGCTGCCACTGCTGTTTCTTCTGGTTCTGGCTGCATCCGAACATCCTCTTCTGCTTTCTCTGCACAGCAGGAGGTTGTAATACTCTCCCCCATGTCATGACAGGAGGATAATGGAGGAGAAATATGAAAAGGTATTTTGAGTTTATCTAGCAAGACCTTTATAAATACATGTTGCTTTTATTGACTTTAAAGTGGTGGTTATTGTTCTGTTACATAGCTAAAGTTAAGAACTATGTTTGCGCATAATTGCCCATTTTCTCCTTCCTTGTCTTGCCATTACAAGCAACTATCATCACAGTACTTGTCTGTCTTTTATCTTCCATTATCTCCTTATAAAATTGCTGTGGGTAGGTTTTTTTCTTGGGGGTGGGTTTGGTTGTTTTGGTTTGGTTTTGGGGGTTTTTTTCATTTTGTTTTTTTAGGGAGCTTTTATAGTATATTAAGTTGATATGCTAGTTCTTTCCCTATTCTAGAAATCATATCAACCTTGCTCTCTGGGCATGAATGTATATATATAAATGAAACCAATTTAGTAAAGTGCTCAGTGGATAATGTTGATTTCTTCTCAAATACTCGTCTACATTCAAGTTGCCCTAAGCTCTTCTCTACATCTTTTATAATTGTTCATATATTATTAAAGCCTTCATTCCCCACTGAAGACAGAGCACCATGCTTGTATAGCAATTACATTTGACTTCATTCTCTTGTTTTATCTTAGCAAGAGGAAGGACAGGGTGCACAATGACGTCTTTTTTTCTGGGAACAAGCACACATACTCACATAGCATCTTGCCTCATCTTCTTGCACTTTGATGAAGTCAAACATCCTTCCTTCCATGCTACAAGGACCTGGCCTCCTGGCAGCTCCACATGACGTTCCATGTGCTCTGGGTAGCTGCCACCCTGAAACCTGGGCTGAGTTCCTCCCAGCTGGTGTAAGAGACAACTCCCACAGCAGTTTCTCACCCCCTACCCTTAACCAGCAGTTGTGTTGCTCCCAGAAACGTGGGATATAGCAGCATACGTAGGTGCTAACCAGTTTATTTTGGTTCAGATGCATCCAAGGGATGGATCTTAAAACACTGCCAGTGGATGTGTTTAACTTGTACTGTGATGAAAGATTGGGTAGGGCATGGAGACCTGTGCCCTTAATTTGGCAGGTCAGAGAAGGGCAGTGACATCTTGCAAGGAGGGAATGTGTTCTCTGCCCAGGGGTATGGGCTGTGCTGGGCAAGCCATCAGTGGGGCTGTGAGCTGGAACCCTTCACATGGTTCAGCTGTGGCTGTCTCACTACATCCTAAAAAAAACACTGTCAGGGAACAGAGGTAATAATTTTACCACCTGGATCAGATTTGTGTTGCACATGGGAAGATGTGTACCTTAAGCAGCCTTTGAGTGTGGATTTGTGCCAGAGGCACCCAGGCTGAGGCATTTGGACAGGAGGTGTTCAGCTGGCTTCCCAGAGCGCAGCATGGGCTGATTATATGCAGCAGAAGCTTTTCTGCGTGTGTTTGCTTTTGTATGTGACACACATCTTTCCACGCTGACCCCAGAGTGGGAGCAGGTTTGTGCTAGGTTGTGGTGAAAAGGCACAGATCTTAATTAAAAACTTTCCATTGTCTGTGTCCTTAGGAAGATCCCAGAGAAACAATTACAGTTCAGGGAGTACTTCTTGCTGCTGCTTCTCTTAATCTACAGATTAAGCAGTATTTGCTGCATACATAGTGATAGTAAAGCTCTCTCTGTTGATTTTCTTAATACTGTCCACACATTCCATCCAACAGAGGAAGGTGAAGAGGGTTTGTAGTACACAGTGGTGTTCATGCCTGCAGATGTGAATACCTGCTGATGCAGAATGGAGTAATTTATTCTGCATTCCAGCCCTCGTGGGCAAATGAGCACCCGTTTATTTTAGCCTTTTTTCAATTACCTTTGCACCCACTTTACAAAATTGTGTGAGAAATCCAGAGGTTTGTCCATAGGCTCCTGAGCAACCTGGAACTGTGATGCAGTTTCATAGTAGTAATGCAGTTATTACTGCTTACTAATGCAGTTTCAAACTTGTTGAAAGGCCCTTGGAAGACATACAGCATTCAACACTTTTGGGGCAGTAGGTACAGCTTCCTCCTCTGGAAGGAAAAGCCCTTCCTCAGAGTCAGCATCGGATTGGATCAACATCCTGCAACATAGTTACTGTAAAGAGAAGCTAGCAGATCCATTAAAACAAGTGTTGAAGTGGTCCTCACTGGAGTATACAAGCTGTTTTTAGAAGACAAACCTAGATGCCTTCAGATCTTTGGGTTTGGTCTTTCTTCCTAATGGAGCAGGCTCATTTTTTGAAGGATAGTGTCACTAGGATACTCTTCATGGTATTTTGAGTTACTTGTGAATTCAAAACAGTTAGCAGTGCCAATGAGATAGGCCTTAAAAGAAAAGGAACGAAGAAAAATTAAAATGAGAAGAACCAGGGAGGAAGGAAGTTGCTCAGAGCTTTTAATAGTGCTACTTCTTCATATTTTCAGGACAGTATTGCATTATACCATGTACATTTTCCCCATCACATAAGATATTCTGATTAGGAAACATCTTGGAGTTATCCTATATCCTAAGAAGTATTGATGGGAAGCTCTGTGACTGTGTGTAATCATGCACACTTCAGAGAACAACTGGAAGTGTGATGTTTCGTGATCTCTGTATACTGTCTAGTGACTGAAGCAGAGGTACCAGACAAGGATTAATAAAATTCACGTGACTGTGTTCTGTCTGGATAAAGTATTCCCTTTTGCTCAGGCTCAACACCCATTTTATGTTTCATTTTGCCTTGTTTGGAATCTCATGTCATTTGTATCCTCCAGCTGAACACCTCCCCTACTGATACTTTATAATTTCTTCTTTACAAGGTATCTTGGTTTTGCTCAGACGGATGCAGAAGCATTGGCAGCTGTTAAATATTTCATACTAACTAATGAAAATACTCTGTGCTATCACTGAGTGATGCCAAAGAGATTGTAATTGAGACAAGTCTATGCCCTCCCTCTGCCTCATCAAAAACAGCTGTAATTTCTGGGCAATACATGGTATGCTTTGGTCATAAACAATTTGTGTCTACAAAGGTGGGTTTCATAGTCCTTAATTAAGGGAGTTTCTGTTAAACAGTGTTGGTAAGATTTGTCCTGTGAGTATTTACCTGGAGGCCTTTGTATGTCTCTTCCGTCCGTTGTCAACAAGGTTTGGTTGGATAGGAGGACTAAAGGAAGCAGAAGACAGGAAGATGACATCTAGAAAGATGATGTCTAGAAATTGTGAGTTGACAAGCAGTTCTGAAAATAGTCTTTGAAATGTAACCAGAATTTCCCCTGTGGTACCAAGCAGGAGGATATGGTTTGCCTAATACTTGAAGCATACATGTTTCTCAGGGCTTAGCCAGTTGTGAATAGCATCTTTGGTTTTGGCAGATGACACAACAAGGTGTTAAGCAATCATATGGCACTTCTTAAGTCCATGATACAGTGGGAGTGCTGGAATTTTTCTGCTGTTTGTATGAATAAACATTTTGAGGATTGGCTTTATAAACTGTTCTAGAAAAAAATAAAGCCACTCTGGAACTGAGGAGCAGGGCAGAGCTCCGCAATTCTGTTGCCACTTCTTCTAGAGCATGGATGGGGTGCTCTTATAGAGACAACTTGCAGTGGGAGGACAAGACACTGGTTTAGCTGTAACCCTGCCTGTCATAGGCCAGGCTTGACATAGGAATCTGACGTGGGGAATCAGATGATGCTGTGGAGTTGGCCAGGGCTGTCAGTGTAGCCCCTGGTACTGTGAGCAGGTGGTCAGGAAGAGAGTGCCAGAGACACAATGGGCATCATCTGAACCAAGTCAGAGAGATTCAGATGGTGCACAGAGAAAAGGGGCCAGGGAGGCAGAGATGTGGGCTGCCCAGGGTGACTATGCCAGTTCCATTCTGAGGGGGGGGCACAACCCTGATCAACCTCATCTGACCTCAATGCTGAGCTGGACTAGGGACATCCTGAGCTCCCGTCCAGCGTGAGCTGTCCCGAGACCCTGTGATTCCAAGTTGAAAGCTGAGCCTCTGAAAAGTTGCTCTGAAGTCCTTGTGAACCATGAAAAATATAACAGGAAAGAGGAACCTTACTTACCAGACTGGAAAACGGCCAGTGACAGTACCTTTAATAAGAAATAACAAATAGATGCTTACAATAGCGAAGTGGTTTGCAGTCCCTGCCTTAAAATATCTTACTAATGTAGTCTACCTTAGATGTGGTTAAATGCAATGTCATAAAACAATTCCTAACTGTGCTGCATGTGAACTGTTTCAGGCTTCAAATCTGATTCAGTCTGCTGATGCTTCTGTTCACTTAAGAAAAGCTTTCTCCAAGGCACAATACAGTACAATAAAAATGCAGGGATTTCTGTAAATATGTTTGGCTAAAGCCTTAACATGATAGCTACGTTCTGTGTTCAAAATGAAACACTGAGCCTACTGCTTTCTTGTAAGTAGGCATTATATGCAGTGGTGTGATTTTGTTGTTTAAAAGAAAGGTCCTTAAGTGGGGATGGGGTACATCTAATGTATCTCATTCTCTTGTTTTTCTTCTTGAGGAAGTCAGGTATAAGAAATTCAATACTACCCTTCTGATATTTTCACTAAGTGTCTTCTCAGAAGAGCTGGAGTGCAGTGAAACCTCTTGATAACAAAGTCTCCAGAGAAGACAGCCACTCAGTAATATGTTATCAAGACTGTGAGTTCCTTCTGTTTAACAAAAAAAATAGTAAAAAAGAATAAAAGCAATTGCTTCGACAATAAATAGAGTCTCATTTAAACAAACAAATCAAGCAAAAAGCTTCTCTCTCTGTTGTCAAAGCTGTTTCATAAGCAGTGATTGAACATGTGTTCCCTGAGTAACATAAAAGAGTTTGCATTAAGAAGCCAGTGGTGCTTTCAACCACTTCCTCGCTCTTCCCCATCATTAGTCAGAAACTGTCACTAAAAGTGCTTGCTGTTTACCTCAGAGAGCTTAAAAAATCTTAAGAAGATGAGTGTGGGAGGATTGGAGGAATATTTGTTTTCTTTCCCCTTGAACTTGCACTTGTTTGCTGGAAAAGCTGGAATTGTGGAAGGAATTGAATTGAACAAAAATAAATCTCAGCCAATTCCTAATGGAAACAACCTATTACTGATGCGGTTGCAAGCTCTCCACTTGAATGTGGGAAGTATATAGTAAGATGCCTTTAGGAAAAAGGCTCACTGAAAAGGCAATGCTAGCCTTTTCTGTTCTGAATTGGTAGTTTTATTACTTGCAGTTTGAAGAGAGAGGACATGCTATCCACACAGTTCCTTTTATTAATGAGTAACTCACTTTTATGTGCCTTCTCTCTCCTTCCAGATTCTCATTACTTACAGGTAGCTGGAAGTAGTGCTTCAAAGTAAAACAGAATAAATGGATGGTGTGTTTCTCAAACAGATTTCCCAAGAGACTCAGCGTACTTCTTCTGTTCTAGCAAGTTTTGAAACGAAAAGAAATAAATATTAAGTCATGATACTAATTCATTTACCTTTACTGAATATTAAAATAATTCTAAATGGAAGCCTACTTGCTGTAATCACATTTAAGGAGAGACAGTTTCTTGTTATGAGCGAACTATAATAATTCATGCATCTTACCATAAAAATTGAATGTTGTTACAGAAACTTAGCTATCTTGAAGGGATGTAATAAGACATTTGACTGTATATTCACTGTGTTAAGTGGCTAGTTAACAATCCAGACTTTGTAGGAGTTTGATTTTTGTCACATAAAGAGAACAAACTAAATTGGAGGCCTCTTTAGAAAGAACTAGCAATTGGTGGTCCACAGAACATGGAAGAAAGCTGAACAAATTTATGTAGCTGATCTATTTTGCACATCCACATGGAGTGATATCTCCTTCATGATTCTGAAAAACAACAAAATCTATTAAAACTTCACACCTTAGTGATCTTAGAAGTTGCTCATTCTTTAGATTTCTGTAAAACCTAGAACCTGAACCATTGCTTAAATTATATAAAGATTTATATTCTGGAATAACTGAAAGGTGAGATTCAGAGATGCACTTTTTTAAAATGAAACATTTAAATTATGCTTGATAGCTTGATTAGCCCTTACTATAAATATTGCAACTATGCAATTTTTCTAGGCATGCATTTCAAAATGAAATGGCTTTTTTTTTTTAATCTATATCTTGGCCTCATTTCTGTACCTTTTCAGAAATTAGGAAACAATGTGTAAGATTAGAGGTGAATCAAAGCAAATTAAAATACGTCGATTTAAATTTGAATGGCTTGGCACCTCCGCACCAGCGCTATCCCCTCTCCTCGCACTTCTGTTTGATTTGACTAAAGCCACCAACAAGCTGGGATTTCCAGCCCAGACCTTTCTGTGTGGCTGTCTTTCAGGGTAGGATTTAATGTATTTGTTACTGCACTATTCCTGGTTGAGAACTGGAGAACAGAGATAACAGCCGGCAGTGCTGTCCCTGGAGCAAAGGATGTCTCCTGTAATCCCAGTTTCCTTGTTAAGACTTTTCCAACGTCAGTATTTCAAAGAGGAAAAGAAAGAAGGCTGGCATCTCGAGCTGCCATCTGACAGGAGTCACATTTGATGTATAGATAGCAGTGGATCCGCTGGTTATGTCTGTGGCAAGTGAGGCAGTCCAGTGTTCAGGCTTAGAAAAGCAGGAGCCCATCGAAGGTGAGACGTAATTACCATTGGAAATTAAGCTTTTCACAAAATGGGGATATTTTTTCAGATGTCTTACCAGAAGCTGGCAGAGGCATCTGGCTTCACTTGTTCTGTGCTTGTCTGAACTGCTCCAGCAAGACAGCGGGCCAGTCTATATATACAGTCTCTCTCTCTATATATATACAGCCTAGTTCTGAATTTTTAGTGTCCTTGTTGACTTTTACTGTGTTTTGGGGCAAAGGCCTTGACAGCAGAATACACAGACATGCTCTTTTGATGAAGAGCATGTCTTTTTAAGGCTTGATCTCCTAGAAAGAGTGTAGCATTCAAAAGCATGAGGATAGATGGCTCATCACTAAATGGGATGTGATGAGGGGGAAGATCTCAGCCTCAGGCAGCATGGGAGCTAAAAACAGCTCAGTGGTGTTGTGAGCTGTATTTGCATGGTGCCAGCACAGCCAGTATTGAACTTGGGAGCGGCTGGAGATGTTCTGGGAATGTTCAGAGGAGCAAATCCTCAGGGGGAAAAAACCCTGGAGATAAGGAAGGAATATTATGACATGTTCGTGTCTGGTATCAGTATGAGAGTTTCAAAAATTGCTAAGAAAATAAGCATATGGACTGTATAAAAGCCACGTAGGCTTATTTTGGGTGAGGAACATAGCAGACGCTGTTCTCCTTTTTACATCTCTTCAGAAAGCATTTTAGCATGTTTTTCTGTAGATTTGTGTCCCTGAATTTAGGGAGGGAGGATGATGAGGAAGGGAAGCTGAGAAGAGAGCTGGGATATGATAGAGCTTAGCACCAGTTTCTTTGCAAAGAGAAGATACAGAAAAACTGCAGTGATGTGTTATATTGTTTATTATGTTTCAGTGGTAAAGCTGTCATTCAGGAGAAAAAGGCATTTCCACTAACAGCCCTGGAGTTGTAGGTCCTGCGGGAAATGCGACTGTACAAAGGTGGTGCTCAGCTTTTGTTGATGAATGGTGACATCTGAAATGATACTTGTCTAAATCAAAATCGAGTTTAACCGTGCTAAACATTTAACAAAAACTTTACTGCATTTCCAATTTGAGTGTTTAAACTGAACAAAATACCAAGAAAAATCCACCACTAATTCTGTGGCATGTGCTTTCTGGAGGAAATTGTGCCCTCATTTTCTAAATTAGAATAAAAATAACAGGTTGTGTTTTTTTTTCTTGGGTCATGCTGCACTTGGTAATAAATCACTGGAAAATAGTTCATGAACTGTTGTACTTCTTGTGTTGGGTGCTGAGCTTGCAGGATGTTCACTTGAATGCCTTGGGAAGGGCAGCCGCCAGTGGGAAAGGGCAGAGCTGAGGTGACAGAGCAGAGGGCAGCTTGAGGACCGAGGTCGGTGGCACGTGGAAAGGGCTTGAGGACTCCTTACTGTTTGATATTGGGGCTGTTCACCAGGGCTTTTACAATGGGCATCAATGATACTGGGCAGAGGAGTGAAAGATAGGTCAGAATGATTTTATTTTAAAACCAAAATATACAGGATGTCTGTTGAGGAGGACGGTGACCGACTAAATGAATATGCTTTGGCAACAGCAGTTGTACTCAGGTGTCATCTTATGTTTCGAGAGCTGAGGCAGGGTGTTTGGATGTAGGTTATTTCTCTTGGTAGAGGACATTCTGAATACCATTTTAAATCTGGTATAGCCCTCTCCTCCATTAAAAAATGAATGGATGCTATAAAAATACCAAGGCTAGAACATTTCCTTTGGCCATAAATTTCTCATAGAAAGACTGCTTTGTAGCCACATTTAATGCTGGGACTGATACTGATGCTTGGATTTAATAGGGTTTATTAAAGTATTTTTACTATTCAGAAGAGTAAATTTGTTCTGATGGTTTTGCACTATTTTGCATTGCATATGCAGCACTGGTTGGGTTGTAAAAGCTATCATATTTTTGTCTCCACAATTCAGGAAGACCTGTGATGTTACAGTGTACTAGTGGATCTGTATAACCAGAAAAGATACCAGCAATTAACATGAATATCTGTAGGAAAGGTCATCTTAGTTATCAGATGCATATGCCCTTTTCTCATCCACTAACTTGCTGTTTTAATAGCTCTATGGTGGCAGAGATTTGTTACTAATCCTTTCTTTGAATCAGCAGTGCCTACTGAGATAATGCAGGAATTGTGCAGCGCTTTAGAGTGATGGATAGTTCAGATTAACAACAACCAAGAAACAAAAAGCAAACACATCAAAAGAGTTTTTCTATTTCACCACCACACTGATCACCCCTAATTCAGAAATTCATTTAAACCATTCTTATCTTTCACAACTTGATTTTGGAAGAGCATTTTTATCGTGTAACCCTGATTCTTTGTCTGTGGGGTTTTTTTTCCTCTGGGACTGAGTAGTGAGGGCTGCTATCCAATTAATCCAGAATGAGCCTCAACAAAGCCCAGCATCCCAGAGGATGTGCAGCATCACAGCACCTCCCAGCAGTATAGCAAGTACCACCTCCTCCACATCCAAGAGTGTAGGGCATGAGGAAGGGGATAAGATCTGCAGCTGTTTTTCTGTTACTTGTTGTATTGCATGTATTGAGCATTCATACCATTGGTTTTGCCCTCACATCCCCACCTTGGCTTGGTGGTTTCATGGCCATTTGGGCCCCAATTTCTGCACAAGTCTTCAGCCTTTCTCCATCCTGATGATAAGCCATATCTGGCTGTCAGAGTTCATGCCAGGGTCTAGGTTGTGGCACCTGAAAGATCCTTCTGTTGTGGTTTGGTGACAAGGATATGGGGGCATCCTGCATTGGAAGTGTTCCTCTGTGGATGGAGGTCATCCTTCAGATGGGGATCTGTGATATAGATGTGGATTTTCTCATGGATCTCCAGCTTGTCCCTACTAAAATGGAAAAACATTACCTTCAAAGCACAAGAATAGACAACTGTGTCACCAGGTAAGCTTCTTGAAAGACTGAGGAGTTCATGTTCTCTAGTGAGGCAAATGAGTGACATGCCCTGGATTCAGTTGTGCCTAGCAAGTGATAGTAGAAATTCATTGTGAATAGTTTATGATCCCAGAAACATTTATTGCCCTGTGTGTTAAACGTGCTGCACAAGGCAAGAGTTCTGCTATCACACAGAAGGGGCACTGTTTTTTCACAGAATTAGTTTTTCTGTATAGCCACTGAACTACTCCAGGTCCATTCAACTATTTATGCTCACTTTGTGAGCAATCTGAAGCCACACCTCAAATACAGCTTTCCTGGGTATATAGGTTCAGCATATTTTCTTGCTGCATGAAATCTCAGAAAGGCTACTTATATATCCTGACTTTGATTTTTCTTTTTATAATTCTTCACAGTTTCAGATAAAATTGCCACTTGCACTGGTTAAGGACTTAGTGTGAACTTGCAGCTCATTCTCCTTGGACTATGTTGTCTGCGTCAGTTTTTGATACCTGGCACCTGTTTTTCAATGTCCAGTTCTGTAGCCAAAAGACCAAAGTTCCAGAAAAGTGGTTTATGTGTAGATGTTGCTCCCTTTTTCTTCATATAGATATAATTTTCGTATATATATCTTGAGTATTTTGACAGTCAGCTCCCAGATGTGTTCAAAACACACACCTCTGAAAAATCAAGTATTAGCTTATGAAACTCTGTGACCATAGAAACTGGGAAGACCATGTCGGACCGGCTGACATTAGCCTCACAGATGCATCTCTGCAGCACAGTCGTACACCGACCCTGGTTGTTTTTTTTTTGTTTAGTTTGTTTGTTTTTTTGGGGGGAGTTTCCTCCATATCACAGGCATTTAAAATATCTATAGATCTGACTGTTTGTTGCTGTAAAGCTGCATATTTGATTGTTACGTGGCCTGATCATATCCTGGTTTAGAGAGAGCACTGACTGTGTTCAGAATAAGTGTAAGTGCATTCGTCCTTTTCCTCAGTATAGGTAAAAGAAAGATTTCATTCCTGAGAGAACGTTGTTGCTGTGCGTAGTAGAGAGAGAAAGGGGGGGGACCAGGAATAATACCTAGTGGATTAACATCAGAATTATGTTCACTCACGGGTTGCTAAAAGCTGCACTAGCAGTGTCGCATCATTTCAATGGTATACATAGCAGAGAGAAGGGCAAGACCACCACCGGATTGCCTGAGGTTTGGTGTCAGAGCACACTGAGATCGGAGGTGACCTTCAGTTCTCATCAATGTGATACCCAGTATGCCAAGGCTTCCTTCCGATGTTTTATTTCGGGTTTGATCTCAGAGATACCAGACAAGGAATAACACGTGGTCAGTTACAGCCTGTTAGGTCAAAAGAAACATTAGCAAATGCAATTATAGAGCTTTTATGATGGATAACCTTGTGCTAACAGACGTGAAGCCTCTTGTGCAGGACAGTTCGAGTGGGGGCCAGGGGAGCTGAAGGCACAAGAATAATGTGACATGAAAGTAGAGAGGGGAAAATGAGTCATGGATTCGGCAGTGAATTTGAACATAGGGCAGTAGTATTCAAACACACTTCTCTTTAGACTTCTCATCAAGGCTTCAAGCTTATCACTGTTCTGCCATTAATATCAGTTATCAATCTTGTTGGTGTTATTTTCTACATGCAGCTATGTGGAAAATTGCATTCCTGTACTGATAGCAGCTGGGGTTTAATGATTCCTGCTTTCCCTCTCCTGCTCTTTGCAGAGATGCTGCTGTGCCAGGGAAAGCTAATATGTGCAGTCCTAACCCTCAGGGAACCTCTTGGGCTGCAGCTGTGTCTGGTCTGCAGAGTGCAAGAACAAAGACTGAAGAAAGCCCTTTTCTGCGTCTGCTGTCCCTCTGGGTCTCTTTAGGGATCAGACATGATTGATTGTCTTCTCTGGGAGCACCTTCCCATCACCTCCAAATGCCATTCAGCCTTTGGAAAGCCCTGATGTGAGAGCAGATTGCTTTAGCTGAACATTGGCAAGTGACCACAACCTGCAGCTGAGGTCTGTCTGGGCTTCTGACCCCTTTTCCTTCTCATCATAGATTTTAAAAGAGGGATTTAGTTTGGAAACTGCTGACTTCAGCTCTCACGTCTATGCTGATGGCTTTATTTAGACAGAATATAAATTGTCAGCTCCTGAATGCCCAATGTCAGAGATGTCTCTGTAGACAGGAAAGCAGGTGTTGATTCTTTGAGGCATTTGACTTTTAAATTTCCTCATCATCACCTTGCTTGAAAGAGCATTGTTTTGGGGGTTGGTTGCTCCTGTTGTCCTTTCAGAAGACCACCCTGCAGCACTGTGGGGCTGCGTCCGCAGCCACCAGCAGAGAGTTGCTGGGCTTCAGGGGTTATCAAGATGGAAAAACCTGTGTCCATCTCTTGGTGCACTGTGAAACTTCCCATTTTACCATTTAAGCAGAGTTGAGCACAAGTGGAGAGGTAACACAGTTTCAATAAGAAGACAAAATTGATACTCATATTCTTTTCTGAATGAGCTCTTTCAATCTTTAGAGTGCTTTTTCATTGTCTAGTTCTTCTTTGAAATAAAAAAACTAAACCGAATGAACAGTTAGTAGGACCATTTCCCATTTTCGCCAGAAAGCTGATGTCCTGTTAGGACAAAATACCCTTGTAATTTTCCACTTTCAGATTCTCCTTCCTACCTCTCCAAAATCAGCAGACACATTTTACTTCTCCTTGCCATGGGAGGGACTAGTCATGCCCCTCTGCAGAGGACTGCTGCAGAGCTAGTCGGAGGTGATCTCTCACACCACTTCTGGAGGTTGAAATGTTTTCTGGTAGTCTTCTCTTTGTTAGAAACTTGATGTTTTGCCTCACCACAGAAAGGGATGCATTTTCTTAAGTCAATGTTGACTGAATGACTTGGAAAGGAAGAAGGAACTTTTCCATTTGCTTTGAACTGACATACTGGAATTTTCATTTGTGGGGAGTTTGCTTTTATTTTCATATTTTTATCTAGAGCAGTTGAGAACAGTTAGGCTGGTTCTATCAAATGGCTGTCTAGTGTGTAGTATCTTGTTGCTGAGAGAGGTCAAAAATAAGGAAAAACACTATGAACACATGAAGGTACATCCTTTTTCTGTATGTGTCCAGTGCTCAGCAGTTCACTGGCTACTGGAGCCTGACACAGTATTTTTGTATTTAATAGCTGTTGATAGATTTTTGCTTTTTTCAGGTTTTTTATGACCCTCTCCACATTATCAATTATCTCCTGAACCTCTCAATCATCTATTTCGATTGAACATAGTTTTCAAATCCAGGACAGATTCACCACAGACATCCAGAAGCTGCTCCCTGAAGTCACGCGCATGACATCAAGCAAGTTCTGTGTTGGAGACAGTTGAGATTTATTGCCATTAATTCTGTGAACATCTGAAATGCTAACATCATGTGTAATGGAAAGCAAACCATAAATCTGTGGAGGTGTGTGAATTTGCAGAGTGTTGGTTTCTAACAGAGGTCTTGGCCAAGGGACAGGACATCTGGAATGATAGTCAGGCCTCTTTGCTGCCATATTTTACCTCTCTTTTGGATGTAATCACTACCTCCTTATCAAATTCTCTGAGCTGGTGTGATTCCTCCTTGTCCCCTAGCCCAGCTGTAGACATTGCTTTCTTGTCCACTTCAGGTGTATAGGGATGGTGCCATTGCCTTGCTAAGGCAAAGCAGTTTTGAAGGTAAAAGCATTGCTCTTGTGTGCCTCTCAGCACACACAAAAGTACTGATGTGAGAAAGGGTGTATGTTCAATGAACACCCTCAGATGATCTAGGTATTGATTTTACCAAAAGTATACATTGAGATATCCCAGAAGAGAATGAAAAGGAGAAAGTTTGATTTTAAAGTTTTATTTGAAGAGCTGAAGAAAATATACATTAACAAATCACATGAACTTGTGTAATTAAAACTATAGTCCAATTAGAGTAGGTTATTTTTGTGCTCTATCATTTAACTTAAATTGTTAGAGATTCCACATGAGAAATGCAGATACTCAGTAATTTTGGAAATGTATAAGTAATTCAGTATGTGTTTACAGCCAAGAACTCTTAAGGGAAAGTTGTTTAATTGGGCCTCATTAATACATGCGGATTTGTTTTTGAAAAGCAGTTTTTCTCCTGCTGTTTCATTCATTGCTCGTTCCTGAGTGTTTAGAATCGATTGAGAGTTTTAAATGCTTATCAACAAGTATTAATAATACTAGGTATGGAAGAGTTTTTCTTTTGCCTCCCTGAATCTGTGAAATTTCTTTTGAAAGTAGTAGAATGCGCTTATGCAAGTTACTTGTAGAGGAAAGAACTACAACTGTCAACAGATGCAGCTTAAGCAAAAGATAACCTACTAAGCAGCCGTAGACATTTTTTTAACCTTGATAAAAGAACTCATGTCATTTTTTTTACATATTTCACTGCAGATGATGCTTAGGACACAAGTTGTTTATCTTAGTAGTTGCAACATGGGATCAGAAATTGAATTGACCTCCATTATCTCTTCAGATGTAGCACCTACATATCTCTGTGTCTGGGAATGGTAAAAATGTGCAAATTTCATTGATAAGCTCCATCCATTTTTGAAAGACGAACTCCTAAAGTACAGGTTTACAATGTGGAAAACTTGCCTGCCAATGCCCTTCATGTATGTGAAGAGTATTAAGTCATTGTGCATCCTCTCAGGGTTCAGAGATGCTTCACAGAAAGCGGAATTCTTTGCTACTGGTTCAAACCTATACAAATTCCCCTCTTGGAGTCCAGTTCTGCATTTGAGATCCTGGAAATGCTCCCCCTCACTTCAGCAGGAGTTGGATCAAGTATTCAGTCCACATTAATCCATCTTTAAAATAGACACCTTTTTTTATTTCGAAACCTCCAGAGACTAGGCACCACACTGAAGTGGGGAAACAGTTCTCCAGATCAGTACAATTAAACTGGACCCAAGAGAAATTGCAGTAAAGGATTGTTTTCATTGCAGAGACCCTGTCTGAACTTCTTGCAAAGACGAGAGGCAAATCCCTAAAGCTGCACTACATTCACTTTAAAGACGTCTGTGGTGGTTTGGCACCACTGTGTTCACTAAGGGCAAGCTGAACAGTGACTGAACAGAATTTTGAACGATAGGGAAACAGTTTATTTGTCTGGAGCTCAACCAAAGAAAAATAAAACGACAGTTTAAGAGAACCCCAGACTTAACACAAAATTAAACCCAACAAAAACCACGCAAAAGGGAAAAAAAGAAAAAAAAGGAATAAGGGAACTGCTTTCAAAGGCCAGGGAGGCTGGCCAAAGAGAAGCAGTGGGAAGGGAAAGCTGCTTCCTCTTCTCTCTCTCTCTGGTGGTAGCTAGCTCCCAGCCCTTGGAGTCTGTGTAAAACACAGCACAGTGAAAGGTTCTCCCCCC
>VXBA01001649.1:453415-506422 GCA_013399895.1 Serilophus lunatus | reverse complement strand
CGCGGGGGCCGTTCCCGGGGCCACTGACACTGCGGGACCTCCCCGCCAGGCTTCCTCGTGGCAGTGCGGCGGCCGGCACCGGTGGGGGGGAAGGCGTGCGTGCAAGAGCAGCCACTGCGAGGGCCTGGAAAAAAACAGCGAACACCCTGTGCAGCACCGCATCCCGCCACGGAGCCACGAACTAGTGCCCGCAGCCTGCTGCCTCCGCCCCACACCCTGCAAACCCCACACTGGCACTGTGGGCTCCCGGAGCCGGCCCCGCACACATCCGACACCAGCCCCGGCGCAGCCCCACACACCGCGGGCTCCCGGCCCTGCTCCAGCCCTGCACACCACACCGGGGCCGCGCTGGAATTAAACCCGCCGCTCCGGCAGTCACCGCTGGTCCACGTTTCAGTGAGTTGGGGGGAAGCGAGGGAAGGCTATTAAGGGAAGGAAAAAAAAAACAAACCCCAAAAAAACAGGGTTTAAAAGGAAACATCTCCTTTCCTTCCCCCGCTCCCTCTAAGAACCCCACAACCCCCTCCCCTATCAAACCCCACAATGTCCTGTAAAGGCACTGCACAGTCTAAATTGGTGCCATATGGGAGTAGGAAGCATACGGAGAGCTGTTTGTCCATAGGCCAAAGTTTGGTCTCTCCCCTTAAGTGGAGCTGTACTCAGCCAGTAATCCTGTGCATCTCAACAGTTGACAGAAAATGCCTGTTAGGAGCACTTAGGAGGCTGCCCCTAGCACAGGTGCAAACTCGCCTGAAGGCAGAATGAGGCAACGGGTAAAAATTGTTACCATGAATCCTCTCTTAGGAGATTTGCAAATGAGTTGTTTAGGTCACTGTCAAAGGTATTAACTAAAGCAGGTTTAATCTAAATCCGTGAATGTGCATCTTGACAAAGTTTGATTGCAAAGTACATTCTATGACTGTCTACATAGATAAAGCATACAAAGCAAAATCAGATTGGAATCAATTTTAAATTATTTACATGAAGATCAGGGATGCAAAAGGGTAAGGATATAAAAGGTATGGAAGGATACTCTCACTGAGTCATGAGGT
Organism: Serilophus lunatus; assembly: GCA_013399895.1. Taxonomy (NCBI): domain Eukaryota; kingdom Metazoa; phylum Chordata; class Aves; order Passeriformes; family Eurylaimidae; genus Serilophus; species Serilophus lunatus. Next base: position 505,370 of record VXBA01001649.1, on the reverse strand, counting down.
TCTAGGAGAACCCTCTTGTCTTCTAAACTCCTGTTAGAGTCTAGATGTGGCTGAGCCCAGTTTTAGTCCCAGGCTTTGCCAGTGGTTTATGTCTAAAAGATTTCATAGGGAAATTCAAGGAGTAGAGGAGACCCTCTGTCTTCAAGTGTTTTTGAGCCTAAGCAATTTCAGACTAGCAGCAATGAGGTGAATTGGTGCCTTTCTTCCACACTGTTTCAGAGGGATATTGTTGGTTTTCACGTTTTAAAGTTAAATTTCAGTACAGCATCAGTGTGGAAGATAAACCTGTCAGAGAATCCAGCCCTTATCTTTGCCTTTTGCTCTTCTTTGAGACACTGAAAGAGGTGCAGAAAAAAAGATGTCAGATGTGTCTAGGTAATAGTACTGAGACTCAGAAATTATAACTGGACTAGGGAAAAAATATCTTAAAAAAATAGGTGCCAGGAATGGAAGTCTGAATCTGAAGGGGAACTCAAATATCAGACTTTCTGACTTGTTTTGCTTGAAGGTTCTGCTTTTCTGATGCCATTTTCTCTTCAGTGATCAAATTTTTAACAAGCTGATTTTTTCACTACTATTTTACAGTATTACAAAAAAAAAATCAAGTCTAGTGGGTTTGTGCTTGTACTTGTATAAATAACTCTTTAGCAAGCTCTTTATTAGTTACTTCTACTGCACAGCCTCAAGAGATAAAAAAGAGTCACAGTGTGTATGTGCTTACATAAAGATTGTATTACTAATGGACAGCTAGAATATGAACCCCATCCTGAAAGGCACATGCCATATTCACAGTTTGGTATTTCATATTTGCAGTTCATATACATAAGGATAGCAGCAGCCTCAACAGAAAGCATCAGTTCAGCGTACATTTCAAACCCAGTAGTACTGACAGCTTCTACAGAACTGATGAGTCAGCTGTATAGAACAGAAAGATTGGTGATCTTCCTGTCAGCAAAACCATATGAAGACTTACTAGAGAAGGTAGTGAAAATATTGGTGACTGTTTTGACCCTCACTGCCATTTTTTTGTGATAAGTGGATATGGAAAACAAATGAATCATCATTTTCTGGTGGCGAGTACAATATTCAGCTTCCAGGCTGAACCACGTGGTTAATTAGTTACTTACGACAATGCTCTTTCAGAGCGGGGATAGACTGGTTTTGTGTTTCACTGCATGGATTATGTTGTTGTGTTTCAACAAAGGATTTGGGAGGGACAGGTTTTGAGTACTTTCTTACAGGCTGATAAATCACAGGAGTCTACAGGCAGCTTTCTCAATTCCTGTAACAACTCACTTATGCTTTCCTGGTATTTCCTTGCCACTTACTTTTACAAAAGATTTTGACCATTGTCAAAGTATGGTCTCTGATCCTGGCCAAAATCAATGGAATCAACTGATCTTTTCTGCCACTGATTTCTCTGCAGTTTGAAAACTGTAATTGGGCCCTGGCACAGCTTAAACCCTAAGAAATTGTTACTGATATCTTCATTTTGACTTTGGAGTGTTGTATTTCTGTCATTGGAGGCTGTTGCCCTCTTGAACAATAATGCCATTTACTGTGAGACATGCATCAGAACCACAGCTGAATAAATGTTAACTTCCACACTGTGAAAGCAGATATAAAGCCGGATTTCCTTATGTGTAACAGGGCTGCATGACTGCTACCACTCGCTTGTAGAGCGTCACAGACTGTATAAATACTTGGTACAGCTGCTAGGAGTTAACATATTGATGGCAGAAAACAACTGCTATAAATGTTTACATACCACCAATTCCCTTTATTTTTCTAACTTCAAAGCAACACGCATCTTAGTTCTATCTCTGCTCCTCACTTTCCTCCTGAAACATACCTGTAGTTAAGAGGCAAACATTTTGCTAAAATTGGAGACAACTGGATTTTTTTCTACTTAAGCAAAACAAGCACAATTTGACATTTCAGTCGTGATAGATGTGAACCACACAGTTACTGCACTTACAAAAATCTTGACAGCACTCTTCTTGTATAGCAATAATGACACCATTTTCTCTAAGTGACCATCTGATAATTTAACTAGTTAGTTCTGGATATGACCATCTCTCTGAAAATTAGTTGTGGAAGCATCTTTCTAATCAGTTTTTGTGTACAGTCACCCAGAGGAACTCAAACAGTCTGCAGTAGCAGTTCATGTGCACATAATTTCTTCTGATGTGTCAGCAATGGCAAGGAGGGGCAGGCTCCAGTGGATTTAATAAGTTCATGGAAGGATGTCTCATTCCCTTTTTATGTCTACTGCTGTGTTTTTACACACATTTCCAGGATGCAGAAAGAATTTCTTGCAGTTTTGTTACTAGCTTTATGGCAGTTGGATATCCAACTTCTGTTAGTCAATGGCATTTACAGATTCAGTGGCTCTCCTGTTCTGAAATCATTTCCATTAAAGGAGAGGTGCTGTCAGAATAGATGATTATAGCTGAGATTTATTTAGAAAAGATGGAAGATGACGAAGATGGAAGCCATGTGAACAGAAACAATCTTTTTCAAAGGAAAATTAAGAAGCAGAAGACTTTGAAATAATGAAAGTAGCAATGATTTGGGATAGAATGAAATAGGAAATATCAAGACTATGTGTTGGAAATACTGTTGAGGCTTGTTGAACTTTGTGCATGAGTTATTTGCTGGGATTATTTTCACCAACCCATACCAGTGCACTTGCTGGGATACCAAGAGGAGGCAGGCTGTTGAAACAGGCAGAGGAGCACAGGTAGCCCACAGGCTGTTACGTTGGAACTGAGCTGTAAACACAAGCAACCCACCAAACACCCTAGAGACATCAGCCATTTCATCTGCTCTTTGGCTGCTGGATGTGTATGGAGGGCTGGTGGCAGAATGCCCTGCAGAATGCCACGGTATCAAGCTAAGTGCAAACATCACTTCTTTAAAGACATTCTTCTTCTTATACCCACACAGAGGAAAACAACTCTAATGAACAAAATTGAATTGCAGACTTGGAAAGCAAAAAGAGAGAAAGAGACTGATGACATTTCTGGATTTTTTTTTTTTAAACTTGAGGGAAATCTGGTGTCCTGGGGAAGGCAGAGAGGCACTACAGTGGGCATGTTTGTATTTTGTGTCAGAGCATGGCTGTATTCTCAGAAGCCATAGTTCATGCTCTGAGAAAAAATGCAAGTTACCATTTACATGCAAAACTGTACTCTGTTGTTTGTCACTCTTCTCAGTACAGAAACGTTGCCCTTTTTATTTTCTATTACCTTTATAAGCTAAGAATGGGATTTTATGGAGGGAGATTTGGATGAGAAGACAATAAAGTAAAATTTGCATTTTTGTTACAGGAGAACATCTTAGTCTCAGCAAGAAACACTGATCTGCAGTTTTCCAGGAGGCTGTTTCTTTAAAAAGTTGTTTTCAAGACTGATTAGAATCAGGTGTCCAGTGCCATGTGATGGAGGTGTTACTATGGTGACCACTCCACTCCTTTAGGTAGGATGTCAGAAAATATAACCGCACTTTAAAAAACCCCTGCACAGTACGATAGCCTAGGTCTGTCTGTGTAAATCTGCTGATTCGTAACTGCAAGCCATGGAAGATTGCATGTTGATGTTTGGGAGAGATTTCTTTCCCCTCTCCTTTGCGTTATGACAAACAGGCACAGTGGGCTTTACAGTATAAGATGAAAGACTAAATTCTTTTAACCACTCTTCCTGCCCAGCCCCTTTGGAGTCTATGGCTCTCTCTGGGTCTCAGGACAGCATATAGGGCTGGTTGGAGCTCTGCTGATATCTGTGTGGCTCTGCTTGTGCCCACCTTGTGCTAGAGCACGTGAAAGAAGGTGTTTTACTGACATACTGGCACCTGCATGGTTGTACTATGGGCAGTGGCAAGCCCGAAATGCCTTCTCTGCCTTTGGCAAATCTCTGACCAGGAATCAAAATTAAATTGCCCTTCAAAGCGCTGCTTGCTCACCCTTTGTATTTCATGGGTCCTAACGTTGCGACCACGTATTTGCCTTTTCACAGTGCTGCTGGTAGTAGCGCTACACTTGTTCCTTAACTTCTAGTGTTAGAGGCACAGGTTAATCTCCCCTCTGTCCATACACAGTCTAGGTCTATGCAAAAACAGTTTGACATTTTGGCTACCATAGTCTGTAGATTCCTAGGTTTCTGCCTCAAGCCAAGCAAATTGTAGCTTACAAGAAAAAGTAGTAAGCTCACAAAGCTTATTACCTTGAATTCTAGGTAAAGAGAAAAATTGGTAAGGAGTGAGGAAACAACAAGATGAGCTGAAGGTCAAGAGGCAAAGTCTGAAAGAGCAGTAGAGTTAAAGGGTAACATGATTCCTGCTCCGATTCCTCTATCCCAGGTACTGCTTCTCAGCAGCAGCTCGGAGCCCCAGGCTCACACACAGGATGGTTACGAGCACCAAAGGGAATCCTGGTTTTTTATAACTTGCTGTATCTTTGCTCTGTTAGTTTCCTCAGAGGGCCTGGATGCAAGTTCGCTGCAGCACGCAAGGGCTACAAGAATGTGATCCCTGTTACAGATAATGGGATGTCAGGAAAAAGTCTACTGTTAGAAAGAAAATTTCCCCAATGAAAGAAACCTTTCTGATGAAGTCTTACGCATTCCTGTTTAGCTGTCCCCAGTAGCTGTGGAAGTGAGCAATACTCAAGCGCTCTGCAGGGTTAAGAGGAAGTTGAACATTTCTATCTATGGTCTCCTAGTAGTCTCTCTTAAGCCTGCAACTGCTATTTTGAAAGATGAAATTAGTAAGAGAAAATAAGCCTTTATAGCCCAAGTCGTACAGAGTGTGGAAGTATTTTTTTTAAGGATGCAGCTACGAAAACTAAGCATGCAATTGAGTGTTCCTGTGTAATAGGGTTTAATAGAGTGTAAGGCAGTATAATGGTGTGTAGTGCTGCAACTTGTAGTTAAAGTGGCATTTGATTGTATATTGTGCTTCAGTTTATTGATTTGACAGTATATTGTATTTGAGTTGTCTTTTGCTAGGTAATAAGCAGACTCTAATACAACAAATAAATGGACAGATAGTTAAAGGTGAGTGTAGTTAGCAGTCCTTTTAGTCAACTTTGTCATGTCCCTACTATAGTAAGTATGTGCTCTTCAGCTGTACTAAATGTCTTTTAGAAGCCAGAGCTGTTCCAGGGGTCAAATTCTTAAACTGAAATTTCCCGTCGACTTTTAATGAGACTCATGAATGAATGTGAGACCAGTGAGCTGTAAGGAAGATTTCCAAATATGGAAACAACTAAACCAGACCCTAATACAGTCATTAAACAGTTTCCAAAATTAAATATCCAAAGCAGGCAAAGAACAAAAGAGATCAGACTTTGTATAATATAGAGCCCAAACACTGTTAGGAAGATTGACTGAACTCTCGAGGTAAATCAAAGCTGTTCTTTCAAAGACCATGTTCATTAATAATGGAATAACAAACATTTTAATGGATTGCTTTGCATCTAACTGGATAAATAAGACTGGAAAATGCCAGCCAAAGCTACTATAGACAGAAGAGTCAAACACTGAATTGTTTGACATAAAGCGAGAGCTTCCACAGCTGGTTCCTTACTGGAGAAAACGGACATAGAAAGTGACATAACATTGCCTTATTCTTCAGGGTTTTACTTCTGCTTCTCTAATTCCTTCCTTCTCTGTGGGGAAGGGCTTCCCCTTCTGATTTTTCTGTGTTCCTCTAAGCAACAGAAACACACGACAGAAAACCATCTGGAAACCGGATTTGGTGCCAGTCAAATTCAGAATAAAAACGCGAATTTTTGGTTCCTGACTTGGAGTACCACATGCTCTGCTCTGAACGTCTCACAGCCAAACTGGAAATCTGTCACCAAACCCAGTTTCCAAAAGAGGGAGAGTCTTAGAATACAAAGTCCTGCTGGATCAGTGGATAGTTACCCGTCTTTTGCACACCTGTCTGAGTGAGCCGCTCAAACTGAAAACTCTTGATAACAGTATCCACAGTGCTTTGTGCACTGTGTACAACAAGCTAAATTCTACTCACAAGGAGGGCATAACAACATCCTGGGCAGCACTCAGTAGACCATGTATGGGAGACCGTCCACTTTTGCATCTGCCTTACCAAAAGGATGTTGATAAACTGGAGCAGGAGACCACCAAGTTGGTCAGGGAAGAGGAGAAGATGAGGGACTGGGGCTTGTTCATCTTGGAGAAAACTTGGGGGTACATATGGTCAGCCTTCTCACACCCTATAAGGCGTTGCTGGGAAGATGGAGCCAGGCTCTTTACAGAGTTGCACAGCATGAGAACAGAAGACTATGGTCATGAACAAGAACAGGACAAATTCAGACATGGGGTAAGAAAAATGACAGTCAAACCTTGGCACAGAGAGGCTGTGGAGTCTCCATCCTTGGAAATATTCAATAGCTGAAAGGATGAATCCATGAGGAATGTGTGATTTGAATTAATTATTGATTCCACTTGGAGGTTGGAGTAGATAGCCTCCTGAGGTCACTTCCAAACTGAATTATTCTATGATTTTATATCACTGAGTTTTCAGCTTTGCTTTGTCCTCTACTTCTGGCTGTGTCCCAGACACCTCCTCCTGTCCTACTCTCAGAGATCTACAAGGAATGCAAGGTGACACTGCTTTCTCTACCAAGTGAACCATAATATGATGAAAAGAGATGTGGACAAACTCATTTTGACAAAACTCTACCTTGTCTTCATAAGGGAGTTGCTTACTCAGGGCTTGTAAGCAACTATCCCACCAGGAAAATGCTTGGTTTCCTTTCACGCTGCCATATATTTTGTTTAGAACAGTTCTTTGTTGGCTTTCACATTTCTGCTCATCTGGAAGCTAGTATTTGACTTTTTAAAATGATGGCTTGCAAGAAGCCATTGCAGTAATTAGCAGGAAAGCAGAACGGAATTCAAACAAACAGCTGAGATATTTAGTATAACAAAAATGAAGTTTTCATTCTGTTTCAGCAAATGAAGAAATAATACTGTCTAGTGTTCCAGCATCTAGTAAATTCAAAGAATTTGTATTCAGGGTCCAAAATAAAGTAGAGCAGTTTCTGGGAGCAGGAGCAGGAAATGAGCCAGACACTGGATATATGCCCATTTAGGCAGAGAGAGATGGGGAAAAAAAACAACAAAAAAACCAAAAAACCATACAGCAAAACCAGGAGTCACTGGCAGAAGACTGACTTCTTGCATCAGGGAAGTGTAAAACATGTTCCAGTCATCCCCTTGACTGATTCTGTACCAGATACCAAACCTATGCCTGTCTGTTCCTGTGGCCTTGTAAATCTGCTTGGTGAAGATGGTTCTGACCAGTGCTGGAAATGTAAGTTACTGATTTCTTCTGACTGCCTCATCCATTTGCTCCCATCTGAACAGAACAACTTTGTTTTGTTAACTTGTTTTCACTGTGAAAGACATGACTGTTCTTCAGGAGACAAACACTTTGTCTATCCCTAAATTTATCTGTGTTGATACTCTGAAGCAAGCATCAGGGGACTGTGGCCCCTGAGAAGCCACCAGAGTTTGCTTCCTTACAGAGCTTTCTTCATGTCTCATGCACTCCCATCTGTTCAGAAGGTACTCAGCAAAGTCAAGTAGGATTCCTTGCTTTGTTTTAAATTATTTTTTAGTTGTCCCAGAAGCAGTGAATCTAATTCATTTTCTAAAAAAGAGTTGTTTGTATGAAGACTAAACATGATAAAATTGAACTCGTTTGTGCTCTTCCTAATTATGTTATTTATTCCTTTACCCTCCCCAGCTGACATTGAGAAAAACTGCAAATGCTCATGTTTTTCTTCAGCAGCAGTCAGAATTCATACAGAATGGACAGATACAAAGATTTCATCTAAAATTTGCCCATGAGTAGTCTGAAATAATGACTTAATAATAACATGTGAATTAAAGTTAGGAAAACTGCAGAATTTATCTTCTGTTCCAAAATTAAAGGGACTTAAAAGTCAAGTTTCTAATGTAGATTAATGGCATGTAAAATTTCTAAAATTGTGTTAAAGTATATAACAAAAACACTTTTTGATCTGGGACCACTGATGAATGATTGGTATTCCCTTTTTTTCCCCAAAAATGTTAGTTTAGAGAGGAAATTTGCTAGACTGGGTTACAATAAGGAAAGCAAAGAGCCGTTCCCAGAAAACACATGGCCTTGGGTTGACAGAGAGGCTTGTAAATAAAAAAAATCACTTAATTTCATCCAGTTATGCTGTCTTGAGAACTCTCATCACTGTTTTCTTAGCAGTTTCTAAAGCATTCACTAATTTCAAATTCAGTGACTAACTTGGGATGTGCCTTAGAACAACTCCAAAAAAGACATATGAAGAAGTCTTTTCAGAACTTGAGTAAATCAGCTTTCTATTTGGTGGGGGGAACAAAATAAGAGGCATTTCTGATTTATGATGAAGTGTCGGCATCAGTTCAGGCTTTATTATGTGGTGGTCTAGCTCTTGAACTCGGTGCAGCTTATCAGTGTTTGGGGATTGAGGTGGCAGTAGGAAATACACATGTGATGTAGAAATGATAAACACAAAAATTGATGTCCAGAGTTTCCAAAATAATTCCATAAATAACTTCTGCTTATTTTGGACATTACTGGTCTGTTTATCTCTAGTACAGTGTGTGTCTAGCAGCTTACACTGACCTTTCTTCAGAACTCTAACTCCAGTATTTCTCACAAAATAATGTATACCGTGCATTTAAACATCACAAAAGTCTGGCAAGAAGCACTTTTTTTCCTGAGTGTAATTGTATTAAAACTCCCTAAAAACACTTTCCAGAGTAAATAATCAATATTTGAGTTTGGTACCTGCAAGTAACACATAGTATTGAAAACTGACTCTTTTAACGCTCCTTTATTTGTAGGTGTGGTAACTCCTTACTGGCAAGGATAAATCCTATTAACCCCATTCCGTCAGAGAGATGAGAAAAATCAAACTATTAGTTGTCATTGAGTCAACATAGCATGTAGCAACAGAGGCAATTACAACTGTCCTGTCATCAAATCAGCGGGTCTGTGCTGTGATTTTTCTCATTCAGTTGCAAGAAGCCTGTAAATGTCCTAAGATGTTCCCAAGAGACCAGTATCTTGTTGGAGTCCTTATTAGTGCTTTCTTTACTGTTATTTTGGTAATATGAAGTTGGCAATTCAAGAAAAATATTATTTCAGAGAAACACTCAGCATTTCCATGCATCATGGTCATTGTTTTTAGCCTCGAGTCTTACTTAAATAAACATACAGTGTTTTGGTTTGATTTTGTTCTGGTTTGCTCATGTTTGGTTTAACCCTTTCTAACAACTCAGTGCTGCTGATCAGTTTTTATCCAGCTAGTTGGGAGCTAATCAGAGAAGAGAACAGGTAAGAATTCTTGGTTTATGGGGACAAAACATGCACAGTCATTACTCAGTACTCAGTGGCAAATGTGGAAGTTGTGGATATTGGCCTGCCTCCAAGACCTCTTTTTTCATGTATAAAAAATAGTCACTGCATGAATTTTAGAAGCAGGTTTCTTTAGGCATCAAGCATAATATCTTTTTTTTGTGTTTTAAGTAGTGGCCTGACTAATGCCAGTTCTGACCCCCAATTTCTGTGACCCTCAAAGACACCATTGTATTAGAGGTGTAAAGAATAGGGCAAAACTAAGCTGACATCAAAAGGGCAGAATTTCTGTTATGATACCTCTGCACAAAGAAAGTGCTATTTCTCAATTAATTTCCTCCCTGAAGATCAAAGCATTCACATAGGAGACAGCAGCTCAAGGCAGTTTTTCTTCAAGTCATAAGGTATTCCTCTGGGCATATTTTCAAAAGGAGGAATGAACTGTGCCTGGTGATTTGAAGGAGTCATTGCAGAGGTGATGATTTCTTTATCAGCTGAACTGAGCAGTGGGTAGATGCAGGTGCTGCCTGACAACCCAGAGAAAAACAAAGTCTGTGATAGGTAGGATCCCTAGGCATGCTTTCTCCCAGGTGTTACCTGTTGGGTAGTTATGAGTGGCTCTCCTTTCGTATATGAAGTTTGTAGGTTGAAGCAGTTTTCTGAAGCATCCAACCTGGGAGTAAGGCATCTAGCTTTGCAGTTTGGTTTCTCTGTACTTTGCAGGTCTGCTACCTCAAGCAAAGGTGTTTTGGCACCTGTCATACACAAATGCTCTTGGCTGAAGAATGAAGAAAATCCACTCCCAGGTGCTATGAAGAATTGTGGTGTGTGGAACAACAAAAAGGCAAGATAAGTTCCAGTGGCAGTAGTGGGCCTTCATCATTACAGTCCACAAAAGTTTGTCTTTGCACATGGCTGCACGCACTGGGCTTAACTCCACCTTTATTCACTTTGGAGAGAAGTTTTAGGATGACCCCAAACAGTTTCATATCTAGTGAAATCCAGAGAACTTTTCATCCCTAGTCATCTCTCCTTAATGGCTATATGGCAAGAGCATTCAGAGGGAAAAGAAACTTGATGATATATCTTTTCAGTGTAGGAGATGTGGAGGTGTCCATACCTAATCATACAAAATAAATGCACATTACAAATAACCTAAAATGCCTTTGTATGTATCTTATAAGCCCAAGAACATTCTGGACATCAGTAATATATATCATGCTCTAATTTTGATTTCTTTAAAAGCTTCATACAAGATAGCTTGGTCAGTCTATAAAAAGACTTAATGGAGCTTCTCAAATTCCCTAAATTCAAGTTCAGAATACTTTGTTCCTATATTAAAAAAGTAATGTAGAACTTCTTATGGTAGAACAAGTTGGCAAGTAAGGGTCTCAGCAGTATTATCTGGAAAGTAAATTGCTTGAAATGCAAAAGTGGTTTAATAAGTGATGACGTGCCAGAATGGACTATACATAACCCTAACCTTATGGGGTTTGTGAGACTCTGAATGCTCTCATTGCTACAAGACTAACGAAGTTTCTCCAAGTTTACAGCAAATAATCTATACTTGCATATGTAATAGGCAACCTTTCATTGAAACATCCTGCTGCGTATTAGGAAGCTCATAATCATTACTTTGTCTGGCACTAACTCAGTTGCCAAACTTACTTCTACATGTGAAAGTTTGTTTTCTGAGTCACTATTTTGGAAGTTGTAGTAACATTTCAGAAAAATCTATCCTTTAGCTGGTCGAAACTCTGGAGACCTGAAAAGATATATAATATATATGCTTTTGAACCTCAAAATAGAAAAGAGAGGACCCATCAACAGACCTTTTGTATCTGCGTGTTGTTTTCTTCCTCTCCTCAGCACTTAGGTAACTATAAAGCAGCAAAAATCAACACACAAAATGTCAGGTTCGAAAGGGCATGTGTGCAAAGAAAGCATTTTGAGCTAAGGATGTGGTTCAAAGCACTGACTGTACTAACAATTTGTCCCGTGATGTATTACCTGAAGTAAAAGCACAGGTTTTTGGTCTTCAGTGAACAACAGAATTGGAACCAGATGTCATTTTAACTTGAGATAACATTGACAATTTTATGCTTTCCTGCTGATACCAGGCATGGTTTATTGAAGGGGTAACAGAAGAAAAGAAAACAGGTCAGAAAGGGGACTAATGGTGCTATAGCCATTGCATTACCCTAGCTGGGTTGTCTCAGTGCATGGTGGCAACCACATACTTCCTCTCTGCTACTGTAGAATGGGTAGGTGTGACCATGATAATATTTTCAGTCTCCTTTTACTCCTAGCAGACTCTTCAGATCCTAGTTCTTAATTAGAAATGCATTTTTGCTCTGCCCTGCCAGCCATACTAAAATAAACGAAGCATATCTTGTAACCAATGGCCAAGGACAGTTATGTAGTTGAAGATTCTTTGGGATAGTGTTAATTAAACAAAACCAATAAAATTGGCATAGCTGATATACAGAAAAAGAAAACTAATTTTATGGAGTCCTAAAAGCTTCAGGGAAGATTGAGGTTTTCCTGTAAATTTATATATTACCTACTTTTGCAGAAATGTTGAGGTGGAAGCTGAGAAGTGTTACACTTTATTTTGAAGTATTTTGAAATCCAGTCATCTCTCTATGATATCTACTTTACAGTGCTGAGTCTTCATATTATTATTCTTACAACTTTCTGGATCAGCATTTTTATAACTAGTACCTATGAAACAGGCAGGGGTTCTCCGAGCCCTTCACAAAGTTTGTGTTGGGTTTCATGAAGTAATATCTAGTATCTTTCAGTATGACAGTGCAAAGAGAAGAATGTTCATCCAAGAGAGAATATGGGAAAAAAAAGGTTATACTTGGCAAGTGTTGAATTGTTGCATAGATTGGTGTGGACTTTAGTGTGGTTTCATACTGTACCCAAATGAATACATTATTTGTTTGAAAGTTAGCTTAACATAATGATTTAAACAAAATTGTTTCTTTTTTAATTTTCCTTTCATGTCTAGGTTGAATACTTGAAATAGAGGTGACACTGTACAGAAAAGGAATATGTATCTAGGCAAATTATTTTCCATTTCTGCTACTGGACTTTATGTTTCCACTGACATTCACTGAAACGTCCCATTTTCACTTTAGTAACTAAAGTGTTGATGTTTGTGGTATGACCCCTATCTCAGGACCTGATGTACATCCAGAGGAACATAACTCCTGTGGGATTGCTCTAGATTTATAGCAGTTGAGTTTTACTCAGCATTTAACTCCTCTGTGTTAAAGAAACCTATTCAATGGCAAATAAAACATCACCTTGCTCCAAGTCTCCCACCTGTGGGTGACTGATCTTTAAAACATGTCAGGTGGAGACTATCTTGACTTAGTACAGAACACTTAATCATTTCCTCAACTGAGAAGTTTATTTTAATTTTGTGTGCCTTTCCTCTTTTCCCCCTGCTGGCATACTTAGCACAAAAGAAGCTTTTTTTTATTAGTGTAACTTCAAATTGTTTCAGCATTTCTGATCTTTAGAAACAGGTAGGCTTTTCCACTGGCTGGTTTGCTTCTCTTGTAGCTATGTGATAGTAGGCTATTTTTGAGAAGACAGTGGAAGCCAGAGCTGCTAGCACAGCTCAGGCAATGGCTTTCTCCTGTGTTTCTTGAAGAAAGACCATGGTGTTGGAGCCGAAGGCACACCTGACACACTAGCTTCAAGATACTTAACATTTTGGGCTCAGAACTGGGCAGGTCATCAAGAAGCCATACTAGCTGACCATCTTCTTTCAGGCTGGTTGTTTCTTAGGCACATTGACTGACAGCTACAAAATTAAGCAGTATGGTTATTTCTAGGTGGCTCGCTTTTCTGCTGTGAAATCTGTGTGTAGATGCTGAAACTGTTGTAGACCTTTGCTGAAAAAGCATTGGGAAAGTGTTATTTATCTCACAACAGTGTGAAAGTAGCTGTATGCCATAGTAATGTGTTCTCTCTTTAGATAGCAGAATGCCACTGAAAACTTGCTTGCTTACACTGTGTCCAGGCAGCAGTAGCCACTTTTGGGGTGAGTGTAACAGCTTTGCTGATGCAGAGAGATTTTTCTTCCATTATGAAAGGGTGTAGAATTCTTTTAGTGACATGGTTGTTAAGGACTTATTTTTATACCAGAAATGGCCTGAATGGAAAGAATGATATCCAGAAATCTACCTGTAAAGCATGTTCTCTTGTATGTGATTTTGTAATCTGTTTATTTCTTTTAAATATATGCAAGTTTATCTTCCCTCTTGGCAACAGTTCAGCTTTCCCTTGGTGTTTTGCTGTAGTCAGCTAAAAAGCCAGACCTTGAGATCACGTTCCAGTTGTTTCTAAGCATCTCCGGTATTCATCAGCCCCTTTGTGCTGTCCTGTAAGTAACTTTTTTCTTACGCTCTCATTTGCCATATTGTGTTCTCTACCTCTTTTAAGATGTTTTTAATATTTTAACAAAGTTTCATAAGCATCTACCATTCCTAAAGAACTTCAGTTAAAGAGCTGTTTGTTTCCTTACTGGCTTGAACAGATGAAGAGAAATTCACCTTTATTTAAATGTTCATAGCTTTGCCAATGTTGTCCTACTCACTGGGCTTTGCACATTGTGGAAGTCATCTTTGTCTTTCTAAGCTCTCCTTTAAATGCTAGAGCAAGCTTCTTGTTTGGTATAATAAATGTGGTTAGATTAAAAGCCAAAAAGATTCTAGATTGCATGTTAAAATTTTGTTCTTTGGCTGTGATTGTCAGTGCTTCAGGGAGTTCCCTGCTGAGAAGTACAGAGCTGGGTTCAGTTTCTGTATTGGGTACATCTTTTGCCTCTTCAGAGGGGAAGAGTGATTCATTTGGCGTAACCATTTATGTGACCCTTAAGATTGCATCTTGTCAGGCCAGTCCTGCAATCCGTATCACAGCCAGGTTTCTGGACCAGGTGAAGTCTGAGATGGAGTACAGGACACAAACAGCTCTGAAATGAGCAAGAATAGCTGCCTTTGCTTGGATCTGGCCTTCACATAGTCATTACAAATTTGAGGGACTCTTTACAGTTTAGGGAGGAGTGCTGAAACTCGTCAGGCAGGAACAAATCTTATGCATAATTTTTTTCACTCTATCATCGTAAATGAGCAGGACATTTTGGAGGGGTATCTGCAGAGATTTATTTTCTGTCAGTGCTCTCCTAAACCTCCATGTCATTGAACTAATCTATAGTGGTTTGATGGATTGTATAAGGAACAGAATGTGACCCGTGGTTTTAAAATGGGAATAGCATACAGGTCTGTTCAGTGAAAGCTCATGCCTGTTCACCTGCAGTCACGAAAATGCAGAATTATTTCTGCATTTCCTTTAAAGAAAAACACAAGTTACGAATTAAAAAAAACCCTTTCAACTGCTCATTTTAAAGTGTGAGATAAAAATGTAGCAGAGAAGATCAGAGTAAACTGTTTCCTGTCATGCCTGTAGTCTTTAGTAGCTCCTCTGGAACAAGAGGTCATCTGCAGAAAGACTCCCCTGGAATCTTACCCTCTGCAATTTTGCACCCAGATTCATGCAGGACTAGAGAGGAGGTGTAGGCTTTACTATTATGCAGTGCTCGATGGTGTTTAGAAAAAGAGAATCCACCATCTCTAAGGATATGCATGGATCAGGAGATCATGGCAAGCAACCATCTTATTTTTCACCTTTCAAATTTATAGGTCTTAATGCAGAAGTAAATGCCAGTACATAAGGGGTAAATGTTTGAGTACTATACTACCAACATAATCCCTCAATGATCTGCACTTGTCAGTCAGTATCACCTCTAGATTTTGTTTGAAATGCTCAACTCCCACAAAAAAAAATACCTCCCGTGGAGTTTCCAATTAAGCAATGCAATTATGTCTGTGTGTTTCTGGGAAAGATGCATCTTTGTAGAATGTGTCATACAAAATAGTCTTGGTTTTAATCTGTTTAGAAACAGAAGTACCAGTTTGCAAAAAGGTTCACTCAGTGATAATGCCCGTTTTTCTCCTTTTCTCGATCTCTGTGCTTAATAAGACAAAATGGAAGAAAAGAAAAAAAATAATTCTGAAGCATTTGCATGAAAAATGGAAAAAAAAAAAAGAGGAGAGATTCATTTAATTTTATACTGCTGAATGTCAGGCTGTAATATTATTATGCTGGCAAAGCTAAAAAAGGAAATGTTCAGAACTTATAGACATTTTAGAAGAGGTGATTAGTTTAGCAGTTTCTGAGCATTCTGCAGTTCTGAACTCAAACATGTTACGCAGGTACATTCAGTCTGGCCAAATGCCATGGAGGCTGCAAAACCTGAAGAAGAACTTGCAAAGAGCGCTTCTATTTCCAGTTAAAATCTGAAGGCTGCAAAATGTCTATGCTGAACAGTGGCCTTCAAACAATGGGAAATGGGTTCTTTCAAGTGCCTGTTTCCTTGGCATCAGAGTGCCTTCCGCAAGCAAGTGAAAGAGCAAATGTAATTCCCTCTCCTGCACAATGCCTTGTTCTTTCTTCTGTCTTCCTGTGGGAAGGTTTATGTGTAGTGCTGCTTGAGGAGAGGCCTCGGTGGGGACAGTGGAGGTTCTTCCTGTGGTCCTCCTGTGGGGCAGGATGGGAAAGGCTGGGTGGGGAGGGGGCACTGGCACTTTCTGTGTGGAGCAAGGATGTCTGGAAGGGCATGAATTTGCTGTTGTAGAATGACAGAGAAAGAAGAGGGAAGGCACTTCCTGCTATGGAAGGATAGGAAAAGGGAAAGCAGAGCTGGTGCTAAATATTTCAGGGTTAGGGAGGAGGGAGTTGAGGTGGAGGATGTCCCTTCTTCTGTGTGACCTGTGTGGCTGTCAGTGTTTGATCATCTTGGTCCCCATGCCAGAGAGCACAAAGGAACCGCCCTCCTGTGATAAAGCCAAGCAAGGTCTGGGCTTTCCTCGCCTCCCAACCTTTAAGGAAATGTCCTGTATCACTAGGCCTGTATACGGGCTCTTTCAAGAGTGAGGAAACCCACTGAAGTTGTGTTTGTGTGCTTGTAGGGGTGAAACCAGCAAGTGCAAATTTCAGAGGTACCAAAGAGCTTGGCAATTAAAGCACTTGCCATATCCACAGCAACTCGAGATGACTGTCCTTCCACCCTGTGCCAGCCCCTGGCTGCTGGCAAGCAACTCTTCAGGAGCAGTCGGTGTCTCTTGACTAAATCTAGTAAAAAAGTGTGATTTGGGAGTGGTATGGTTGCAACCCCTATGCAGTGGAATTGCAAATTCTTCTGTAGTGAGAGTTTTCAAGATGAAGATCCTATATAATTCTGCTCCAAAAGGAAGCAACATTTACTTATTGCTTGTGCTACTCCTTGTGGAAGAATGGCTCTGCTCTAACATGTAAATTTAAACCCCCCTCTCACTCAGAGTATAGCAGACTGAATATTAAAATTGAAAAGAGGATGAGGAAGCAAACTCTGCTTGTTAAGCTTTTAAACCCAGAAGACTTGGTATGTGAAATTTCCACTTAAATGTTGTTTGTATGACAAATAGGAACAAGACTTGGATTACTTTTTTATATTTTGGTTTTCGTCCCTCTACTTTTCCTTAAGTGTCAATGGCCTATGCAGATTAGGAAAGTTATATAAGTTCTGTCCCTCATGGTAGCCACACTTAATACCATAGAATCATAGAATGGTTTGGGTTAGAAGGGGTTAGAGGTCATTAAGTCCAACCCACCTGCCAATGGCAGGGTCACCAGCAGGTTGTTCAGAACCCCATCCAACCTGACCTTGAAAGTTTTGGGCAATGGGACACTCACCACCTCTCTGGGCAGCCTGTGCCAGTGTTTTACCTCCCTCTGTAACAAACCTCTTCCTTATAGCTAATCTAAATCGACTCTCCTTCAGTTTAAAACCATTACCCCTTGTCCTGTCCCAACAGGCCCTGCTAAGAAGTCCCTTTTAAGTACTAAAATTCTGCAAGTACTTAATTCAAGTATTTTATAAAATGCACATTTTAATTCTCTGGTGTTATCTTTGTAATCGTCCTATATGTACTGGAGGTTTTCATAGCCTAATTATCATTTGGGATATAAATACACTTTTCTTTGTCCCTATTTGAAGCACTTTATCCAGATGTTTCAGTAGCAGGGCATGTTTACTGAAGCATCATTTATAAAAATGATTCTTTTAAAGATTAAAAAGATTTAAACATTAAAAGATTTTTTAAAGGCATCTTCCTTGAGATAATTTTAATTTAATTAACTTATAATACATTAATTTAACTATGTGGAAATTACCTAACTGCCAGCTTCATACGTGCCTTGGAAAGATCTGTTTCAATGGTTGTTCTTGAAAAACACATAGGCTATAATATTTGGAGGTAGGGATTTGCTTTTAGGGCTTACTTTCTTTGAGAGACAATAATTTCTCTCAATTGCCAAGTAAGCTTTTGATTGAAATACATCATTTTTTTACCAAACTAGTCTATAACTGTGAAACCCTAAAATAGAAAGGCTGTTTTGAAGTCCTAGGCAAAAGGCATTGGAGGGTAATAAAGATGTTTCATACTTTGATAAAATAGAAGTATATTGAAAGGCTAAAGAAATTAAACCAAATGAATGCCCGGTGTAACACTACTGACTTGTTTAGGCTTGTAACTAGTATGAATTTTGCCTATTAGACCTATTCTCATCAGAAAAGCAGCATGATGCAGCTAAAATAGCATGAAAGTCAGTGAGGTTTATAAATTGCTGTGATCAATGGTATCCTTTCAGCAGAGAGCTGGAGGAAACAAATGGAGCCATGTAAGAATAGGAAGGCAGGAGCAAATACAGTATTGCAGATAAACCCTTCACCTGAAGTGTGAAATTAATCCCAACCAAGTTGTAAGAAAAAACTTCTTTATATGTACTGTGGATAATCATACAGCCTATTTGTTTTCATCATTAGTCGTCAATTGGTTGTGGTTGTGAATTTTTGATTTAATTCATTTCTTTCTTCAGTGACATTCAGAGGAGCAGCAGTGTGTTGCTATCATGCCCAGAAAATTTAAGAACAAGATGCTCTTGAATATTTATACCCCCATATTCCTTATTCTTCTCAAAATGTACCTGTATATCCTATTGATTTTTAATCTTTGTGAATATTAAAGTCACTGACACATCAAGTACAGCACAAGGAAACTTCAGTAACTCATTAAAGGCTTCTTCAGTGTACCAAGTTGACTTGCAGTTGGAGGTTAGCTCCATATTTTTCTATTAAACATCACTTGCCAAATGGCTGTTTTCTACTCAGACACACTTTAAAAGTCACTGGATTACTGTGAAAAGCACAGTGTTCTCTTCTCTGTTGGTTCATCTTCCCCTGAGGTCAAACTGAATCAAAATGATTTTGTAGAATTTTCTAGCACCAGTGGTGGCCCAAGGGCCATGGTCAAAACAAATTTTTTTTAGGGGAAAAGAAATATTAGTTAGGAAAATGTAATTGAAAAAACTTTTGGGTAGACCAGCAGAGATGCTTCATAGAATTATCCAAATAGTTCACTTATATTTGCAAAATTAAAGAGTTTTTACTACCCTTGAACTGATTCAATAAAACAATATTTTATTAATTAATTAAATATTTATTGCGTTGAGCAAACTTGATTTTCTTTCCAACATCCTATTCAGTGAAGAACACCAAATGAAGTGTTTTGGAT
Source organism: Serilophus lunatus (assembly GCA_013399895.1). Lineage (NCBI taxonomy): Eukaryota > Metazoa > Chordata > Aves > Passeriformes > Eurylaimidae > Serilophus > Serilophus lunatus. The sequence goes on along the minus strand of VXBA01001649.1, from coordinate 486,276 downwards.
TGATTTCCAGAAGCATTTGCAGATGAGCCAGAAGAATAGTTCAGGAAACCCAGATCACTTGTGAAGTACTCTTGTACGGTTGTTTCTAAGCAACTGAAGTGAGAAATATATAAATAATTATGGGGGAAATAGTTACTCAGAGCTTCATGATGAAAGCAAAGAACGCTGATACCCCAAGAACAGTGTTTGAGGAAGTGTTGGGGTGATGTCTGTAAGATATCTTAGTGACTCTCAGACTCATCCTTGTGAAGAGGCATCAAGAAGAAACACTACTGAAATAGCTGAAGTCAACTATTCTACCTGTCAGGCTGGTGCTTAAGGAAGCTACAGAATAATGAAACCTTGGAGTGTTAGATTTACAGACTCACTCATAACAAAGACAACCAAGCTTTGTTGTAGTTTGCTGTGGTAAAGAAAATTAGCTTTTATTACTATGTTAGTAACTTTAACTGCTCAATAAAGAATAGAGAGTTAAGCTGACGTTGCTTTAAATGCTGTGTCCAGACCTCTATGTGTAAGTAGCAATTTGATATCAAGTTTCACTTCATTTTTTGTTGGTTTGGTTTGTGTTGGGGTTTTTTTGTATTAGAACAGACTGCTGTGAGTAATTTTTGGTCTTTAAATGGTGACTTCTCCTTGCATGTGCTTGGCACAATGAAGCAAGAATGCAGAAATGAAAAATTAATATAGGAAAGTTTTACTTCAACTGAAAGAGAAGAATGGTGCTTGGATTTGGTTAGATTTTAACTTTTTCAAAATGTTCCTCAGACATAAACCATATAATTACAAGACAGAAAGTATCCTCTTCTAACTTCAGGTGAAGAAATGCTAAAGGGTGTCACTACGAAACTGGCTAAACACAAGTATTTCCACATCACTACGGTGCAATTGAGCTGACCAGGGAAGAACTGAGAGAGGACGGGATGGTCTCTTGGCCTGATCCAGGCCATAAAACACACAGCTTGTAGATTTGAGAAGGAAGAATCATGCAAATAATATACAACTAATCCATTAGCTACCTTGCTAGTTTGCTGCTAGTCCATAGGTTCTCTGTAGTGCCCATCTCTGTGCTCATCTTGCATCAGACCTAGTCTCCTGAAGTGTTCCCCAAACCTGAACAAGCCTCTCTTCCTCCCTGTCTCCATTTTGCTTGCTTTCCAAAGAAACTCCTCATTACTGATTTCATTCCTCTTCCTCAGTAAGGTTCCAGAACTCTCCTTTCTTCCTGTGGCCCTTTAGCTTGCCATATTATTTTTTTATCCCATATAGACACTCAGTTAATCTCGCCTTTCTACTTACAGGCACAGTTACAGTCTCCCCATGCCTCTTTCATCGTTGTGCTTCTACCTTTCAACCCTTTGTGCCCATATGTTGCTGCCAGGCAACTTCTTTTGCTCTGCAACTCCTTCTCTTCTGTAAGCACTTCGACAAGTATGTCCATTCCTGGGAATATCCTGTACACAACAATACCCTCACATTCACTCTGAACCACATAGACACATTCCTCATTCATGTCAGTAAGATCTCAAGGAGATCTGGACCTTCTCCAGTGAGACACTTTGGGTACACAACCGTGTTGGTTATGTGCATAGGTTTGTCTTGTGCTCATGTATCCGCTAAACTGTTAATTCACCCTCTCTCAATTGTATTTTAGATTGCGCAGTGCTGATTGCTCCAGTGGAGTGCATTGTGTATGTATGACTTAAGCTGTTTGCCGCCTTATCTGTTCCTGATGTTTTTGTTAGAGTAGTTTTCTTCGACAGAGTTGGCAAGTATAGAACCAAATCCCTTTCTGCTTCTAATGAAGAATACGGTATTGACATACATATGCTAGCTTACATAGTTGTTGACTTATCCGTGTTGCAGGGAGTGTTGGTGGGCAGCAGATGTCAAAGTAGAGGGAAAAAGACCTTTGATTCTTCCCTAAAGAATTACCAATTGAAAGGCTGTGGAACAAGAAGATTGGAGAGATTGAGGGATATTCATTACCTTGGGTACCTTTGGCAATTCAAAAAATCATACATACAAGTTGAACTACAGTGTTGTAGTTGCAGGGCCTCTGTCAGATTAGCCTTAAAAATTATTTCTAATTTCTAAATTACTCCTCATGTATATTCCCATAAGTGGGCAAAATTGTCTTGGATTTCAAGCCAAATGCAGCTCCTAAGAAAGGATTTAGAAGGGTAGAACTGTGTGGCTGAACTCAGAGGGTGATTTAGGGGTATGTGGGACAGGTGATACACATTTTGCAACAGGACACGATAACTCTGAGGATGAATGGCCAAAATACTAGAGGAAGAATTAGGTTGGTCAGTTTATTACCACTGAGCTTCATTTCTTATTCCATAGTAGAGGATGTGTTTGATTTCTTTCTAGCTTAGCTGATGAGTTTGAATCAAATTGTGTTTCCTGTGACGTCGACTAACATTTATGTCTGTCATTGCTCTTGGTCACTCACAGGCATTTGAAAAGCGACATGTTTGCTTGCCTAGTATTGATTGCCTTCAGCTAATGTCACTTCATTTATTACTTCTTGCAGATAACTTCTGATTCAGTTGTCAGAATCATAACCCCTTCTCTCTTCCTTATTTTCTTTCAAAGGGAAAATTGTGCCATTACTTAGAACTGCTATTAGTTTTGTAATGTGTTCTCCTGTACATTGGAGCACCGGTCAAACACAACCCACAGTAAAGCTTTCTACTCTGTACAGGTTTGTAGAGGGTGAACTGCACCATTGGTATCTTTGTGTTCTCCAGAAGCATAAAGGCAGCCGGATGAATCACGGAATTAACAAGGTTGGAAAAGACCATTGAGATCATCGAGTCCGACCTATAATATGTCTTCCTCATTAACATAATACTGGCTTTATGGAATTGATCAGAAAATTCAATTAAAAGTTTTGAAGTACCACTCAGAGGAAGAAAAAAGTCCTACAGGTATGGCTAAGGTCTTCAGATTCTATGCCCCAAAATGATGAGCATCTGAACAACAGGATCAAGATCTTGGACTTTGATTCAGTTCTTCTGAGACACCAGGGTAGGAAATGGAGGAATGGTGTGATCATGATATCTGAGGCCGACCAGTTTGGCATTAGAAAAAACATGTATGGAAGCCATTTTTGCACCTTATTTTGCATATTGCTTCTGGTGCAAGAGCATAGAGCAGGTCATGTATCCAGATGAGAAAGAACACACAAGACATTTGTGTTAAATATCTGTCCCTCTATATGCTGCAAACAACCAAAATATACTGAACTTCCAAATATCAACCAAAAAATATCATGTGTTACATGGGCTATAACACCCAGACTGGCACAGATGTAGAAGGACTCAGACGTGCTTCTGCGCTCTAGATTTACCAAGATGGGATATAATTTAGTTTCTCTCTATGGGAAAACAACATATCAATTTTTCAGAGAACATGCACTAGAAAGGCCAACTCTGTTGGTACAGGAAACCCAAATCATCTTTCTTACATGAAATAATAAAAAGAACTCTTGTTTCAAGTTTAGTGATGTACTGAAAAATCTGAAAGCTAACAAACTTACTTCAGTGAAACAGTGAATCACTTCTAACTTTCCTATAGTTAGCTATATTGCTTCTGTGTCTTAAGAAATGTGTGGTCTCTTGTCCTAACCCCCAACCAAAATCGAGACCCCTGTGTTTGAATATACATATGGTACTTTCTTATCTTTCTGTGTGCTTTTCAGCACAAGGGTTGCCAGCAGATTACAAATGACCCTCATCTTAAAAAGCACGTAACAGAAATTTTTCTCACAAAATTGCCCACGGTACTGTTAGTCTTCATCATAATCTCTGTGCTGTTTTAGATGTTCCTAGGGTTGTCTTTTTTAACTTTTCCGTGGTCCAGAAATGCCTCAGGATAAAGTATAAGTATTATGTGGCTGCATATAATGAGAATGTTCCTATTCTGAGACCTTTGGTAAGAGGAGCCAAAGCCATCAGGATGCAGCTGCAGCAGAAGTGGATATGAAAGCATGACAACTGCATAGCAAGGAGATGTTGTCATCTCAGTTCCACAGTTGGAAGCACTTAATTCGGTAAGCTTTCTCTTCTGTTCTCCTTGCTTAGAAAGTTTTGAACCTAGAAGTTTTTGGACAACACTCATAAGTAAATAAAAATGAACTAAACAACACTAAAAGGATTAAATTTCTTTCTGAATATAGTAAGATGCTTGAATGCATCTTACAGTAAGAGACCCTCAAGATACAGAATCAGTCAGTCTGGCTCTGGAAGTATTACTTGACCATTATGTTTTTCATCTGTTTGTGACAGGATTTCACACTTTCCAGTTTGTTCCTACTAAGGGGATTCAGAAGGAACAGTGTTTGGGAAGTGTAGCTTTCTCTGCTACAGACAAAGACTGGTCATAAGACCTAAGAGAAAAGTTTTTGACAGAATACCTGAGTGGCAAGGAGTGATATGTTTGGTCTTTCAGTCCCCTACATGGAGTTGCCACAATACTAATGTCAAGAACCTTTTGATATTTACTGAGGAATAGTTTGTCCTTCCAAGCAGAACAAAACCAGTATTTTGTCTGTGTTAGACAGTAGAAAGATAGATACGATAAGAGTGAGGAAGAGACAGCACTGACATATCGTATGAACTGTGGCACCTGCTACAGATGAGCGCCTTGAAGCATTATTTCCCTTGTTCCTTCACACAAATTGTTTCAAGAGACTTATTTCTTCTTTTTCTTTGTCATTTATTTAAATAAATTCTCACCAGCTTCTGTGACTCATTTTCCCCCAAAAGGCTGGCTATGCTACTAACAAAAGAAGATTCAAAGTTTTAACAGAACAGCTCTCTCACTAAAAATGCCACTGGTAGTTTACCTGCCATTGTTTTGCCTGAGGATGCTTAATTGAATGTCTGGTAGATCAGTAATTGAGTTTTGCTTTTGGATGTAGCCAGGTTTCACAAACAGAGCATTTCCTTCCCCCTTGCACACCTGAGTGGTCGGTCGTGCACTTTGGGTGGTCCTGCAGGGATTTCTGAGGTGTATATGAGAGAATTAACCTATACAAAGGAAGGTAACACAGGTACCCTCAAAACACCAGACAGTGGAAGGACTTGGAAAAATATATTTTTCAAAGGCGAGAATGCTAACCTTTCATGTACACCTGACATGGAAGAATGCAAAACCTTTTCCTCTCCAAGCCTTCTTAACAGCAGGCTCCAAAGCTGTCTGTGAAAAAGTTATCTTTTCAGGGAGTTAACTACTCTGCAAGGCTGAAAAAGGAGAGAAATCCAAGTTTAAGTCTCCCAGCTACCAAAGGTCTCTTGATCAAAAAGAGAAATCCTTAGATCAGCCCATCTCCTCACCATCACTTGTGCAAGGTCCACTCATTTTCCTTACAACCTAGTACTCCCAAAAACCTCTTAGTGGTATGTCCTGGACTAGGAATGAGCTGCAAAGTTAGCCTAATGCCATGGAGTACTGGCAGGGTGCTACCTGAGGTGCCAGTCAAAGCTTTCAGTCTCTAGTAGATAAGCTTTTCTGGGACATCCGTCTGCCTTCCTACTTATACCTTTGGGTAGCCTAGGATTCTGCTATGAAAAAAAAGGGAGCTGGGGAATTACAGAACCTTCTGTTTTGGAAATCTGGCGCCGTTCTTTTAGAGCTGTGCTCCATTAGTCTGGTGAGCTGTGACATGGGAGAAAAATGACAGCAGCAATTTGGAAACTGAGAACCAACTGCATGCAGGCATTGGCAAGATCTAAGTCCTTTGTCTTGGATAAGGCTAGAGCAAAATGGTTTCAGTGAATCTGAAGGAGATGTTGCCTGCAGGAGGAGTGAAATTGAGGGAGTAGGTGTTGTGCACATTGTGATTATTGTTTACTCTGTGAGAAGGATGAATAATACTGTGCTTAACAGATGCAAGAGGGTGCCTGAAAGGTAGATATTTCCTGATGGATATGTTAAAAAACTTAAAAGTAGAAACAGATGAAGAGGAGAAACTACATCCTCACTTGGATTTAGGCCGTAGAAAATACTATTACAACAGAGCATCGAACATAAATTGGAAAAAATTCCTTAGAACATTAAAGAATAAGATGCCATTTCCCTCAAGTACAGCAGCAAGCTATTTTAAATGTCTCTCATATGTTTGGAGGTGAACTTAAGTTGTGTTTTACATGAACCTAAATGGACTTAAGTTTTTTAATGTCAATTCTAAGCATGGTGGGGTAGTTCACTGTCTTTCAAATATACTTAGAGAACATCCTGTGCTAGCACAGTATAGCATAGAAAAAACAAAGGTTGAAAACAAAATGATAACTGCTATGTATTCAAAAGATGGTATACTTTTATTATTTTTTGATTGCTTACATTTGAGTTCCAGACACCAGATATATGCGTAATGATCAGCTGATTTTCTGTGTGACAGATGTTCTAGATTTGTCTTTGCACACGTTTTTAATCAAGTGCGTAAATCAAAATTCACGTACAGGAAGGCACGTCAGACTGTGTCCTTCATCATTTTCCTGTGTTGTCTAGTACTGTGCAATGAAGGGAGATTACATCAGAGGCAAAAGAGATGTGCCGGAGAGGAAAGGGAAGGATTTGAAACAAGCACGCAAGGTGGATAAGGTGAAACTGTACTGCAGAAGAGAGTAATACAGCATGAGTTGTAAAGCAGATTTTCTCCATTTAAAAAGTAACCGTTTAGGGACCAAAACATCCATGTAGGAGAGAAAAGAGGAGAAAAAAACCTCCACAAGGCAGGCTTGAGAAAGTCTTTGTTGTGTTTTGATGCTAATGTCATTCTGCAGATCATGTGAACAGCAGTCAAATCTCAACAGTATTGTCTTCACTGTATAAATGGCCAAAGTGAAATGGGCAAGAACTGCAGCAATATTTTGGCACTGGGAGCAAATTTTAACAGTTTTACTAAGCAAAAGAAGATCCCAAGTATTTTCTGGTCTGAAGTGTAATTTGCAGTCTCTTTACTTGCCCTGGTGAGCATGCGAGGAAGAACATTTAGGACATCTACAGATAAGTAAATATGAACACCCACAAAATGCCTGCAACCGGGTGTTTGTAAACATGGATTCTTTTTCCTTATTTTTATATTACATGTCAAGTGCTGATGTCACCCATTTTAATTACATAATATAATGCTATACTTAACTGAGAATGTCAATGCATGTACTTTATGTGTTTTCTCAAAAGTTGCATTCGTGAATATCCATGGTTTTATATTTTTGCCACTTACGGTCAAGATTCATTTGAATTTGACCTGTTTTCATGCAAGACAGAAATCTTCTGCAAAATCTTCAGGTTAGAATTTTCACTTACTGCCTTTGGCTAGAGTGTGGTTTATTTGCATGTTCAGGTCGTCTTTCAGACTTGCAGATTTTACTTGTGCCTTCATTTCTTGCCAAAAAGATTATTCTTGGGTTTGGAGTGACACAGCTGAAAGGCACTTTTAGGGAGAAGTTGTTTGTGGTGGAGATGCCAGGTGAGCATCAATAATCAAATTTCTGCCTTTTCCTTCCTGCACATCAGAGCAAGTTGTGTTTGATCTCTATTTGTATATTTTTTTGTATCCATGAAATGAAAGCACTAATTTTTCCCGACCTTAGCAGAATTTTAGAATGGGGGCAGTGATACTTTGCTTCATACATGAACGACACTAACATGGTTGTGACTTTCCTTATTCAATTCTTATCCTAAATAAAGCCAGTTGTCAAATGAAGGCTGACAGTCTTCCATCAAATTGGTCTCCAGTCCCATCTGTATCCCTTCCCACTCAAAGCTCTGACCATATTTACTTGAAGAGAAAAAAATAATTTCCACACTGTGCACAGAACTGTATTCTTATAGAGCAAGTAACTATTGTTTAATTGAGTAACAGATGCTTAATTATTAGAAATTACTGTGTTAATTGTCAGAAATTATTGCATAAATTCTGATATGATAGTCTTCTGTGACTCCTAATGGCAGTTTTCACACATCTCTGTGTGCTACTTACAGCCAAGTATCACCTCCTGCTCTGGGTTTTTTCACTTAGTGTGTTGCCCTGGGGTGTGCCCCTGCAAATGCCTTTGTGACTGTTCCAAAGCCCATTTTGGTCTGCAATTTTCCCATTCAATTCAATGGGCTTTGAGATCTGGATCAAGGGAGCGAAGCACTGTTGGTTCTAGTATTTCCAGGATTCAGTTTCTTATTAGATAAAAGTCACATGCACAAGTGGGGAGGTACAGCCAGACTGACAAGCAGCAGAGGAAAACAAGTGGTTTGGTATCTGCTGGATAAAGAAATTTTATGAAGATTTCAGTTTAGGTTTTGAGAGGTCTTTTCTGTATAATTTGCTCCTCCGTGAAATGAGTTCGTTCTGACAAGATTCTAAATAAGAATTGGAACAAGATTCATAATAAAGAAAACGTGCTTTATTTCATACACACTGTATGACAACATAGAGTTTCAGTTTCCTTAAAAGTGATTATATGGCAAAACCACTTAAAAAGAGAGAACAGGTCATAAAAGACATACAGATGGCTGGCAGAAAGTGCTGCTGCTGACCCTGTTCAGGGTTTCTTGTAGATACAGAGTTGTTCATTGTGCTAGTTTGATGTGCAAATAGCACTGTAAGGAAATCCACACACAAATTTATCTTCTGGGGCAGAAATAAAGCTTATGCACTCCATATTGAAATGTACAACTTTTAATAACAAAGGAACCATTGGGGAAACCCTATAGCTATTGTTGAGCAGGTGTTTAGCATCCATCAGACTACAATTTGCTTCTTCTGTTTATTCCATATGCAGACGTTGCTATGAGGAAAGAAGTCAGCAATGACTGATGTGGAGCCGGTTGTCACAGATTTTGCAGCATCAGGACGGGCAGGGCGCCGGAACGCCTTACCAGATATTCTGGGCTCTCCTGCTGGTGCTGGGACTTCAGATCTGCCACACAAACTGGCTGAGCTCTCTGTTTCAGAAGGTAATGGCTGCACACGCAGACAGGAACATTTTTATGCTGTCATTCTTTGCTTTCTCCTTAAGACTTCTGCCACCATGTAGTTTTGATGTCAATACTAATGTTTCTTTGTTATTTAGAATTAAATTTCAACCCTCCAAAGCAGTCATCACTTGTACCTCATGACAAGACAAGGTAATATTAACCCAGACTAAGTCTGCCATATCCACCCACAGATTCAGTGTTCAGCAGCCTGGGCAAACAGTTCCGTGCTGGCAACTTGGAAATCCCATCACTCTAGTTATAAATTCAAGGGTACTCCCGTACTGAGATAACTTAGCACAAGACAGCAAGCTGTGCTGTTAATCCAATGACAGTTTACCTAACTCAGGCATATACATTAAGAGTAGGATGTATAGTGATTTTCTTTGGCTAGTAGGCTTTAACTTCTCTGTCTGAGAGAGAGACCAGTGCCCTATTTTGCCATGTCCTTTAATTTGATAAGGTCCTCTGTTGATTTAGCACAGGTCTAATCAACACCAGCTTTACATGTGAGTTTTTTACTTTAAGAGTGACTTCAGAGGGCTTTTCAGATTCAGAGAAATCTGGTTTTTAATGCCTAGGAAGCAAAAATTGTAAGTTGGCCCTAAGCATGGTTTGCCCCTACATTTTTATTCAGAACTCTTTTCAGAAAACTTTTTGTTCTCATGGCCATCACTGTTGCTGCCATGACAAATGCCACCACAACTGATGGTCTCACATTCAGGAGCAGTGATGTTGTCAGTGCAGCAGAGGGGAAGGCAGGCCTGTGCTGAGGTGTAGAGGATCCATGAATCTGAACTGAAGTAAGTTATAGGATGGATTCCTAGTTTCAGAGGATGCATGTTCTCATTTTACATTGCCTGAAGCAATTACAGGATGCTGAGTTTACAGCCTCCTAAGGCACCATAAAGGCTTTGGGGGGGGGGGGAATTTATTTGATTACAAATTTTTGTTGCTTTGGTGATTTAATTTATTTTCATGTATGGAGGGTTTTGTAATCTAAACCAAATATGGGGTTAGCAAAGGATTGCTGGGCAGGTAGAAAGAACACTTCCAGGAGGAGTGAGAAGGAACCAAATGACTATATCCTGACTTGAATCAGGAAAAGAGAGGAAAATAAGAATCTGAATGGGTGCTGGAAGAAGGCATTACTTTTGAAAAAGGAAAGTGCAAAGATTTATGAAGGAAAGAGGGTGGACATAAAGAAAAAAATGAGAAAGACAGCAAGGTCATGTGCTCTCAGGCTGCAGGGTAGTAGTAAGGGAAACTGAGAGAATCTGGAAGGGCAGGTGAGATCCCTGTGTCACAGTCCCTTCAAAGTAAAGGTGGAAGCCCTGTGAGTCCAGTTAAGACTCCTTTGTCTCACAGAGATATTTTTTCCTCTATGAATATAAAAATTATGTCCTTGCAGATTTTCTCCTTCTGGTGTACGCAACTGAAGAACTGGAAATCCATTCCAAAATACGAACAGTCAATTATAATTTAATTTTTTGTTGTTTTCAAATATTATGGGATTTTTTGTTCCAAATAGCTCTTCTGCCTGGCATGGTCAGGCTTTAGCAGGAGAGAATTTTTTCCCAGGAGGTAGATGGGAATTTATATCGTTATTAGTTTCGGGAACTGTGGAAGTTAAGTGACCAGTCCAACCCACTGAAATATTCATTGCTATATTATGTGTAACTAACCTTTGTATTATTTAGAGCAGTGAACCTTGAGGAGGTGCACCATGTTAAACAAAACACAAAAGAATACAACGGCTGTAGATAAGTTTCTAATGTTTGTTTCACCTCAGCCTCTAGCAAGTTTAGTAGTTGGAAGGAGTATACTTCTTAAAGCTTAAAAATTTTTTCTATTCAGTCTTTCCCACCCCACCCCCGAAAAATAAACAGGAAAGACTAAAAGTCTTTTTATAAGAAATGTTACAGCATATCCTAAAATAAGTATTTAGCCCTCCAGACAGAATGGTCCTCCTTTCCTGGTCCCCATCCAATGCATTAAGAAAAAGAAATGAAACACACCTACATTAGTTTTAGCAAAATGTAGTGATGCTTTCTTACAAATACAAGGAGCAACACTGCCAAGATTTGAAGAACAATTAAGATCATGGAATTGTCCTTTGTTTTGTCAATGACATTAAGCTGTGCCAGAGCATGCTGGAAGGGAGCAGATTCTGTTATCAGCAGTTTACAGTACTAATAATAGGAAATGAATATGGGATGCATTTAGGTCCACTCTGACTGCTTGGTTGCTTTTTGGGGATGGCAATTCCACAAGTATTAGATGGGAATTACAGCCTCATTGTGATGTAAGTTAAACTTCTGATGAGGCAGCAAGCAAATTCAGAAGAATTCCTCAAAATGGAATGACAGTTTTGAAGTTCAAATGCTGTGATGGGAAAAGAGTCTGTTTGCAAAACATTTGAGGCTCTAACAGGCATCTCTTTTTACCAGTTTCTATTGTTAAAAAATGAAAGTTATTTCCTGCTCAGAACAAAGAAGTTAGATAAATGAGAAGAGTGAAGAAGATGGAACATGTAGCTATATAAAGTATGCCCAATTTTGTTTCTACTCTGAAATTCAGATTCAGTGAAGATTATGGAAACTGGTGAGGGGTACTCTCTCCATCTTGTTTCAAATTTAGCTAATGTTCATTGGATCATATATTTCCTCTTTCTAAAATGCTGTCATCTCCTGTCATAATGGCAAGTCAGAAACAGGATGTGCTAATACCTTTCGTCTGGCTTAGAAAAGAGACTTTGCTTTATTCTTTATTATTATACAAGGATCATGTCTGTGTGATACAAATGTCCATGCACTCTGCAAGCCACACCAAATGTGCTCATGAGATAAGCAAGAGAGATTCTGACACCAGTTGTTTATCTTGAAGCCTAACGGAAATGAAGACCATCTGTATCCTGTCTGATGGTCCTCTGATGGTGCGTAAGTTTTGGAGGGCTGAGACTTCCCAGTTGTAGTCTGGTGGAAGGTCATACTGGAACCACGTTTCAGTGCTGATTGGTGTCACTGGTGGTCCAAAGGTTGAAGAAGAGGCTGAAAAATTTTGAAGGCAAAGAAGCTGGTCTCCCACATTTGGTAATCTGCATTAGGGCACCATTTTGCCAACAAACTTTATTGTTTGCTATTTTTTTTCTAGGTGACTGTGTATAACTGTCTTGATATACTCAGCAACTTAACACCTGTTTGCACACCTAAGTGCCACCAACTATGAGATTAGATTCCCTCTAGCAAGCTGTTTTCCTCTGCTGTCTCTGCAAGATTCCAGATGTGCAGACATCCAATCCTGCACAGAAACAGCCAATAGAGGAGATTTCTCTGTCTCCCTTTTAAAAACAGTGCTGTAATACATAATGCTGAAGGGTGTCAAATAACCCAGTTCTTTATTTACCACTATAGACCTCCAAATCTCTGAACTTCTGAGCAGATCTAAAACATAAGCAGTTTCTGCCAAGAGCTGTAGCAGATGAGTTGTGTACAGCATTATCTATTTGCTGTGATATGTAGAGACCAAGGCTTGTTACTCTTTTGGGTGTTTGCGATGTTTTATAGAAAGTCTCCAGGGCAAATAGCTGAAAACGTACTCCTCAGATTATGACTGTTAAAGTGGAAGATGGTACAGCCAGATGTGCTGAGCAAACCTCTTCTTTTCTCCAAAAGCTATGGGCTATGGGAATATTCTGTTACCACTGGTACTGGCATGTGAGACTTAGGTAATGTGAAAATTATGGTTTGCAGGGAAATCAAGAGAAGAGGAATTCCTGTTTCTCAGTGAGTAAACTTGAGCATCAAAAGAAACAGTGTGAAACTTCATCTAATGACCAGGCACACTGGGGAGCTTTTACTTATATTAGTCATATAAGCATTCAACTCTAACCTATGAAAGAGCAAACTTCTAAATCACAGTAAAAAAGAATCCCTCATCTTGTGAGAACAGGGTGAATTCACATAGGTATTTCTTGGCAAAGAAGGTCAGACAGATAACTGAGGTGTTCATAAACTGTTATATTATCTACCTGAAACCAAGCAGTGTTCAAAGAAATGCAATATTCTAACATGACTTTGGAAATGACCCAGAAAAAAAAAGAACAGTTATACGAAGTTATTTCCAATCTGTTTCTTAAAGCCAAATGCACATCGATCAGTATGTGCAAGGAGTGAGCAAATCAACATCAGTAGGCAACTGCTTTTGGAAGATGCCTTTGCAAGTTCTTTATCTTTCAAGTTAATCTCTTTCTAAAGCACCTATGATTGTGGTAATAAACAGTCAGTCCAAATAGAGATGATCAGTGAACTCAAATATTTAGCTGCCTTACAATAGCTGTGAGGATGTATGTTGTATAAATGTTTAATTCTAACTATTTTTAGATGCCGGAGCAGAGGGTGGAGAAGTGCCATCATCCAAAGCCTTGCAGGAAAGTCAAGAGGCGGAAGGAAAAAGCAATGATTCCTAACACCTAAGGACAGCTGGGTTAATGAAACCCGTCAACAGACTTTCCAGTTTCGCTGTGTCACCCCGTCTGAAGTGTAGTGGCAACTTTAGCAGCATAGACATGATCTTGCGACACACTTGTAACTAGATGGCATTAACGTGGATGACATACTGTTTTTTCTATTGTCATCCTTCAAAACCAATCTTCTACATATCCAAATGGAAAGAGAACTAAAGAATGTGTCTCTTGTTTAGGGGTTTCTCATGGTTGTAGTATATTCAACCTCTTTGACAATTCCAATTAATATACCTAGCAGATGTTCCAGGAATTAATGATTGTTTCAAAATAAAAATCCTGTTTCTTAATTTCCCAAAACAGCTTCCTTCTCTCTAACACAGAGGTGTATTCACTCTCCCCACCATGATATTAAGTGTATATTAGATTACAGACATAATCTGTAATTTATCTCCTGAGATTTTTGTTCTCATTAGACATACATAGATGGGTGTGAGAAATAAAAAAGAAAAAAAGGAAGCAATTTTCTTATTTCTTCCTCCTGTCTCCAAAAGGTTTTGTAAACTACTAAAACATCAGTGTTTGTTTTCAAATTCTCTTTAGCTCTGTTTGATTATGGCAGGTCACCTCAGTTCTCCCAGTCTTAGCAATTTTGCCACTTCTGTCATTTGTTTTCAGGGTGAATATTGTAGCTGTCCATGTGTACCTAAAATAAAGTAGACATGTTTGTGTATGATGAATATTGTTTAATCTCACCGTGGAAATTAAATATCTATCATCTTTTCTGTCTTGGGTTGATTCTTTGATGTTTCACCTGTGTGATAATACTTATTTCCATTATACCATAATACGTATTTCTTTTATTTCATCTGGATTTTGCTTTATTGTTTGCTGATAATGAAAGTGTTTCAATCATTGAGATTTTTTACAAATATTTAAAGTAAAGATTTTTGTCTGTTGAAAGAAATTGTTTTGCTATCAAAGTCATGCTCCTGAAAATATTTGGCATTCATTCCTTTATTATAGGAGACCTAAAATTCAGGTACAGACATGCACCTTCACTGTAGCTTTGGACAGCAGTGATACGTACGTACATATTGAAACCTAATGAACACCAGCAATCAAATGCTTTTATTTGCTCACTGTTGCATTGTAGCCAGACAGAGGAAGCATCTCTGATGGGTAAATTCCACGTTTGACTGGTATTACAGCTATAAAATACTTGTGCATTCTACAGCTGGCAGAGAGCTTGTAAGAGCTCTCTCTGCACAACTTCCATTCCAACTGTGCCCCGCCTTTTGGGGACCATTCAGTAAAGGATCCAGTTTCATTCAACTGAACTGGCCCTTAGCTCCCTCCTCTTTAACCTTTATTCATGTAACAAGTGCAACATCTCATTTTCAGGTTTGAAAAAAATAAGTTACTCCACTGGAGAAAAGCAGGTTACTTAGGAAAGTCTGAGAGACTGAAGTAGCTGACCAGTGGATGACCAGAACTGAAAACCACAGTGGGGAGGGACTTGGAGATAACTGTATTTGAGGTATACACACTCTTGTTCTGGGTTGCAGTCCCATTCTCATATACCAGCCTCCTTTATAGCATTACAATACATAAAACTGGCAAATTGTAAGAAGCCATAATGGTCCGATGGAAATCAAGAAGCTGACTATTAACTGAAACAGAATTCCTTACCTGCTTTAGGTGAAGCGTATGCTAAAGTGCTCTTCTGGGTCACGGCGTGTATCAAATTCTGCAATTCTTTCACAGTTGGAGCACTGGATATATTTAGATTCCTCTCTGATAGAATACAGACAGTGAAATTTGGGTTACAGGAATAGATACTTTATGTACTTTGTTAGCCTAAGATGGTTTGAAGTTTTTTACTATTAAAATGCCAATTAAGAGCCAGCTGAATTTCGCAAATATTAATGTGCTAAATCCTTTATAAAAATCGTTCCATAGCCCTATACATAAATGGAGTTAACTGCTCACAAATATGTAGCTTAGAACTAGTCGAGAGTGCTCAACACCCTGGAGAATTACTGTAAGTACTCTGGTGCTTACTTTGTAATTGCACTGTGTGAAGCTGTCATTGAAAATACATTGTGTAGAAAGAAGAATTTTAACAGCAAATTTGAAAAAATACAGAAGTAGTAAAGACTAAGATTTAAAATGCAACTCAATTAATTTAAAGCAGAGTGAACATTTTTTAAATATCTATAGTAAGTTATACAGTGTTACATGTGTTTTACCTAGTTGCACATTAACCAAGCTACAGACACAGAAATGCTTCTTTGACACATGCATGTATAGTTTATGTCTACACAATTAGTCCAGACTACATGAAAGAGCTCTTTTGTAGTTAGTTCAGATACAGGAGTATTTAGTTATGCCTGGACTTTATAAAATCTTTCCAATTCTGAGCAAGAAGCATATTTTTGTCTAGTATGAACTGAACCATGGACTGGCTGGTATGGGGAACATTGGGTCATGTAAACTTTGGTCAGGAGCAGAGTTTTTTAGTCGTGCATTATGCTTTACTCAGGCAGGCACCAGCTAGCCCCTTTAGAGCTGTTGGGGGTGGGGGGGGCTCTATGACATGCTGTCCAGGAGTCTGGGGTTTGGGCAGGGTAACTGTCTTAAGCACAGCTAAAGTTGGGAAAGCTCTGGTTCATTTTCTTGTTAGTATCTTGAAGGCAGGGAATAGTCCTACTAAAGTTTGGCTGAGCCTGTGAAGAGCAAATGATGTGTTTCTGAATGTATTTGTCACTGAGCCAGTTTATCCAGTGTCAACCATTGTCCAAGCTGTACCACTCTCCCATTAGCTCAACTAATGGATAATTGATGACAGTGCATTCTTTTAATTCACATGGCCACAAAGTTATGGCCCTGAATCAAGGTATTTTAAAACATGCTTACTTTAAATGCAGACTAGTCTCACAGGAGTCAGTAAAACTACTTAGGTGCCTAAAATTAGGTACGTACCTAATTACCTTGATAAATTACAGCAGCAAACTTCTAAGGCTAATCTGGTATTATAATGCATTAATCCCAATTTCCATACCAGCAAGTGTGGCTTAGGTAACAGCATCTTTTTCATCATCTTACAGCACTATCCTGAACTTTTATAAAGAATTTCATTTTAGTACCAAAAAAAAATTAACTTTATTGTCTCCAAGTTTTAGAACTTAATGAAGCAATTATCCATTCTTACCCACTCTGTATATTTAAAACAAACAAAAAAAACCCAACAAAAAAACCCAAGAGGAAATACCCTTATAATTTTATTGTGCATATATAAAACAATCTAGTTACTTTGATTATACAGAAAATTGGCCGTCATATTTTCCAGAGTTCATTAAGAAGGTAATTTTCTTTGGGTCAGCCCTTCACCAGAAGGGTGAGTGAATATATATATGCTAAGGCACATCTTTTGTTAATATAAAAATGAAGAGTTCCATTTGTTAGCTGAAAAGCAATAAAGAACGAAATAGGTTTTGAAGTAGGGCACTAATAATTAGAATGTTCTTATTTGAAGTAATAAAAGATTTTTTTTAAATGAAGCGTATTTGCTGTGTTTCCTCTTACAATTATCTTCACCTGTGCTATATACCGTCTCTTTCTGCTGTAATACTGCATAGGCTGAGCTTGGATGGATGAAACAAGTGGCAAAGCGGTTCACAAGATGGTGTATTTTAAAAGAAATTTCAAAATTGGTGATAGTACAGACAAATTTAGTTATCACTGAAGACAAAGATCAGTTCTGTACTAGCTACAGTGTGAATTATATCTAGCTTTAGTTTTAAGTTATTAGCTGCTAATCATACAGAAAATTTTTCCCAGCTCAGGAAGTCCATGAACACAAATGCTTGGAGGCAAGGAAGCTAGTCATCATATATGTTTGCACTATCCAAGACACCTTATTTATATGGATCTGTGATATGACTCACAGTGACCACTTCTCTGTTTGCAGCTTTCTTACAGTGGTGATCATACAAAATTATAACTGTACTTGCATCACTCAAAAATTACAAGACAGCAGTGGATAGAAGAGGCTTAAACCACACTTTACCACCAGTAAGCCAAATATCCTTTATGTATCACACACATACAAAGAGGAATACTTCAAGATTTAGCAAATTAGGATTCGTTTGTATTCCTCTCTTCTGTCTAATGGTGCTCTATATGTGATAAAGCCTGTGAAATGGAGCTGAACAGATTTCTCTGCATGAATTTCTCCAACAGTTAGGCACAGGTTATATTTGCTGTGTTCAGTGAGCATAAGCCCCAAATCGTGGCGAGTGTGGGTTCCTCTGAGTCCAGACAGCACAGACCAGTGGGTCTGAGCCCACTGGGGTCCCAGGGCGCTTTCTCTAAATGGGGAATAGCAAAGGCTTAAACTGTTCTGCCATCTAGTGGGATCCTCAGCCTTCCAAGGAGCTTGTGCAAGGAAATGGAAAGGGACAGTTTAGGAGACCTTAAACCCAGCTGCAAACAGGCCTGGTGAGAGGCAGATTGTCCCTAGCTAATCTGAGAGGTTCACTTCAGGGGTTTTGCTAAGGGCCAGAACCTTGGTGCCTCTGTGTACTCAGAAATCTAGGTGATCACAAACAAGAGGCATTCTCATATTTCAACACATGAACTCTCTTGTGAAACAGATGGCTGCTCTGTGGTTTGGGCTAGTGTGTCGATCGCACCACAAATGACTGGGTTTGACCTTTTTTTACAGGTAACTTAGTTTCATCTTCCCAACCTGAAGCTGTTCTACTTTGGCTGGTAATTAGCAATGATTGCTCAGAGCTGTTACTTTATTTTACTGTTTTGGTTTCTTTCCCTCTTCAGCCCAGTGGGGACCAGTTCATATCCCAAGACGGCTGGGAGCAACAGAAAGCCTGAAGGCCATCACTTTGCCTCGTCCTGTGCCACTTCATAATGCCAGATCTCTGAATTCTAGTGCAAGACTTATATTTGATGGAAAATATTTCAAGGGGGTTTTTTTGGTGTGGGTGCTGTGGGCTTTTCTCAACAGTTGCCTGAAATGTAAAGGGCCCTGTTATGAGGATTTGAACAATCCATACCAATGTTTTATTCCTGGGACTCTGCTGTGCAGGGATTGATGGTGTAAATCCAATGTTTATCATACAATGTACAGGAAAGTTAATTTGTGGCTTGACACAGTAAGGTTTGACCTTTCTCGGTATTTTGTTGGATTTGGGTTTTCTTTTTTGTTTATTTGGTTGTTTTGCTTTGTTTGGTTTTGGGTTTTGTTTGGTTTTTTATTTGGATATTGTTTGGTTTGGGGTTTTGTTTGTTTTTTTATTTGGATATTTTTGTTTGGTTTTGGTTTTGGGGATTTTTCCCCCCAGGTCTTTTGGGCATGTTTGTAAATGATACATCGGCAGGGTAAACAAAAAAAGGAGTATGTGACCTGCCTGTTAACCCCCAGCAGTATTCCAGACGTCGTTTTCTAATAACACATCCACTTTCCTGAGGTTGCAGGACCACGTTTCCAAGGGGAACGGGCTCCGCAGCCTCCGGGCGGCACCTCCAGCTCAGCGGCCGCAAAGTGGCGCCCGAGCCTTGCCTGGCGTACGGATGAGCCCGAGCCTTCCTCAGCCCTCGCTCCTCCGTCTCAGCGCCTCGGGGCTCTCACTTCCCTCGGGGTGATCCCTAACAGGAGGGAGAGCGGGGGCTGCGGCAGCGCCCCGGCCCTCCCCTGGCCCGGGCCGGCCTCGGCTCCCGCTGCTGCGTCCAGGCTCTGCCCTCGCCCCGGCCGCTCACACATCCCCACACCGGCCCTGGACTCCGGGATTCCCGGGGCTTCCAAAGCAGGGCGAGAACGGGATGGAAACGTGCCTCCATTGTAGCTCCTGCCGGCGGAGGGCAGGTGACCTCCCCTCCGAGACGCCTGGCACAGAGCCTGCACCAGCGTCCCTGTGCGCAGCTAAAACTGCAGTTCATTCGCTACATCGTTATCTGCCAGCAGGCAGCGGGGCCTGAGCTATGGCATCCAGGGCACCACGGAAGAAAAGCGCCCTTTAAGTGGAAAACAGCACATTTCTATACGTGCATTCGCAGGAGAACTATAGGTTTTGAACCTGCTTGTTCCTCCCACCAATTTTGTACTCATCTTCTGTTTTGATTGTTCGCGTTCCTCCTAATTTCTCATCTACCTTCGTTCACAGCTCACATCCATCTACTCCCTTTTCTTGAGTGCTCGCCCCTTCCTTCACTCACGCCTTCTTGTGCTCAACATCAGCTGTTAGTGCTTTAAACACCCAATACCAGTAACTAATCTCTTTAACTGCCTCGGTGTTTGCTAAAATGAAGTGGAACTCATTTCTGTTCCTCCCAGCAAATACTAGGTAATTCTTACAAACTCATTTACAGACCCTTGAGCCAGTCCCTGAACAGCCCTTGTCTTGAGCACGAAGAGGAAAAAAGCTTCTGTAGAAACAAATAGCATGTGATTATGCAGACAGAGATGATGTTGCAATATAAGGAAGTGCTGAAATAAGTTTCTTTCAGGCATCTTCTTTCAGACAGCCTTTGAACTTTGTGTCCTTTTTTTTTTTTTTTTGAACGCAGGCTGTTGTGAGTTGAAACTCCTAGGTAAATTCATAAAGGCTGAAATGAAATGTTGAAATGTAAGGAAGAGTATATTTAAGGGCAGGGAGGACAAAGAACAATGAGATGGACTTAAAGGCGTGAAAGTTGTGCTGTGTTTCCTCTCCATAGCCCTTCTTTTATCAGAACAGATGAGCCAGTCACAGCGTGATCAAGGCAGCCTGCTCCTGCACCCTCCACTGGCTCTGGACTCCGGATGTCTTGAGCATTGGCTGCAATGCTAGTCAGCCACTCTAGAAAATTCCAAAGGTCAGGTGAAAGACGCTATTAGAAGCCTTGTTTAAATATTACAAGATTAGTTAATCATTTTGATCACAGAAGGTTTGGATTATGTTTACTACTGCCACACAGAGTTTGAAACACACATATTTTGAAACACACAGATGTATAGAATTAAAGGAATAGTGGCTATATCTATACTTCCCCACTGCACTTGCTACAATACAGTCCAGAAAGTAAGTCCCATGGTTATCCAGGCAGGGAACAAATACCTGTTTTCCTTTCTGTGCCTATCTGTATCTTTTCCCCTTAGTAAATTCTGGATTTGGCAAAATAAAAACCCACACTTAGCAAGTGGAATGTGTTTTTAAGTTTCCTGGTATAGACTTGCTTATCTCATGTGATTTCTTGCACAATCCGGGATATAGAACATCTCTGAATTACTTCCTGCATCACGTCCAATAGCTGTGGTTGTTAGGATAGTTGCAGGGATGAAAAGTCTTGTAAAGCTGTTTGAAAGTTGGTAAGAGGGTTGTCTCCTGACAGCTGATATGCACTTTATTTTAAATATAAATTTCTGTAGGCTTAACTTCCAGTGACTGGAGTTTTGTGTAGCAGACTGAAGTTTTCTATACCATACTACTGTTTCTCTGGGATTGTCTCCAAATGGCCAGCATGACTTAAATTTTTCCAAAGTTTGTCTTGGTGCTAGTTCCTGTTTAAAGCTAGTAATGAGCTATCTTAATACTACAATAGTTCAAGTTGCTGTAGAATTTTGTGTTTCAGGAAGTTCATTTAGACTCATGAAAACTCAGAAATTACTTAATGCTTGGTCACAAACCAATATGTAAAGCAGGGATATAGTTGCCCTCTTGAATCAAGTTCGGTGTGTAATTCCAGCTAGGTCACCCAGCATGAGTCTTCATTTCAGATGCCTGATCTGTGTCAGGCATTTGTTCTTCCATGACGGGCCCATAAATTGATAACCTAATTAAATTATTTATCAAGACTGTGGAATTCAGACATTTCTCCAGGGTGCGTTAACACTGCACTTCAGAACTTCAGAGCAAACAGCTTGCTCTGGATGAGAGATTCTGATTTAGAGGACACAAACCCAGAGGAGTGAGGCTTCAGCTGCATTTGGGGGATCACATCTGGCTACTGCAGACTGTGACTGTGTCGTTTAAGTCCGTATCTGAGTGGAACAGAGAAGGACCTTAGGAATAGCCAAACACAGGTAGTTAGTGAGCTGAGTTTTAACTTTGCATCTGCTTTCCAGGTTCAGTAACTGTTTTCTTAAACTTGAAATTTAGTAAAATAAACCTGATTTTACTTTAAATCTCAGCTGGTATTGAGAGTGATTTCAGGATAATGCAGAAAATTGAATGCCTCAGTATAGACAAACAGGATGAAGTCACATTGAGCTATTCCAAAAACGTATTAAATCCAGCACTGCAGACTGTACAGTTATCTTTTTTTTGAGCTGATTTAGCTTGAGGTTGATTACACTGAATTCCAAATAGTCACACTTACTAAGTATTTGACAGCCTCCATGGTGTATATGAGTGCTACAGAAAGAGAGTATGATATTTATGACATATGACAAGTTAAACTTGTACCTTTAACACTGTAAAATTTAATATTGATGATGATAAAAATCATTCCCTCCCTTGCCATAATACAGAATCCTTGGATCTTAATACAGAATGTGTTTCTGTCCACTAATTTTCTCACTGGTCTGCCTTGAACAAGTCAAATTTGCAAAGTTGCAACAAGTCAAATGCAAGTCATCTAATCTCCTTAAATCTGTGTGCTATTTTTCCATTTCTCCACATAAGGATTATTTTAATTTAGTATGTTCATCTTATTTATATACCTTCTAAATTTCTCTGAGTCATTATTATGCCTGAAATAGTTGGTTGTTTATTTATTAGACTATATTTCTTTGTTCCTTGGTGTAAGACCTTACATTTGCTCATGCTGAAATTGTAAGACTGGGAAGCTGATTTCTTATATTGATTTCACAACAACTAGACAGCTATTTTAAGTGACACCCTGTATCAGACATTTCTGTTGCATTTTAGAGGCTTTAAAATAGTTTTTTCTACTCTTAAATATGAAGGAAAAGATAGATATTAAAATAACAAAGCCCTAATGGGACAAAATTAAAATAACTGCATCTTCAGTAAATTGAAGTGGGAGTCGGGAAGGTGGCTGGCTTTAGTGCAGGCTAATGCTTTGAAGAGAACCTCTGACTTGAGTCCTCTAAATGAGTAAATGAGTTGATACAGTAATATTAGACAACAGATAACAACTCCTTGAATGCCTTTTAGATGCAGAGAAGACCCTGGAGATACTTCAGAGCATTTGCTTACTTCTTTAAGCCCTTGTCGACCAGCTGTCCTCTCAGCTTAAACCAATCCGAATATGTGTCTAATAGTTCATAATGAGGTATTAGTGGGTATTTACTTTCCAGGACTCTCCTAATCTCATGTCACACCAATTTGTAACATAAGAGAGAGTCTAGAATGAAATGCATGATCACAGACCACTTCATTTTCACCAATTAGCAATTGACACCAGAATTAGACCTTAACATGACTTGTGTCTAATGTTAGAGTGTCCTGGCATTATTTTGGTTGAGCTTTTATAGTGGCAGGAAGCCTGCTGAACATGCTCCTAAGTTTTGCCTATGATGTGTCGTGCTCTTAGAAGGGATATGGTATAAACATGTCTTCCCTGCTCCTGCCTGCATTACCTTGCCTCTTTCCTATCATCTGGTCCACAGGTCCAGCAAAGCCCCTTCACATGGCATTTATGCAGCACAAGACTGGACCCAGAGAGATGCTTTATACCTGGGGCCATTCTGTTGCCACTTTGTTGTGCAGCTGCGTAATTGGGTGTGTTCTCCATAAGGCATTTATCTCTTTTGTTGAAACTGGGATTTCTAAAGAGCTGCCTGTCAATAGAATAAATAAACCTAGATATTTTCTGTGACTCACCAACTGCAGTGGAATGGTTTATTTTTATTAAGAGAATCAGCAAATCTCTTAGACAGCTAGAGGACATATAAGATAATTTTAGTTGAGGACATTCTACTGTCCTGTTTGACATTAGGTTTTTGTGCTGCACCAAAAATCAAATTACACTCAGCCCTGAAGTAACATCATCCCATTTGACACAATAGCTGCTAAAATCTGGTCATTTCTGTGTTACACTTAGATCAAAACAACACAGAAATTCACATTAGGGCTTCAAACAAGCTGAAAACGTGCTGAGAATACCCTAGCCAGCTGTTCATAAATGGAGGAAACTTTCAGCTTCTTTCAATTTCCTTAATTCAAAAGTAGCTCCTTATATGTTTCAAAATGCTAAAGAAATGCCTGAGTAAGGACCCTGAATCATGTTGGTTTTCAATGACATTCGATACCTGAAGACCTCTGAATACTTACATCTGCTTTTGTGCCATTGGAGTTATGCCCTGGTATCACTGCTGCCCTTTGTTGCACACATGGGTACTTGATGCTCTGCAGTTCCAGGGTCTTCACTTCCTTGAACACAGAAATTTTTGAATAATGCAGTCATCACTAAATTATCTGAAGATCTTATAGTGTCCCCTTAAATACTGATCAAACTTTATGGAGGAATATGCTATTCCTGGCTATTGTACTCTAAGAATGGTGAATGGACAGGTTTTACTGAACTGGTGTAGCACAAGCGCCCTACCTGTGTTAGATCCACAGGGGGACAGAGCAGAAGGATAGATAAACCTGACTTCAAATACTATCTGCATCAATTTCTCTACATTTCTACAGCCAGTCACTAAGCCTTTAGTGACTGGCTGTAGTGATTAGATGCTCAGCAGTTCCTGACATTATGAGGAATCCACTTATGACAGAACCTCATGGTCAGACTTTTCTACCACAGCAGCCTGGTGGCTATCCTGTGGTGCCCCCTTCCTACCCCTCCCCTTTTTTTCCTGAACAAGTGAAATTTTTTCTTTCAAGTATAGAATGAAAGCTGAATGAGCCTGACAGCCTCGTTCTCTGAATGTCTGAGGGTACGCAAAAAAGGGATATAACCAGGGGAAAGGTAGCAAAAAAGCAGGTTTTGTGTACTGTATTTGAAGGCTGAAGGTTAGAGCAGCCTCACATTCACCCTGCATGGCCTTTGGAAGCAAGGATTACTCATTACACAGGGGTATCTTGCTACAGCATTTTCATCTTTCAAGCAGGCCTTGTGCAGAGAATGTAAACATGCCTACTTACACTGCTCAGGTGGTGTAGAGTTTAGTGTAAAGAAGAATGAACCACTGAGTGTTCAGAGAAGAATCTCCACAGATAGCTTCCATCACACAGACGTTTTACAGGGGAATACAGAGTATTAAAAGCATCAAACTGCTCACAGCACAAAAGAAACTTCAAGATGATCTCTTGTGGAGCAACCTGTTGATTTATCCTGGTTCCAAATCATCACTAACACAGACACATGGGATCTCACCATCATAAAACCTGCAGTGATAACTCTGGCAATCTATCTAAGAAGGAGAAGGAATGCAAACACTTTGGCAAACCTTGTATTACATCTAAAGCATGGTGCAAATTGTTAAATAAAGCATTTTTCTTAATAAATTCTTAAGTGGTTCCTTCCCCTGAAATATGTGTTGTTGCACTAGGTAATTGTCTTAATTAAATACATTGGGAAATCCTGACAGAATTGAGCCATCATGTATGATTGCTTAAATTATGAAGGATCCTGAAGTGGCTGCAGAACTGTCTGGAAGAAGGTGCAAGGCAGAAGTGTCCTTGAGGAATCCAGCTACCAGCAGTGTCACTGAATCATTTTCAAGAGTTTTATATCACACAAAGTCCGTGAGGTTGCTTGTACACAACAAGCCTCGATGAGCACAAGAGGGGAATGTGTTCTCTCCCAGGGCTCTGTGCTTACATCTGTACTAGAAGAATCAGCAGGGGCTCCAGGACTTCTGCAAACAGAATCTATATAGCAGAATCTATGAAGCAGGTAACTTTGCCTTGTAAGTACTGGGAGAGAAGACACTGCAAGTTCATGAGGATATTGGTAAAATCATTTAAAATTTAATATCATAGAATCATAGATTTGGGTTGGAAGGGAACATCTAGTTCCAGTTCCTCCACCATGGTCAGGGACACCTTCCAGTAGACCAGGTTGCTCAAAGCCCCATCCAACCTGTCCTGGAACATCTCCAGGGATGGGTTATCAACAGTCCTGTGGGCAACCTGTTCCAGTGCCTCACTACCCTCGCATGTTTAGCTGAAAAATTGTTGTCCTCAGGAAGGGAACACATCTATTGTGGTAAAGAAAGGGAATAACTCAAAGCATGGCATGTAGCAATGACACCTGAGGGGCTGACTACAGACATGAGGTTAACGAACATCTCTATGAGATGCAGCGCTAACGCTGGAATTCTATGCAAACTTTAGAGGCACAGCATTCTTCAACTTTGACCAGAAAAATGGGAATCGATTCCTTTCAGTCTCATGAACAACAACTGGCCGTCTGTTCTTTCAAGTGACTCTCCCTGGCTTTCTGAGTTTTTGCTGAAAGTACTCAGAAGTCCTGTTCAGGAGGGGCAGTCAGACATAAACTGAGCAGCTGCAGGAGGACACTCAAAGTAAGAGGATGGAAGGTTTAAGAGAAACTGATGCCCTAGTTCATATCATCATGAAGATTAATGAAAATTGTGTTTGGTAGTAAAAGGAATTAAGAATATTAGAATTTAATTCTTTATCAGGGCAAGTGAGAAATTGGCAAATTAAAATCCCTTTAAAAATCATCACTTGCCCTACACCCAAAAATGTTCCATCCTATAAGAGCCTGAAAGAAATGCAAATGGTGGTCAAAACGAATTTAAAAATATTAGGAAAATATCAATAATTATTTATATTTTGTATGTCTGAAACAGGTAAAAAATTGTTGAGATTTTGTTCCTGAATCACATAAATTGTCTTTCACTTAGTTCTTGAGTTTTGTTACTAGAGTTGAAGTGCTCAATTCAGTATTCTGGAATCCATCCAGGCCATAGGTCTGGAAAAGCTGACACTGCAGTGTGTCCCATAGAGACAGGCTGCTTTCTGAAAAACATTCCAAATGCGAGATGACCACCTACTGCCTTCAACAAATTTCAAAGAACATCTAGGAGGAAAACATTTCTTCTCTTGCAGGAGGGGAAAAAATTAGAAGAAACAGTTTTAAGCTCTTTTCCTTCTTTCTTCATTCTTAGCTCCAAAAGCTGCCAGTTGTGGAGGCAAGGTGTTCTTTCCAGCCAGCAACAGCAAATGCCAAGTTCAGACGGCATTCGTATAGATGCCATGGTGGGTAAAGGGATCTGCACTTGTTCAAAACCAAACTGGATTTGAAAATCGTGTGAAAACACAGTAGTGCTAGGATCCTCTGTTTTTACTCACTAGTCTTTTACGTTGGATGCCCTCTTCTGGTTTTGCCAGCGCTTTACTTTGGCAGGGACAGCAACGGGGACCCCCGGGGCAGCCCAGGCGAGGAGCGGTGCCGCAGACGCCTGTGTCCCTTCCCGGTCCACATCCCGCCGTGTGCCCCGGCCGGGCACGGCCGCGCCCCTTCTCCGGCGGCGGGGAGCGCCCTCCCCCGGCGGTGCGGAGGCTCTCGGGGGCGGCCGTCGGGGGCGGACCGCAGCCACCCCCGCCTCCGGCGTCCCGCCGGGCGCCGGCTTTAAATGCGGAGCGGCGGGGAGATACCGGTGTTCTTGGCTCCGCGCTTGGAACACGTAGTCGGCTGCCATGGTCGAGGCTTTCTGCGCCACCTGGAAGTTGGTGGACAGCCACAACTTCGATGAGTACATGAAGGCGCTGGGTATGTACGGCCGGGCGGCGGTACCTTTCGGAGACCTTGGAATTTTGCACCATACTGGAAAAAAAAAAAGTAAAAGGCCTCCCCATTAGCAGAGGTGTAGGTGAGGCAGTGGCAGCGATGCTGGTGATAGGGGGCGCGGGTTGGAGCGGTTGTGCTTCTACTCATAGAGGTGCTTTGCTGCGGGCCATTCAGCCGGGGGAGGCGGGTGTGTTCGCGTGGGAGCCGTCCTGCGGGGGAGAGATTCCGGGAGATGTCCGCGGGCGAGGGAAAGCCTGTGAAAAACGGCACATCCTGCTTGCGGGTAAACTACGACCAAATACAAAAGAAATCATTATGCTGGCGTGCCAGGGAACTGAAACTGAGCAGCAGGAGCGATCGCGGCGGTGCGGGTGACCGCGGGCGGGGTGCGGCGCCGCCGGGCTCGGCCGCGAGGGAGGGCGCGGAGCTGCACGGCGGGGGCAGTACCGATGGATATTCTCGGTATGAGGGCACAGGCGAAGAACAAAACAGCGTTTCACAGGGATAGCTTACAGTTGTAGAGCGGGGAAAGAAATTTCTGTACCTCAGTGTGCGGGGTGGGGGGTAGGGGGGAGTAAAAAGCCCGAAGGCCTGATGGATTTATCTTTTTTCCTTGAATGGTCTAGGAGTGGGATTTGCAACACGGCAGGTGGGGAATGTGACTAAACCCACTGTGATTATCAGCAGCGAGGGGGACAAAGTAGTGATCAGGACCCAAAGCACTTTCAAAAACACAGAAATCAGCTTTAAACTTGGAGAGGAATTTGACGAAACTACCCCCGACGATAGAAACTGCAAAGTAAGTTAACTTTGGGGCTGCAGTGCCCTCTTTTGTTTTTTTTCCTCTTCTTCCTCCCTGCCCTCGAGGCTCTGTCTTTGCGATGGTCAAAGGGAAAAAAAATGTAGCTTCTGCTGCTACTAGTTGTAGCACTGGGAAGGAGGGGAGGGGAGAAAGGCAGGATTGCATCTTTCTCGCCCAGCCCCGTTACACGGTGCTTTGTCTGAATCAGTGTGTCATGTCGCCAGCTCCCTGTCTGCTTTCCAGTGCCGATGAGTTTTGTTAGCTGCCCGCTTTTGTCTCAATCCAAAAACTATTTGGCATAACTTTTCCCAGTCAAAATAGTCAAATGCCTTTTTTCCTGCACTTTTGGGGACTTGGCATGAAATGTTATGCCAAAGCACAGCTGAAGCAGTTTCTTGTGAGACTGGAACTCCAAACGAAACACCTTTTTCATCCCTTGACACCAATAAGAATTGTGTAGAGTTCATGTTTAAAATGAGGATGATTCATAGCCTTGGCTTGAAAATGGCTGGGGCTACTTTATGATTCTAGACTCGCATTCATCCATTGAAGAGAATTCAACAGAATGCTGAATGTGTGAGCAGAATCTCAAACATCGCAAATAAATGAATGCCTTTGTGTTTTTTGGTATCTCACAGTCAGTTGTGACCATGGATGGAGACAAGCTCGTGCATGTACAGAAATGGGATGGCAAAGAGACAAACTTTGTGAGAGAAATAAAGGACGGCAAAATGGTAATGGTAAGTACAAAGCTCATTGAACATTTGAATGTACCCCTAACACTCCTCACTTACCCTAATCTCAAGCTTTGTCAAAAGATAGTGTAACTTAGATGCAAATCCTTAAACTGACTGGTGGGGAAAGCTAGTGGAGATTTTTCAAATAGTTATTTTTGTCGTGTTTTAGTAATAACTAAAAAATTGCTAGTGGTTTTAGGCAGGCCAGCCTGTGGATTCCAGAGTGCATATGTTTTTCCTAGACTTTTATGTAAATACTCAAGAAAAAAGCCCTGGTAGCTATACCAAGTTCTTGATTATATAGGAAATGATCTGTTGCCAGTGGTAATTTAGGTTTCTTTAAAAACTTTTTATGTATACACACATAAATAGTACTTAATTATGCAGAACAAGTATTTCCCTTTGAAAATAAAATTGCAACATTGCAGAAGGTAATGGCATTTTCATATTTAATAATAAAGGGTTTAGTCTTTCTGCCTTTTTATGAACTACAATAAACTGCATTTGTGTGGAGAAAAGCTCAGTTTAAATTCACATTATTTTCCTGATTTTTCAGAAGCAGGAGTACAGAGTGAATACATGTTGTAAGTTACTATATCTAATGTTCAGGCTAACACTTCTGCTTATTTTTGGCACAGTGAGTAGCTTCCAAAACCAAAAAAAGTCTTAAACTGTGCTAATCTATCACACTTGGTTGTTGGAGAACCAGTAACTTTGTTTCCTGAATACTTCAGGGAGTATCTTTTGTGGATGGAGGCTTGCAAATAATACAGACTGTAAAGCATACAGTTACTGCATTTGCTTTTGAAACAGCTACACATACACAGAAAACCTTTTCCTTTGGAATTTGCACTCGGTGAGGCGCCTTCTTCTACTTTCAGAAATACCTCTAGAACGCACAATGTATTTGGTGTTGAACACAGCTACAGTGACTAAAGTATTTGGTAGTTCTAGCTACATAGGGCACAGAAGGCACTTTTTTAATGCAAGGTTCTCCTTAAATACATACCAATGCATAATAGTATCGAATAGGGATATAGAGGACTTGGAATCTTAGATTGCACATCTTGGTGTGATGAGCTTTGGGAAAATGTGCTAAATCTGTGCTAAAAACAATGCTATATTAAAAGAGTTAAAATCTGAGCTCACTTGAGCTGCCTTTTAAATGTGTATTATGTGCCTCTTGGGAGTGAAAGTAGCAAGGAAAGAGTTTCATTCCTTATGGGAACCATAACTAAGGCTTTGCCTGTTGTTCATTTAAAATGTTAGTAGTTTAGACCTATTTGTTTTTCTATAAATTACATCCTGTAAACCAACCTTGCTCTAGCAAGGCCTTCATAATATGTGTTAAGTCATTACAGAAAACGACCCAACATCTAACTTGTCTGTCTTTTCTTTGGACTTGCAGACTCTCACCTTTGGTGATGTGGTTGCTGTTCGCCATTATGAGAAAGCATAGCATTTACGTGGCCTCTGTCCAGACGTTACTTCTGCTGGATGGATTAATGTCCCGTCCATAATCGAACATAGCTGAAATGCACATTTCTGCCATGAAAGGCTAATAAAGAGTTTTGGGGTGTGTGTTTTTTTTTATAAAAATAACTTTATGCCATCAAATTGGCATGCTTGTGCTGTATAGTGAAACAGGTTACACTTGGCATTAAATTTCTGAAACACTTGCCTCTTTTTTTTTTTTTTTTACAGTAAATGGAAAATATTTGAATTGTTTTGGAATGCAAATCAAAAATTAAAACATTTTTTAAACCTGTGCTCCTTTGGCATTTAATCAGCTAATATTCCAGTGCTCAGGAGGGAGATGTTTGAAGGTCCCTTTTCAGAGTTTAAAGACAGAAAAATATGTGGTACACAATGCAGCAGCCTTTCTATGTAGTGTAGAGTATTTGGGGAAATGAAAAATTTACTTCAGTGGCTTTTTTTTTCTGGAGAAATCTAGAGTTTCTGTCTTTTTATGGACAGAGAAGTGAGATGCTTAAGCCATTTTCAGATCCCCTCTGCACTCGGAACTTGTTTCCCAGGGCAGGCTAAGGTCAGTAGACAGGCTTTGTGTTTAATAGTTAAGAGATTTTAATTTGTTTTGTTAGGTTTGGAGTTTTGATTGCTTCTTTGTTTGTCTTGTTTGTTTGCTAATATGCAAATATTGAAGTCTTTCACAGGGTCAGAGGAAAGGGTCAACATGATACACAACTCTTTTTCATAACAAGTTCACTAAAATTCCCTTCCCTGAGCTCGTTTCATAGCTAATATGTATAGGAGAGATAACAGTTTGCACTGTGAGCAATTTAAAATAAAATGCTGCTTAAAAGAGAAAACAAACCTTATGCCTGAACAATTTGCTTTAAGAGACCAGAGTGAGAAAAACTGCCTTAGAGTTCAGATGATTAGGAAAATTGGAACAGGTTGCTGGCAGCAGGGAGGAGATTCTTCGGAGTCCATGTTTTCTACACACTGAGTCAGTGAACCACAAGGAGGTGTAGCTACCTCTAGCCTTGCAAACAAAGGCACAGCTGAGCTGTGTCTTTGGCTGATCAGCGCTCTGGGAACAGTGTGTGAGGCTGCAAAAGAAGACGCAGGAGGGCCTGATCCTGTACTGTGTCATCCTTCAGATCTGCTGAGTGATATGATGGGAACAGGCTCCTTGCTTCCCTGGGTAGCTAGCAAAACAGGGATAGCTCATCTGATTGAATTTCATACTTGTGTGGGTTAGGTTCCAGTTATGTCTTGAACTTCTGTGTTACAGTATTCGATTATTATTTTTTTTCAAAAAGTAATGGTATGAAAGGAACATTTAAGTCTCTTTTTGCTTGTGGGCAACACTATGCATCTAGAAGAGAAAGTCCTTAATTATGAATCATAACTATGTTTTATTTAGTGGCTCTTGATAGTTTTTAATATGCAGAAGCTAACATTTTTCATCAGAGAAATGGAAAGTAGAACTTGTCCCAGTGGCATGGAGTGCTGCAGTCTCTGTTTTGGGCTGCTTAACTGCTACAGTGCAAGTTATGTTTAAGCTGCATCTTCTGCCCTTCAATTTTATCAGCTCATTTAATCCTCAGCTTCAGTACTGATACAGCTTTCATCTGCCTTCCTTCTGTTGCCTGCCAGTGCATTTGCCAGGTGACTGTCCTTCTCAGCCACCCCTTGTCAGAATAGTTGGAGCAGCTACTTTTCCTTCTTCACTGGGAAAAACAGACCTCTCCAATACTGGAGTGGGGTCGTGAATTAAAAAATCCGCAAGCAAAAACCAAAGGTTTTTATTCAATACGAGAAGAATGCAGAGACGTGCTAACACTTGGTTTACAAATAAACCCTGAACAGTAAATATTTTGCATTACAGTCACTTTTAAGCAACAGCTGCTTTCTGTATGTTATATGAAACCATCATGAAGTTTATTGGTAAAGTCCTTGCAATTCTAAAGATAAACAACAATGCCAAATTATGTAAGGGAGAGAAAAGTGGAGAAGTGGTGCCTGTGAGGTGCCTGTGACACTGCTCAGAGGAGTGGGACTTCCAGCTGCTTCTAATAAAACAGCTTTGCAGAGCCCTGGAAAGCAGATCCGAATGCTGCAGCATAGTGAGCATTGGGACATTCGAGGGCAGTCATAGGATCCATAGCACCATTATTGTGATCTGTTTCTAAAACTGACTCCAAGTAATCTACTCTTCCTCTAGACAAAACTAGTCTGACTCCAGCAACAAATAGCAGCTCTGCTACCGTAAAGCCTTGGCAGCGGAAACTCGTATTTACAGTGCACCTCATCGCTTCCCTTAAGCTGTATTAAAGGCGTAATTGAGAGCATATTTCATCAGCTTCTTTATTTTATTTTAAAGCATGTTAAGTAACTGGGATCCATTTTTACACGTATCCCGTGAGAAACCTTCGTCCCAAGAGATGATTGAGACTGGTGTGGGGTGTCTTGAGCGCAGCTTTGCTTCGAGGACTCCTCACATCTGCCAGTGCTCCGACTTGCGCCCTGCCCGCGGCCAGGCTTGGCTCCTGCGAGCTCCTGGGCGCTGACCCGGGGGCAGCACCTCCCGAAGGCCTGAAGCGACCGCAGCCGCCCCCGGCGCCCCCGCGGGAGCCGCCGCCCTGCAGCGGGCGGGGGCCGCGGCCAGGGGCGGCTT